>JAWLRI010000367.1:2129516-2224292 GCA_034781795.1 Crypturellus tataupa | reverse complement strand
GGCTGCGCCCGGCCGCGGGGCTGCCCCGTCCCCGCGCGCGTGGGGAGCTGCGGGGGAGCCCCGGGTGCCCCCCGAGTTGCACATGATCCTCCCACGCTCCCCGGCCGCCGCGGCGCCCAGCGCTGCCATTTGCAGCGTGACAAACTGGGGACCCGCTCCGGGAGACGTGCGGCGGCCGCGCTGCAGCGCTCCGCGCTCTGCGGCAGCGAGCTGGTACCTGCCCGGCGGGGAGCGCGTGCCGCTTCGCGAGCTGTGCGCATCCTGCACGCGCGTCCGAGCCCTTCCCTAACTCAGTAAGAGTTACAGTGCCGTGTGGCACCGTATCAAGCGCCTTACTGGGGTCCAAATTAGATTTGCTGCGCTTTCCTTATCTAGAAATGAGTTGACACGTTAGCCTGGCGCTTCCTACTTGTGATTAAGTGGTACTGTGTCTTATCCCGCGTGTGATGGTTTCCTTCAAAACCTCTCGCCTTCTGCTCAAGTCAGGCTAATAGGCCTAGGGTTGATAAAGACTTGATAGATCTGTTATTCTCCCATCACCATACTACTTGGCTTCACAGACTCGCCGAAATTGTGCTGCTAGTTCCGTCAGAGCTCGGGCTTTTGCAGCCTGATTGCTAAACGCTTCCCTGTCTTCAGTCCCTTAAAGACTATGTCTTCATTTTTATTTCCTACACCTTTTATTGAGACCTATAACTAACAGTACCATGTACTGAAATATCTTAATTTCTTATTTAGTGTGACATCACTACATATATTTGAAAATGTGTATGTATGTCCATGTGTATGTGTGGATATACACACATATATATGTATGTGTTTGGCATATGTGTGACTGTATATATCAACTTGAATAGCATAAGTGTGTATATTGCTTTTGGCATGCCCAGCAAGCTTGGCTATTTGGTCGTTGTATGTCCATTATTTTAAATGTTTGCAGTTAAACTAAGAAATAAAGATTCTTCTTTCACTTCTGTTTTGAAAATGGGAAGAAATTTGCAAGCTGCAGGGATAATGCACCATTTACCAACACTTTTGTAAAAGAAAAGTGCATAAGATTTTTCTGGATGAAGGAAGGGGAGGTCAGATTGCTCTTTGAGACTTGGAGTAAATGGCTTAGGAACACTCCTGTAGCCAGCCAGGAAGACTGAGGTTTTTGTGATGAATGGAAACAGAACATAGACCCTAATCGAGCAGAACTTCAGAAATCCCGCATTGGTTGCACCTCTTGGATGAGTAATAGTAATGTTTCAGGATGCCTGTGTTACATCTAGTGAAATTAGTTTCATTAAGTAACAAGTGAGAATCGCTTTCAGATTCCTGGAGGCACCTAAAAATGTGCATGAATGTGCAGGACAGATTATTCCACTAGCAGGATATGAGTAACCTGCGTTTACTCAAGTGGCTATTAGTCGTATCCTGTGGAGGGACACTCTTCCCCATGGTGCCAGATTCTATTTCATAACCTCAGTTGACTTGCAACAGTGCAAATCGGAGCAGGAGATGACTCTGACTTTCAACACTTGTAATACCAATCATCAGACAGTTTGAGTGAACCAGACCTGGATTGCTGGTTTTTCCTCCTCAACAACAATCATCCTGGTAGTTTTCCCTCTTGTGGTTTTGTACTCTAAGTGCGTTGGAGTACATGGGAAAATCAGTAAATGCTTTAAATCCTGTGTACTTAAGTAAGTGCAAAATCAAAGGAGGGAGAAATGGGAAGAAAAGATCATTATTTGAAAAGATCAGTAGTACAAGGTACTCTGCTTGGTGTTCACATTGTGAGTGTTTTGTGTGTGTTTGGTTTCTTTTTTAGAAGAAAAAAATCACATAACTTGCACTGGTACTTTCACTGGTACAAAAGGTACTGTTTGAAAAGGAAATGAGGTTTTCTTCAGGTGAAGCTAAAGCAAATAACTTGTGTGGCTCAAGGTAGTGCTGGTTAGGCAAATAAAGGTTGATTGTTCAGTGGCACAGCTCACAGCGAGCTCCACATCAAGGACTTTTTCATTTACATTTTTAAGTGTTCATGTGATAACTCATGGTCTGTTATCACATGCTCCTGAAACTGTTTTTCTTACAGTAAAAGAGGAGGAAATAGATATCTGTTCTGGAAGGAAGCTGTCAGGATTTCTGCATTGCTTGATTGTGTTAGAGTCCTCAATTTAAGCTAAACAAATTCTCCTGTTCTTATGCGAGTGACTGGGCGAGGCTTTGGACTAGCTTTTTTGAGAGAAGAGACCCCCTTAGCCATAGGTAGTGAGAGCAAGGGAGAGCTACGTGCGGATGTGATACCAGTTCTGTGGACGGGAGTCATACTGCAGTCCTCTCTCCCGGTTAGGAGTAGAGAGCTGTTACGGAGCACAGTGTTTCTTGAGCTCCACGCAGAAGAGCTGCGTCCTGGTCCTTCACCTTCTTGTTCAGAACTGAGAATACGGTGCTGAGTCTCTTCCCCGAGAAGAGTTTGCAGTACACTGTGCAGTGCGTGGCTGGGAAAAACCCAGAACAGATAGAGACTGCCTGCCTGCCTGCCTGCCTGCCTGCCTGCCTGCCTGGGGTGGAAAAGTGCTTTTTTTTTTTTTTCTTCCAAGGCAGCAAAATTCACATCTTGATCTCTCTCTTACTGCTGTCCTGCTTTTTAAAGATAGTGTCAATTAAGACTGCAGACCTTGCTCCTGCTCCTGGCCTGCTGTTGCTTAGTAACTCTTTTTCTTCCCTGTTTCTGTCCCTGACCAAATCAGCACAAATCTGTGGTTTGGTGAAGGCTCGCTCCAGCTGTGCCAAAAGCCATTTAGTGTACTCAAACTAGCCATTTGATAGTAAGAAAAGTGCAATAATGGAACATAATTAATTTCAAAAGTGTCAGGTGGGAGATGCTTATAATTCACAATTATCCTTAACAGTGCTTCAAATAGATTATTTGCCAGGCCTTTTTACTTGAATAAAATAACAATGTGTTGACGTTATTTCAGCTAAATTGTTCAGATATCTCTCAGCAAAGACCGTGTCATGTCTAAGAGGGAAGCGTATTCTGGTTTTGACCCTAACTTTGTTATCACTCTCGCTTAGTTAGAGTTCAGCAGTGCCTTTGCAGGTGAAACACACTTATCAGAGAACAGGTATAGCTCTGTCTCCAAGGATCTTTGTTATGAGCATCAGTAACCTCTTGGATTTTATCATCCCCAGTAGCTCCAGTGAGACCTTCTGCACTGTTTGAGTCTCATATATGTGCAGACATGTAAGGCGTTCAGAAAAAGTGTCGTGGTACTTAGCATCACTGAGGTCTTCTGACACACTGATCTCTGTGGGTTTTTGAAATAATTCTGAATGTTTTTTTCCCACCTATCTCTTTTTGTCAGTAGATGTTTTCTCAGAAATGTAGCTTCTGATTCATGCCTGCATCATGCTCTTTGTCAACTGATGAGTCCCTTTGCCATGAGGAGGGAAAAGAAGCAGCACCGCACATCAATCTTCTTTCAGTTTGCCACGGGGAAAATTTCCCCCCGTTTCTGGTCTGTCCCTTGCACTTCCCCTCTTCATTCAAGTTTCTACTTTCCTACTAAATATATTCTTTTTCAAACTTTTTGCTATTCTTATAAGGGTGCTACCAAACAGTCCTTGCTATGTCAAGTCCTACAGATGGATGCTGATATTTTTTTTTACATGTCTGTTAGAGATGTCAGAGCTAAATAACCTGCATTTTTCCTCAGTGTTTTTTCTGAAGTCTTCCTTAAAGTTAGTTACAAGGCATCATTTTCCATGCTGTCCAAGGAAACGTACCTTCCTTCCACTTCTTTCTTTTGAGATGAACACGTTTTGCCATGCTGTGCAGTAGCTTTGGTATGCATGTTAAAACAAACATCATGCTGCCTCATCTCTGTCCTTACTCGCTGAAGGGTGATTATTTGTGGTGTCTTTAAAACTGATGCATATTTTTTGTAATCCCATCAAAATAATTAATAATCTTACCTCTTGGAATGATGGCTGTGCTCAAAATCTGAACCAGGTAGCTACTGCAAATGAAATGGGACCTTGACTAACAGTTTAGAAGGCTCCTTATTGCATGCTCCACCAGTAGATCCTGGAAATACATAAAACACACGAACTACCAAATGCTTTTTGTCTCAGCCCCTGACCCGTTTCTCCTGTTATTCCTTAGATTGAAAACAACTTCATTTGTGTCCCACTGAGAGATGCACTGCAGGCAGCAGGGCTGCGTGCCATATCCTTCTGAAGTTTGTTAAAAAAAGAAAGGGCTTATGTTGAGACATGTTAAATCCATTACACCTACTAGGGACAAAGAAGGTGAATTTGATAGAATCAAGGCTACCTGCAGCAACCTTGATTGTTCTCTGCTTTTCATGTCAAAACTCCAGGCCCCTGGAATAGGAAATATGTTTTCCTATATTCTTGTGAAAAGCTGCTTATAGCAATGGAGCTTTGTATGATGGTCTCATTAAGAACAGTGAAGTTAGATCATATGCAGTGCCATTTCCACAGTGTGTGTATGTAGAGCAAATGATAAAATACCTACTTCACATTGTAGGTAGTGCCTTTCAAACATAACTCCTTGTTTTACTGGTGACACACAGGTTAGTAACGTCTGCAATTTGGAGTTATTTTTTCTTCCAAAATACTTTAATGATTAGGGGATTCTCTTGGAGAAAAAAAATAAAAAATCATTTTAAAGCATTAAATCATGGACTTCATTCTTTTCCTCTCTTTTTTTTTTCTTGGTCTCTCTCTCTCTCTCTTTTTTCTTTTTATCTAAATCTTAATTTAGAAATGTATTTTAAACTATAACGTAACACGAGAAGTTATGATTTGACATGATTTGACTGATATTAAGTTTTTGGTTTTAAGCATGTCAAAATAAGATGACATGTTTGTCAACTGTACTCTGTGTTTATTTTGTGGTTGAAAATTTTCACCCAACTTTACCTGTAAGAGTTTAATCACATTCTTCTACTTAATTCTTACGTAAATCTTCTTTTGTGGATTTGTTAGGATTTTTGGATACTTAGAAATCAGAACTAGAGCTGGAGTAAACAGTAAAGAGGAAGAAAAATTGAAAATCTCAACAATTTCTGAACAGCCTTTCAGTTCAGCCTTGCTGGCACAATTCTTGTTTGCTTTATTGTGAATGTTGGAAAACAAAATTTGTTTGAAGAACTATTTGGAGAAGCTTTTTGAACAGCTGTTCAACTATGTATGACCACATCAGAAAGAAAAAGCATATAATATATAGTTAAGGCTTCAGGATAGAGTTATCAGATAAAATGTAATTGCTCAGGTCGGACGCTGGCCAACACGCAGAAGGTAGTGCTGCCGGCATGCTAGAGAAGTGACAGAGGTTTTATTGATATGTCAGCATAGGAACAAAGAAGCAGTATCTGCTAAAGCTATGAACACAAATAGAGCAAATTCCGGTGAGTTGTGAAATAGTGGAAGAATCTGTTGCTTTCAGTGAAGCTGCTCTAAGTATCAGGATCCAAAGATGTGGCTTTTTATATAAAAAAGATGTTTCAAGAGGAAATGCTACTGCACTGTAATATAAACAGCTTTGTGATTAGTTTGTTGCTTGTTTCATTAAGATTAAAGCTGATGGTTTTCTTTCATCTAAATTAGCTTGTACATGCTTTATATTTTGTGATGAATTAATATGATGAATGGCCATCAGTAGAAAGCAGTAGTGCTGTTAGCCAGGCCTGGCTAGAAGTAATTGTTTTCTTTGTAACATAGTTTGCACTCTATCACGTTTCTTAAAACTTAGGATTTAGTGTCACCCTGCTTTATAAAGTCTGGCTTTATAAAGTGTGAGCCAAGGAAAAGGCTGCCTGTTGCACCATTCCCTCCACTCTAAACATAACTGCCCCTCTGTCCCAAACTCTGCATTCAGTGCATTCTCACTAATCTTTTTTATGATCGTTAGTGTGTCTTCTAAGTGCTATTTTAAATCCGTAAGAATACTGTGAATGGACAGATTTGAGTTGAATTTGTTTGAAACAGAGTCATAGTTAGGAACTTCCCAATGGAAACTTCTTTAGGCTGATTGAAAGATTTCAGCTAACCTCAGGCTTAACCTTCTCTACTGCAGTTATGCACCCAGTTCTGGCCGTGATGGTACAAGGTGCTAGTCTTCCTCCTTTGGTCTGGATTAGAAAGTGCAAATACAAGAAGTCTCCTGGATCTTCAAGCTTGAACTGTGCTTCAACATTTGTTTAAAACTTTACGTGTAAGCCCTCCTAACCTTGTTCAGAAAAAGCATTTAGGCCTGCTTAATCATGGCTAAATTACAGGTACTTTTAAAGCATTTTGCTGGTTCTTGGTGTTAACTTGCAAACTAGAATCTAGAAAGAACATCTCAGCCCCCCCCCCCCCCTTTTTTTCCCTCAGCTTGTAGCATTTATTTTGTCACTGCAATGGCAGTAAAAAAATCTATGAGAGAAGGAATACACCTTTTTATTAACAATGTTTTTACCTCTCCTCTAAGGCCCAAGAGACTGCATCCTAACCTGTCAGCTGCTAGAGAGAGGCATAGTCCTTACACAGTACTTGATGCTGCGACGTTGAAGATAGTTTGGGCTAAGATGTACACAAAGAAGAAGGGCAAGTGCAGTGCAAGTTTCAGCAGGCTCATCACTGATAGCATTGCTCTCAGATCTGTCTGTTACTGCACTGGCAACAAAAGAGAAAAAAATAACTTTCACTACTCTTAGAACAGAATATGCTGAATTTTAGATATCCCCCAAAGTTCTCTCAGAAAGAGAAGCCTTTGGACTTAGTTAACAGAACTTGCTGGCTTTTTTTTTTTTTTTTCTTTTGGTGAGTGCTTCCCTGTGGGACCACTTCCCAATCCAGGGAAATGAGAACCTGATTCATAATTCAGTGTAGCCAGAGAGTCTCTTTCATGGAAATCAATGGGCCTATCTCTAATTTAAAATGCTCACTGGTTCTCCTGGGCAAAACCCTATGCAAGGTGTAATAAATGAGTTTTCTACATAGGAGTGCATTTTCAGGAATAGCTGTAATCCTTCTTAAGTCTGATCCCTTCCAAAGGGGAAGTGTGTAAAGCTCCCCTTCCTTTAGGAGAGTGTAAAATCTCTTCCTCTCTCAATAACCAATTCTGGCTTGCATGGAAGTGCTACCCCTCAAAATATCTGTGTCTTCCATGTTCTTCTATCCCTGAACCAATACAAATATGTAAGGAGAGTTTTGCATGAATGTAAAAGCAAAAGACAGCACAAAAATGTTAACTTTAAGACCTACTTAAGGATTCTCTATGTAGGTACAGTTAAAAGCAAAGCAATATCCTAGAGGAGTTTCAGAAAACACTGTGCTATGACAGGCGTAGCTTTATTCCCAGTTGGATAAGCAGCGATTTGAGATTGAAAGCTTTGTGTCTGCTGGAATTACAGATCAGTTGGAAAAACTCGAACTACGTACTTCACAGTCATGTTTGAACATTACTCTTTAAAGTTGTATTATAAAGTAGGTTCATCTAGATAGAAGGATTTTTTAAGCTTGCTTTTTAATTTATATCTCAAAATATTCAAAAATTAATGTGTTGCAGAGAAGTCCCAGGTAAGCATTCAATGAAAAATCATACAGAATAATTAAAAAATGCAGACAGAGAATGTTTCTTAAGCATTCAAAACTTTCACAGGTGCCTTACCATGCAGTCCACTAGTCTATTTGTACTACCTTTTGGCTAAATTTTTCACTGTCTAATAAGAACTGCTTCTCTATGCAAACTTTCAGCTGGGTCAGGTATGTATGGCCCTTGCTTATGGGGAGACTTGGTTCAGTGAAGCGGCCAGGTACTTATCCAAATAGCTGCACGTTCCAAACTTTGCTTATCCAAACCTCTTCCAAATAGTTCATGTGTGCAAAACTTAAGCTGGAAATCTTGTAATTATAGGCTTTCATGAAAGATTTCTTACTTCCTGCTTCTAGCCTGAGTGAATATGCTGCAGAAACAGCTGCTTTCACAGTAATTCAGTAATTCCATCTCTGCTTCCAAATGAAACTGAGAGCACAAGGGGGTAAGAGAGACTGGGCTTCTGCGAAATGCTGAAACGAGTGATTTGATTCAGCCTGGGTTTTGCTTGCAGGTTTATGTCATTAAAAGACAGGGGAAAAAAAGAATCCTGTACACCTTGCTTGCAGATCACTTCAGCTGTTCAAATGATATTCAGGCACATTAACAATGTTTGCGAAAACTACTTGAGAGAGACTTTGAATCTCATATACATACTCTATAACTAATCTACTATATTTGCTTTCTCTTCTTCCTGGAAGCGCTAGAGAGAAATACAAATCATGCTCTCGTTTGGGAACTAAAGCTAACTGAATAAATTAGTGCTGGCAATAGCTTGGGTCTGTCCTGAGCTCCAGCGCAGAGCGTGTAAAAGAGGTGTGTTGCTTTCTGTAACCATTGATGAAGAGACTAAGCGGAGGAGAATTTACTGCACAGCTGAGGGCGGCATCCCTGAAGCGGCCAGAGGAGCTAGGCTTTTAGGGACAGTGACAGCATACTCCTGGGTGAGATCAGTCTGGACATACTGGTAAGAACAGGAAACTCAGAACTTTGAAGAAAGCAGAATAGCAAGAAATATGAGGTATGTATAGAAGACTATTAAAGGACAGGAGTTGGATGAAGAGTTTATTTAGTGCTGTATGATACACTGGTGTTATCTCACTGAAGTTTCATCCTGAGGTATCAGCGCTGCCACACTTTTCTTTCAATAAGGTAGGCCTGTCCTCTTAAGAGAAACTGTAATTCGGCTGTGGATACAGGGCATGGTGGCACAAATAGGTTGGGCTTGATGCATTTGTGCTTTGGCTCTTAGAGATATTTTTTCTTTAAGGAGCATCTCATTAGTTCTCTGTTTTTCCCAGCTTTGTGCCTCTCAGATGAAGTGGCAGGAAATGGCAAGAATAGGAACTCCAGTTATGCCAGTGTGGAGGCTCATGTTGGAGACATGCACAGGCAATAACATTTCAAGAAATGAGGAGAAAGGAGCAGTTACAGGAGTAATCTAGATCAGCTGCATGAGTAATCATGCTTCCATGTAATGGGTTTTATTTCTTCTTCAGTGTGAGTTAATTTATCCATAGTAGAAATGAAAGGGATGGTAGAAAGGACTTACCTAGAGTAGTACACATGGCATACTGCATGCAAGGTGAAAACCAGGAAATAATATTAAGTATCTTAAGAAAGAGGTGTGCTTTAAGACCCTGTTTTGCCTGGGGAAAAATAGAAGAATTGGGAGGAAGAGATTTTCTTAACTAGAATGGGATATGTTCACTAGGTGGTCTGCCTGGCTTACCCAATTGGTCTACATGTGAGAAATGTGTTATCTTCCACAAGATTTCATGGATCTTTGGTAGATGTGCAGATTCACACTAATATTGAGGTCTGAAGTTCTGATTCATTAAGATAAAAAGCTGATTTAAAGTGACCAAGAAGCTACCTGATTAATATCAAGCAAGCTACCTACTGAATCCAGTGTTCTGGTTTTCTGACTTGTAAGATGAGATCTTTAAAATGTGATCATATGATGAAAGTGCATTGCTATTAAATCTTAATTACAATGAAGCAATGGAATTCAAAGTAAACTTATAACCTCTAACTAGACCAACACTGCAAACTCATTTAATTTCCTAGTTGGGGTAGCAATAGAGTAGATACTCCCTTCCTCCACTACCAGCAATGTGCATCATTAAATACGTACTTAGTTGCTGGTGAAACAGACTAAAAGTTAAACTAAACTTGCCAATACTGGACTGGGGTTCTCAAAGTGGAAAAGCAAGGAACCTTGTTTAGATGTTGTTCCCGTGACAGAATCCACAACGCAAACCTCACAAGACTGTCACTAATCTCTTTGTAGGTGCCCTGTAGCCAAAAATGTGCTGAGGTCCAGCCTTACACACACTGGAGATACGAGAGATTATATGTTTGGAACGGGATCAAATGACTAGGAGGAGAAAGCATGCTATACTTAGCTGCCTTGTCATACGACAGAAGAGCGTTTTGCATGTGACCTTGTTAACAGCGTGAGTGAGGAGCAACATGAGAGAGCAGCGGCACAGCTACTGACGCTAAGGTCATAGCTGAGAATCTGTGTTTTAGCAGTGAGCTGCTTACCTTTTTTTTCCCCCCTTCCCATAGTCTTATCTAGGCTTAGTGACTTCAAATTTCATCCTGCTTCTAAATCAGGGAGAGGCGAAGGTGAGAAAATGTGAGGCAGACAGAGGATCTCATCTGCTGGGCCAGTTCTCCTCCACGCTAGGCCAGAGCATTGGTCTGTTACAGGGTTTCCTTCTCACCGTCACCGTCTTGCCCTCTTTTCCTCTGAGCTGTCACTTTTTCCCCCTTGACCTTTCCTGGTCCCATTCCCCAGCTGCCATGCAGTTAAGCATCTTTCCAAATTCCTGTGACCAGGCTGACTATTTCACTGCAAATTACTTCCCTTCACTTGCAGTTTGCACTCCTGTCTTCAGCTTCCCTGGCTCCCATACCTGTAGGTTTATTAATAACGGAGAGTTAATATCCCCTACAAATACAGCTTTCACTCTCCTCTCTGTATAAGTGGCTTGTAATTTTGCCTCGTAAATAGCTAGTGACTGACTCAAATTAACAGAGCTCTTTATTTATCCCCAGGAACCACCCAACATCTTTTAGTTAGCATAAAAAAGAGCTACTGGTATGACTGTGGCCGCACCAAGGCCCTTCGTGCTACCAATCAGGAATGCTATAAATTGTATACTCTTTGCTTTCATATAGAAAGAATAGTTACCTAAACCTAATTTTCTGTGAAAAATCTCATTATATATGGATCCTGAATGTTGCTACTACCAGGGCTTATGGCTTGCGTGAGTCCACAGCCTCCTTAGACGAAGTGAAAAATTTCTGGCAGTAGAAGCGAATTTGACTTTAATTCTGTTGATTAAAAGCTCTGTTCTTGTTCCCAAGGAACATGTCCCCTTTCCACCCTGCAAAGACGTCCCCCAACCTCTTATATGCAAGCACAAGTAGGTAATGAAAGAGCAGTGCTTTGTACCTGGCCCACATTGCTCTTACAGCTTGAGGCTGATACACGGCTCCTTCTCGAGCCATATACAGAGGCAGAAGCAGAAGGAGCAGAGATTAAATAAGATGAAGCAGCATGACAGTGAAAAGACAAACGTGCAAAAAGTAAGAACGACAGATGGGTATTTCTGTGGGGGTGTTTTTGGTGTGTAGATGAAAGTAATCCATGGGAAATTAGAGCATTTGGAAGAATGTTTTAAAATCTTTTAAGAGGAGGTAATGGCACTTTAACCACAGCGGACAGAGCAGAAAGCACAAGTATGCGTCACTGAAATGAGAGAAGAACAGCTTCCTAATCATTATTTATACAGTGCTGAGGACATAACAAATCTTAAGTAGCCCGTTTTACCTGAGGGATGTATAAATCAAATTTTTCTTTGAAAGCAAGGGTGTATATTGCTTTCTCTGTAGGCTGCAGTCCTTGAGGACTTAATAAGAAAACATTTTGTTTTAAGGCTTAATAGGGATGAGGAGATGTTCAGGGCCTTTTGGAAAGAGAGGAGAGCAGTTTGTTCTGATTTGACTGTATTCAACACAATTACAGAAACTTGTGTTTGTGGAAGGTGGCCAGCGTACTAAAGACAACAGCACACAAAAGCAGTGGAATTCTGCCCTTTGGTGAAAGAGTACAGTTTCCTAGGAGGGAAAAAATAAGAAAAAAAAAAAAAAAAAAAGGAAAATTTAGAACTTTCATCTCTGTTTCTTCTCTCCCTTTGTTATCAAACGTGAAATCTGCAGGCAGGGAGGTTACAATGATGCCAGCAAAGAGTTGGGCAAATATTTAATTCTGCTGTCTCTGTTTACAGGATCTTTCCACAAATCAAGAAAGGGGAAAATCGTGAAGGAAAAAAAAAAAAAAAAGAGTTGCCTGCCAGCTTCTGTTTTAGAGGTCAGACTGGTGTCATCTTCCTGCTTGCTTTTTTTGGGTGGAAAGACACACCTGAAAGCCACCTGAAAGCACAGCCAGCTATGAGAGGCAGGGAGTCAAGCTGGCTGAGCCGCGAGTTGGGATTATCCTAAATCATCCCCTGGCTCTGCAAATGAAACCTGCAAACTCCTCTTACCGCAAGAGTTGCCTTTCAAAGAGCAGTCCCTGCTTGGAAAGCCACCTGGCAAAGGCAGGGGAGGATGGCTGACGCCTGCAACTGCCTTTCCTTGCTAGTCTGCTGCAAGATGCAGAGCAGGGCAGGGAGCCGACTTTCTTCTCCTTTTTTTTCTGTTGAAGAAATGAAGGGTTTTACAGGAAAGGTGATAGGTTTTTTTTTGGGGGGGGGGGGGGGGAACGGGGGGAGGACACGGGGGTTGTGGAGAGGAAAGATTTTGTGTGTAACTTAATGACTTGCTGCGGAAGCCTGCTAGTCCTTGGAGCTCTCGGGTTGTAATGTGCAGCAGATCAGGAATGAGCTTGGTGTGTAAGCTGTCAGAGCGCGCCCCGAAACCACGCTGAGGGAGCATGAATGATGCATGAGCCGCCCGGCAGCTGCTCGGGGCCGGCCGTGCTGACATGTCCGGGTGACGTGAGCGCCGGATCCGTGGGGGTCTAGGGGTGCCTGCTTGCTGTGTGGCACCGTGTTACGTTTCCCGCGCTGGGCGAAGACATGCAGAGTGAAAGCAGACTTGCACCTCTGGCCCAGGCTGCTCAGCAGATCTAGAATAAGTACAGTGCATATAGTTGTACAGGACTAATCAGCCCCACAACTGCGGAATCAAAAGGAACAGTCTTCTTTTAAGGCAGATGCAGAGCCCTTTGCACAACAGCGTCCAGCAGCTTCGGGCAGCAGAGGTTTTGAGCAGCAGTGGCACCCTTCCAAGAGCTAATAAGAATTTGAAATGGAGCCCAAGCCTTAAATGCATTTTATTTAGGCTCAGAGTGGAAGCTTTTCTTACTGCTATACTTCAACAAGAAAAAAACTTATAATCTTGTCTTCAAGTTTCTAACTTTGAAACTGGATGGATTTAGAGAGCCTTCATGTTCGTTAACATAAAAGCTGAAGGCCAAACTCAGCTCTCATTATGGATTAATTTAGCACCAGTGCTGATCTCCAGGACAGAGAATATTCCTCCTGAGGGGCTGAGAACAAAGTTTGTCCCATAACGTCATATGAAGCTCATCTCTAAAGCCAACCTGCAAAATGTGGTACAGATGCATAGCAGGTTTGGAAACCACTGCTATAGTTTCAAGCTACTTCTCTGCAAGTTCATTAATTAGGATAAACTGGCTTATTTTGCATTAATGGGGGGCCAGGAGCATTTGCATGCTCTTCTAACATAATAGAGCTCTAGGAACAGTAACCTTCAGCAGAACTGCAGCAACATTTTAAACCAACAAAGACTTTGAGTACCATCACTTCTGTCCAAAAAAAGGCAATTTCATATCTGAAGTGTGGAGGCAACTTGGAATAATCTCCATTATTGAAAGGAGTGGTGTATTAGTAAGACAGGCTACCAGCACAGTTGGGGCAGGAGAACAAGACGGGGACCCATATTTTGTAGCTGATTCAACCCAGAAAGTTGCCCAATATCTCAGACTGGCAAGTGAACCAGAAGGAATTTTTTTTTGCCATCTGACCCCATTTTGACTATTTGACGATAAATGTTAAAGTAAAGCCAACGTTGTGGTTAATAATTGCTCTGCTGAAGCTATGGTGCTTCCTTAGAAACACTTATTTTACTGATTTATAGCAGTAAAGTAAATAATAGTCTTTTTCTTTCCACATTCCTTTTTCAAATTTCCACACAAGAAAGGGTGAAATGGCAATTGGCCAGAAAAGTTAAGATCTCAGGTAAAACAATACAAAAATCAGTCTTGACTTGTTGAGGGAATTAAATAGTTGTTATCCTCTGAAGTATGTATGTATTTACAGCACCTTTGGACTGCGGATGTGTAAATCATGATGTTTCTAGAGATGCATGTTATACTAGAAAATGAGTTCAGAAAAAGTGATCAAAGTTTAAGATAATTGTTCTCTTCGTGTTCATCTGGATGATAATTAAAATCTTTTTAAGTATGAATTTAAGAAAATTCTCTCTCCCTTTTATCACTTCATCCAGTAAGACCCACTCTACTCCCCTTCCTGCTAGCAAATGAATCACAGGGAGGAACAGAGCTTGCCAGAATCTCTTGGAGTTTCATGAGGAGCTGAGGCATGAGGAGAAACTGGAAAAAGGAGGAGAGACCAGGGACATTTTTGTGTCAGTGAGAAAGGATGGAGTTTTAGGATCATAGCATGTGGACCTTAAAGAAACAACAAAACAAGCAAACAAACCTACAGACAAACTGTTTAAACGTCGAATCTTAGGCATGCTAGAAATAACGTATTGAGCAATAAAATATGCTTATTGAAGCTGGCTAGGGCATGATCAGTTGTAAAAGATTACTAACAAAGGATGAGTTTTTTTTTCCTCTGCAGAGAAGTTAGGGAATATAAAATGAAAGACATGGTACAGTCACAGCCATTTGAAATGCACATATGTATAATATCTTCTTTTATACTCTTTAGACTGTTTCTGACATGTTCATAAAACACCTCCATAATTCTAGTGAAGAAGGAGAAATAAATTTTCAACCTCTGCTGCTATCCATAACTTCACAGTCATTTATATACATGAATGTTGTTTGGGGTATTTTCTTAAACACTTTTTCTAGTTTGGTTGCTGAGTTATTGTTTCTGAGGTGCTGATAAGTTATGTAGTTGTGTCAGGCAAGACATTCTGATCAGTGAATATGTTTATTGGTAGTGTTATGGCTAAGGATAACTTCCAAAATGAATAGTAACCCCCATCCTTTATTATTTATGTTGTTGCAAAGGCTGATCATGGAGGTTGCCCTCTTGTGTAACCTATTCCTATGCCCTCTTGCACTGGGCACTGGATAATTCAAGAAAAAAAAAAGATTGGCAGGTTCCAAAAACTGAAAAAAAACATTTAAATAAACAAATGTAATCAATGGACATGTTTTGAGCTGTTCTCAAATAGCAACTATTATTTACAATACTAACACTTTACTCAGCAGTAAGTAGTTGTAGAACTAGATTTTAAGGAAAGGCTGAAGGAAACCAAATTGCTCAACTGCCACAAATATCCTGCTCTGTTCCTGTAAGAGAACATAAACCAACATCTAATAAAAAAAAAAAAAGAAAGTTTTATTAACTGTTGGAAGAATTATATCTATCAGCATTTCCTTGTAAAATTCAAGTGACTTAATTCCCAAACTTTCTTTCAAAAAAGGCATTTTTTCAGGCTCCTGGAAGTTGGCCACTAAATGTGTCTGTAACATATTAGGCACTGTTTTTCAAAACACCTTGTGGACTGCTAATTGGGGTTTGCATAATACCGCAAAATTGCAGGCATTCCTTTGAAATAAGTAGGAATGAAAAATGCTTTTCTGGGGTAAAAGAAAAATGATTTTTTTATTTCTAACAAAAAGCTGTAACAAAACCCCTTTGTTTGGGTATGTAATAATTATTGTTTGTTTTGTTTTCTTTTCCTGAAGAAATTAGAATCATTTGAGGAAAAGTTTCTAAGCAGTTTTGAGTTACACAAGTTCAAGGGGACCTTGTGCATACAGTACTACTGTGCAAGCCAAGAGGTAAACAATTATGAAATGCCTTTGAAATGCAGGGTTGGTGAGGCTTTTTGAGGTTATGTATTTTGTCACTGAACACAAAAGTAAGTTGTTGGGAGCAGGAGTGAATGATACTTTTTTATGCACAGATGTGCAAATCAAAATATTATGAAATTTAATAGTTCAGAGTGCAAAGGCTTAGTTACCTCATTTTAAATCTATCTTACTGTTTTGGAACTGGAGGAATATTTATATATGTATGTGTATGTGTTTGCATCTTTTTTTTTTAATTAGAGGAATACACTTGCCTAATCAAAATTTGGACTTAGCTATTCAGCTGCGGAGTTTATGTGCACCTCAAGCCTGTCCCTCTTGCAGGTCTGGGACTGTACTGGGTTTGGGCCTGAAGGCATTCACAAGGTAGAATGGAATCAAAACATAGCTGGCGTACAAAAAAATTAGGCTTCATTCCCTGCTTCTATACTTCTAAATGGTGGATTAGTCTGAGTTAGGAATCTTTTTAATGACTTTGATTTTTCAGAACGTTAAGTCCAAGCAAGCTGGCTTGGGTTGCCTTGTAAGTGTCAAATGATTTAGCATAGTGGGACCCAGATGATGATTTCTATGACGGAAAAGCTGAATAAACCCAATTTCAGGATGTGTGCTGCTGCAGAGCAGACAAGCACTGAGCTTGAACTCAGCCTACTAGTGACAGCGCACCCCAAAAGCCACTTACTCCCTCTGAGCTCTGTTTTGGGCATCTACCAAGCAAGCCACCCGATGTCTTTCCAGTAGTTCAGTTTCTTTTCTTCTCCCTTGAACTTCACCTTGCTCTTTTGAACCTGGAAATGGCCAGGGTCTGCAGTGCCTGTGATTTCTTTTCGTTGTCTGCAAGCCGGGTTAATAATGTCTTTTGTTGACTGTGAGAGAGAGCCCGTCCCATCCAATTAGCTCTTCTTTCATTCCCAGAGCTCTGCAAGTGCCGCTGTAACATCTCATCATGCTCGGGGTGACGGCCCCAGCCTGCAAGCATGGAAACAGCATTTCCAAATCTGTTTCACCTCACTGCATGATTCTGTGCTTAACAAAATACATCAAGAGGAAGCCTTTTAGGCAAGCAGATGTGCTGGATGCCAGTACAGCTGGAAACTTAAACAGTATTTACCAACAAGAAGGGTCCTTGTTATACTTGGAAGCTCAGTACAGCCAGTAATCCTATTGCTTGGAGAACTGAAAGGTGCGGGAGAAAGGGGGACTTTTCTGAATGCAAGATTTGCCAGTACTTTTGTTTATACCTAATACATATTCACTTCTTAGATATAAGACATGGTATCCCAGACTTGTGCAAAGAAGACTTTAAATGAAAAGTACACATCCTTCATGTTAATCAATTACACAGGAATAGAGGGAGAAAATTGCCTTTTGTTATATTTGAACGCAGAGGAGGAGGCAGCAAAGGCAGATTAGTGGGTTTTTGTATAGCAGTGCCTGTGCATGAAATAAACAACTTTTGACAAGAAAATTACAAAAAAAAAAATGAAATCATCAGGAGAGAAAATCTGCTACTAAATGATAAGCATGAATTTGGTTTATTTACTCACCACTTTCCTTCTGCTTAAACTCATATATCTAGGTTCTCAACAGTTTTAATCGGCTGTGAGCTGTTGGAAGAACTTTGTCACCTGCGCAGTAAATACAAATATTATTTGACTTGAATATTGGAGGGAAGGGGAGCTTAATCTGATAAATATAAAGAGTCGCTGCCTGTGAGTCTCCCCTGGCTGTCCCGTAGTGCACTATGGCCTCCACCACACTGCTGAGGCTGTGACGTGAACTTCTTGCTCTGAAAGCAGTTAACAGGGCTAAATAAATAAGGAGTTCCTTGTGCTGCACCTTTTTAACTTTATACATCTTTCTCAGGAGCAGAGGCAGAGGAACAGAGGAAATACAGGAAACCAGAACTGGAAAAACTTTCTACTGATGAGAGAAGAATTTCCTCCTTCCAACTATAATTTTTGTCACTGAGCCACAGAACTTAAAGTACTTATAGATGTCTGCTAGGCTTAGAGTTTGCCTTAGATTAAAAGCAATAGGAAGAAGAATAAAAAAAGGCTCTTCAGGAGAGCACAGCATGTGCTTGGCTCTCCCTTTGCAGCAGTGATGAGCCTATAATGAACCTCTCCACAGTGAACTCCTGTAAGGTGTAAAGGTGCAAGTCACAGAAAACATTCACATAACAACTTAAGCTTTCCTTCCTTACAAGTCGGTCTAATTTTCTCTCTTCCTGGTATGACAGCGTAAAGAAAGAAATACCTAACAAAAACACTCAGGAGTTAAATTGCTTTTGTTCGCTCATTTGTTTTTTCAACAGAAAAATTCAGAATTACTCAGAATTACATATGGTACAAATGCTAGTGATAATAACTT
Source organism: Crypturellus tataupa (assembly GCA_034781795.1). Lineage (NCBI taxonomy): Eukaryota > Metazoa > Chordata > Aves > Tinamiformes > Tinamidae > Crypturellus > Crypturellus tataupa. The sequence continues at coordinate 2,206,206 of JAWLRI010000367.1, read as the reverse complement.
GCTAAAGATAATATACCAATATACCAGCATGTTTAAAAATTGCCATTTCTGTCAATTCACCTTAGAATTTCAAGAAAGTCAAGAAAAGTAGAGAAATGTAATTGCTTGCTATATAAATAGGTGCCTTTGCAGAGCTTATATTGAAATGCAGTTTTCTGTTTCAGACACAGTATTGTGATTCAGTGTTTCTCAGTTTAGACACATTTCTCAGATTTTGTGGGGAGACCCCCAAAACAGATAAACCACGCAATGCAGTGTCTTCTGAAGAAAGCTTTGTTCACTTTTTGTTTTTGCAGTGTTTTACATATTTCCCCTGTAGTTTCTGGGTTGGGACCACACTAGTTGAAATGTATAATTACACAAAAGCCTGCAAAGTAGTCCTGCCTCAATATTATTCTGAGAATATGGAGGTTGTGGATCATGCAAGTCCTGTTTGTGTGGTCTTTGGCTGGATTTGCACCAAAATAAGTGGTCTACCTTAATAGTCTACCTTACATATATGGAACAGTCATAGCCATAGATGTTAATCTGTGTGCTTGTAGAGAAACGTCTTAAAGGAGTTTTATTGCTGACCTGAAGATAGTAAGTTTGTTTAATTATATCAGAGTCCATTAAAATTCTTTACCTAAAAGCTATTGGAAGCAGAACAAAAATATATGAGAGGGCTTATTCTCTTCATATTTCCAATCCAGCCAACATATGATTTAACTTTTTTGTAACTCATTGCTGAGTCCAAAAATGTTGCCTTTCCATTAGCCTACTCCACCTAAAGGCAGGAAATTAAAGCAAAACCTTATCTCCACCAATAAAAACTATTCATTTAGTTAAGGAAACAGAACTCCACCTGTAGATGCAAATGCACTTACCATCATCTTGCTAATTTTAAGTATTCTTCAGTTAGCTGAAAAAAGGCATAGTGCATCAAATCATACAGATTGCTAATATTTTTTTTCTCCAAATAACATTTCAGAAATTCTTTTCTCTCTCTCTCATTGCTGAGATTTCTCATTTTCTCTTGCTCACAGAGTTGATGTGCCTGTGCATGGAAGTGGGGATATTAGATACCTTACAAGAGCACCTGATTTTTACACTTGTGTAGTTGGCCTGAATTTAGAGTCAACAAAAGCCATTCCATTAACCTTCACTGGTTGCATGTAACAATGAGTTATAGATTTTAAGATTTAATACAGGTGGAAGTGTTCTTGGGTCATACGTGGAAAACAAGTTTCTGTTAATTTTGAGATTTGGCTGTCTTGTACCCTTGGTACGGTTTAACTGATAGCCTTTAAATCAGGTTAGTTTTGGGTGAAATAACATTTGAAAATACGAAAATACTTCATTGGATCCCTGCCCAAATAAATAAGGTGAATCTAACAGAACTTTACAGATGCGATTCTAAATTGTGGCCCTTGTAGAGAATTTTATTCTTGGTCCCTAGGGATCAGTGATTCAGCTGCAAATTAAGATGCTTGAAGGTACTCAAGTTCCGTGTAAAAGTTCTTATAGCCGAGGTAAATCTCGTCAACTGGATAGTTCTCTAGGTTCTACCAACTGGTACGACTTTGACTCTAATCTGAGTTTAGATTTGTAACTCACATGAAAATGCCTGCATTCAAATGTGGGGCCTGTCACACTCCAGTGAGGTTACTTTCTGAAGATTCAGTCTAGAGGCAGCTCAAGAACACTCAGTAGAGCCAGCAAAACCGTCTTTTACCACTCTTGTTTTTGATTTGGTTTTGGAGCAGCAGAGATCAGTATTTGGTCTGGGAAAAGATATTCACAAGAAGAAAGGCTGGGAAAGGCTACTGGGTCTTGACTGTACCAAGGGAAGAAAGCTCTGGGAGAAGAGGATGAACATGTGTCTGGCAGAGTTCAGTGGGCTGTAGGGCCTGTGAATGGGGAATCTCACACCGGGGGCAGTGCCAGGGCTACATCGGATACAAAATACAAACCTAAATCTTGGCGTCTAAGTCCTTTGTTGTCCGAAGTCTTCCTCCATTTCTTGCAGTACTACAGTGAAAGCATCCAGGAGCTCTCATACCCACCCAAGACTGAAGAGACACGTCAGGCCTGGCCCCCAACCCACCCACCTGCTCTACTGCTGGTCCCCAACGCCTCAGCATAAATGAACTGGGTGGAGGGAAGGCATATGAAGCCCTTGATGCTTATTCCCATCCCTTCCCATTCCACTTACCAACGGGAATTTGTTTTTTCCTCTCCCACATTCTTTTCCTGCCTGAATCCTGGTAGTGGGCTAACAGCAGGTATAGGTAGAGCAGGGCTGGTAGTACAGGACAACAGCTGTGCCACACAGCAGCTTAGTCTGGAGGTGCCTCATGCCACATGTCCCGTGCTACTGGAAAGCTTCTGAGGTTTGTCAAAATGCTCACCAAATGATTTTTGGCAAGTTTCACAGGATTTGGAGATTTGCTGTTTGGCCAATGTTCTTATCTCTTGCTTTGTGCAAATGACCTTTCTTTGGTTTGATAATAAAAATAAGTTTAGGAAAAAGCAAAACAAAAAACCAAACTTCGCTTAAATCCTTGTGAAGTAATTGTTAGCAATTAAAGCATGATTTTGATGTCTTTCCTAAATGCTTAAATGTTAAACATGATTTTGGACTGTTTCCTAATTCAGGATGATATTCTTCTTTCATGTACTGAAACATCTCTATAGTGTTGGAGGGTTTTGGTTTTTCTGTTTGGGATTTTATGTTTGTTTGTTGTTCTAATCAGTAATGAATTATAGCTTAAAGCAGTTTTAGCCTTATACTTTTCTCTTGTGCTGCTTTTTCACCATTGCTTACTGTGGTCATTAGGAACACACTGAAGGTAGCACATTTGATGCATTCTGAAGCTTCCAGACCAACTGTTGCTTTAATTTAATTCGAAAAATTGCTATTTGAAAGACTTCTCTTTTCAAGTAGTGTCCTACTCCTGATAGATCGTTATGGACACCATGGAGCCATGAGGAGTGAATTGCTCTGTTCAGTCATAGTGTGGCCAAAAGGGATCACAACTGTTTTCTTTTGGCTCTCTGCATGTTCCAGACCTGATGGGCAGTGCAGTCCTTGGTAATTATGGAGACCTTCGTTCCCCAGGTCCATAGAGTCCTCTATACTTCCTACTAATCTTGCTGAGAAGTTCACCCAATAATGTAAATGGCAGCAATTTTTTTATGACGTGAACTCTTGATTACAGAGAACTCAAACCATCTTATCCTTAGTTACTTTTTTAAAGTAAAGGAAATTTCTTCCCTAGTGATAATCAATAGGATTTATGTTTGTTAGCAAGATGGATTATTCAGAATGAATCCAGTTCTGCCCAGGGCACATTTCCTACAGATCTTGTGGCTTTGTAACTCACTTATGCTTTCATAGGTAGTTCCTGATTAGTCTTCAGTAAGCGTAACTTGAAGATTGGCTGGTATTAAAAAAAAAGGCAGGTAAGGTCTAAATTTGTTCTCAGGAACAATTTTAAAAGAAATAGTGCAATTGCATCAGCCAGTACAATCTTCTTGACTTGTATCTTTTTCTAGCCTGTTCAGTTTCCATATGCAGGGAGCATTATACATTTATACAGATTGTTTTCAGAAATATAATATTTCTGATTGGGAGTCAGTACTGTTTTTAACTATACTTCTCAACAAGATGTGAGAAATTTACTGGTGTGCCTCCTATTATTTATAGAATCTATTTTGAGGTAGGACACAAAGCAATTTATGACATTTATTTCTAGCCGATTAACTCATGTTATAGTGGCTAGAATCACCTCTCAGTATACTGCAGTAATCATATATTTAGTCTGCTTGGTCTTCATGTCTAGAAGAGTTCCTTTTTTCAGATCTGTCTTAGAACTACCCTTTCAAATTGGGAGACACATTGCTCTCAGATTAACGCTGAAACCTCTTCATTCTTCTAACGCTAATTAGCCAAGGAATTAAGGCTAGCATGTTAGTATATGCAGGCACAGAACTGCGGGAGATAGCTTGGGGGCCCCAGGGTTTCAGAGACGCCCTTAAACTTGTTGCAAACACTGGCATAATCAGCTGTATGATTTGCACCCACCACGAAGTTACACCTACAGCCTGGGTTCTGTGACTCACTGAACTTGAGCCTATGCTGTGTAAGCTAGGCAGGCTCCTGGCAGGACACTTTTTCTGCACCTTTTCTCTTGCATGTGCACAGCCAGGATGTTTTTGTTCCATGTTGTTCTGCCAGCTCCCCGCTTCGCTCCGCTGGTGTGGGAGGCAGCCTGTGGCTCCAGCCCTTCTCCTTCTCCGGGCCTGCAGCTGGGAATTGGAGGCAACTCACAGCCTGTTTTCCGTCTGGCAGATTTCAGGTCTGCAAAGCTTAAAGCCAGTTTTGGCAGGTAATCATGAAAAATGAGTTTTAAGAAAATAAAGTTCAGTTTTTTTGAAAGGCACAGAAACCTCATAAATTAAAAACATCACATTACTGACTTTCAAAGTGGAGTGACAGATTGTTCCACCCTGTCCTGCTGCCATTGTCAGATAGGAAAATTGAATTCTTTTACTTTTCACGATGACTTCTTAGGCGCAAAAAGAAATGTAAAGTCTTCTTAGCTGAAACTGATTAGTGTCAATTCTGTAAAGACAAGATATTTCAAAATTACTATCTCTTGTCCTTTAGGGGTTTTTTTTCTTTCTCTTTAGCAGCCTGTTCTATAAGAACATGTTTATAGTAGGTACTCTTTCAAGCTGGGGTTGCTAAAAAGATTCGGAGAAAGAAAGCAGAGAAATTACCTTGACATTCAGTGACAGCTGTAATATCATGTAAATCATTACTAATGGAGAACAATTATGGAGTGCTCAGAGCCGGCTGTAATAGATTTTTCACACAAAGGAAGAAGGATGTTGGACCTGCTCTATAACTGTGAAGAAGTAATTACATATCATCTTTCGTACCTAACAAATGAGATATTCTAAAGATGTTACACTAGACTTGACACGCTCAAGAACATCATGTTCTAGGCAGGGGGTGTTTTGTTTCTATGTGCATCTTTTAGAAGAGATCTTTGCAGCAGCATTTATGTGCAGGTGACATATTTTGAGCGTGTGTGTGTATATTACCAATTTTATTTTGCGCAGTGGTTTGGTAAACTTTTACTGGGTATGGTGCAGCTGTTTAGGATCCATACTGCATATACTGATCGCGAGTTGTTATCTTGCCTTAGCCAATGTGAAAGGTTTTTGTCAAATTAATTTCTGTTCTACTTAGCAGGGTTATCTCATCAGGACTCATATCTGCTACAGAGGAAGATTTCCTATTTCTACAGTAGTATTTGTCATGAAATGAGATAAGGCTTGAGAAGGTTCTGTGAAGTTTAGTAATTTGAGGTTGAGAACTTTAGTGAGATATCATTATCCATAACTTGTGAAGATGGAATACATGTTACTTGAATGCTTTAAGGACATGATGCTGTTTGCTTCTGGCTATTCTGTTAACCTTCACCTGATTTTCAGTTTTCTGCTTCAATACTTCCCTCAGCTCTGTATGGTTTATTGGTAATGCCATTTATCTACTGCCTCCTTCATGGCAATTATGAAAAATTACTGTAGCACAGGGTGCATTGACCTGTCAGCTAGAAACCTTCAATCGTACATGCAGTTAGACTGAACAGTTGTTGCTTCCAAGTGGAAAAAAAGGAAGTAACCCCAGCTCATGGTGTTTATTCTGCCTGCCTGTGGATTGGATCAAAGAAGCAGGAGTCACCCCTCCCCTCCACTGGGCTGTGTTAGAAGAGTCTCAACACTTGGATCAACACTTTGATAAGGATACTAACATGCCTTGTGTTTACTAGTTTTGCTATTGGATAGTTCACATGTATTACTATGTTGAGGTTTTAGAACATATAATTTTAAAAGAGGGGAAAAGATCATATATACTCTGAAGCAGTTGTGTTCTAAAGATATTTTAATATTTGGGAAACTTTGACTCAAAATATAGTGTAATGCCTTGCGATGGCATGCTATCTTAGAGATGCCAAGTACCCAAGGGACCTAAGAATGTTTTATTTTTTAGGCTCTTGTAAATGATGGGCATAAATCTGCCAGTTACAAATTATTGTTTTGATATCATGCAATTGAGATGATGGAAGAAACTTTTTCTGTAAGATCTGAATTGTTTTTGCCAGCGTATGTAGCGAATTTAAGTAGGTGCGTTGATTAATTATTTCTTTAAACTTTGTTCCCATATCGATCTTCCTTGATATTTAGAGACTTCTAGATGAGAAATGTCCAGGATATATATAAACGGGATATATGCATGCTATATAGGAAGTTAGTTTGCCTGCGCCTCTAGTAAGGTGCAAGAGTCTATGTAAAAGCTACTATAAAATCAAAATATAAATAAAAAAAGAACAATTAGGGAGCAGCGGGACTGAGATGTGGCCACCAGCCATGCACCTGCAGTTTGGGGTCAAATGCGTCATGGAGCCAAAAAAAAGTCTTTATTGGCTTAGAGAACATGAATCTAAATTGTGGTGTGAAATATGTCCCAAAAACTAGCAATTGAAGTACTTCAAGAATGATCGTGTAGATGAGATAATAGGATTTTAATAGCAGCCAAATTCTTGTCATGAACTTGGCAGCCTAATAATTCAACAGCACTGAGCCGAGGTTAATGCTTAAGCAAGATTTCTTACAGTGTATCTGGCCTACCCCATTTCTAATATAGCTGGATTGATATTAAAGGAATCATTTTCGGTGCTTTCAGAGCCCAGAAAGCACAGGAAAGTACCAAGAGACAGACAAACAAACAAAAGAATAGTGAGGGAAGAGAAAGGGATTTTTTTCGAAGCAGGAAATGACTGCAACAAGTTGCAAGAGCAAGTGGCTGCCCTAAAACTCCTCTGGGTGAGGTAGCCTATGGTGCTGCGTCTTGGTGCAGGTAGCTACATACCTGGGCTTCTTGCGTGTAGGTCTCCATAGCAGGGGACCTATCTGATAAAGCAGTTTGCGCAGGAGAAGTTCACAGGGAGAACTTTAAGATGCAGCAACTGGTGTTTATAGAGTTAAAGATGTTGTTGCTCTTCCTGCCAAAGCAAAGAAGGAAAACTGGCATTGCTATCAGAGATAGTCTTGATCGGTTGGTCTCAGAAATGAGCTCTCTCGAAATCCTCAGCAGAGATGTGTCTTGATAGGATTAAAGCTGATGTAAAAATAATGATTAGTAGAGTCAGTGGCCTAGAGAATTTGGATAAACACCTAAAATAGGAATTAAACTTTCAGAGAAAAAATGGGAACTATAAAAACCCATGAAAGAAAAAAATAACTTCATCTCCCAAAGTGGAGACAGGAGATGCTGTTAAATGTTTAAAGCAAGGCATCTTTTACTGCCCCAAAGTAGGAACAAATGTAGTAGTAAAGAACCCTATAAAGCTCTCGTCCTCTCCTGTTAGCCCAGATCGGTATCATGATTGACTTGACAGTGCCTGGAAATCAGCAGGCTTGGGCAGGTGGAGGGTCCTTCAGAGAGAGACCTCTCGTCCAGCCGCCTGCTCAAAGCAGGGTCAGCTGTGAGCTCAGACTGGGTCCTTCAGGGCTTTACTCGGTCTGGTCTCAGAAGCCTCCGAGGTCGGGGACCTGCCCTTGCTGGACTTCCAGTGCTTGGCTTGTGCTGTTTTTAATCAAGCAAATTTGAAAGAGGAGTAAAGTCTTCTGTCTTCTGTGGGGTGGCAGAAGTATGTCTCAGACCCTGTCCCAGGCTACTTTAATTCAAAAAAAAAAACCACAAATCACCCGAAAAAAAAAAAAAAAGAAAAAAAAAGAAAAATAAAACTAGTATCTGCTCTAAAGCAACAAATATGGCATACAGGATCTGATAGAGAAAAGAGAGTAAACCTGAACTGCAAGCTATTTTTTAAGCTTTTAAAAGCATTAGAAGTCTGGGAAGCAGAGTGGAGAACTTTAGTACTGAAATGGATTTGAAAACATGGGCGATAGTGATGAAAGGTGGAAAATGTGAATGGGAGAGCATCACAGAAGAAACCTCAGGGTATGGGGCTGTAAAAACAACAAGAAAGGGATAGGTATGTTATGAAGGGTAGGATGGGGAAAGCCTGAAATACAGCCCCAAAAAACTATATTTCTCCCCTTTGCACAGGGGAAAGTCTCTGGCATGTTTCTAGTCTCCCAAAGTGGTTGTCCAAAACTATTTGAAAAGGCCACCACTAAACCTACTTCTGTCACCAAGTTAGGGTGTTTCCACATATTGGGAGAAGCAGGAAAAAAAAATAAAAGAATCTAGGTGGATGGGAAATGTGGTGGAATGGGTAACACAGGCAGCTCTGGCTGGGACTGCCTTACTACAGTACATTTTAAGGCTAAAATATAAGATGGGAGTGCAAAAAAGATAAGACTTTATTAAAGAAACTGGAAAAGTAACTTTAGTGGTGACTGCTTTTTACTTCAGAGAGATAAAAGCAGTTTTCATCAATGAACCTCCCCTTATTGTTGTTGATATTCAGCAAGTTATAAAACCTTTGGCAGGCTTTAGGCTGAGGGGGATGGAAATATGTCTTGAAGACAGAGAGAATAGAAGGGTAGAGGCTTACAAAGCTACAGTGGAAAAGTTCACCAAACAAAAATGATTCCAGTAAGTATTAAAGGGATGAAAACCCTGTCAAAAGTGTTTTTTTTTTTTTTAATTTTTGTATGAAACAGATATACGTATATATTACTGTGCCATTATAAGAAATGCATTTCTTGTAAGAAGTGGTCTGAGGAAGGTGTCGGAACAAGGTAAGGACTGCTGCTATGTGTAGTCTACTGCATCCTGAATCTGGGGAAAGTATTTTCCCCAAAATCTAGGTGGTGGAGACTGTAGGCAGCTTATGAGTCTAGCCCTTGTTGACCGGGATGACAGATAGCTGCAAAAGCAGCAAACAAAATTTGGCAAACTCATAAAAAGGCTTGTTTGATCAGCGCTCTCCAGGGGAGTCCTTCTTCCTGGAAGAAAACAAATTATTTGTAATTTAGCCTAAAGAAAAGAACATTCATAGAAGTTGTCAATTTTTGCCTTCCTCCACCCCTCTGCTGACAGACTTATAACATGCCAGTTAGGTATGTATACCAGATCAATAATTATTCTCTGAAGGGAGACAAACTTCAGATAGTAATAAAAGAGTTTCAGTATGATCTTTGTGGGACGGAACAATTACGGGTAGGTTATTTTGTGGTCTCTCAACAACAACAACAACAAAAACCTTGGACACATAGGGCGCATGTGTGGTAATACTGCATTTAGAAAAATGTAGCCTTGGAAGTAAGTCCAGATCCTCCACTTCTGCTGTCTATAAGGATTTTGAGGCTTTTGAACGAAGAAATGGAACTTCTTTAAACTGATTTATTACGTGGCAGGGGTCTCGATGGTGTTTAGCACTGCAGCAATGGAACATCTGTCCACAGCAATTAAGCAGGAACTTCCAAACTAAAGGACCAGTCACAGATGGAGCAAGTGGTTTGCCAAATAAATGATGTAGAGCTGCTTATACAAGCCCACTTTTCCTCTTAAAAGTAATAAAATACCAAGCACATATAGCTGGCACAGTTTTCGGATATACAGCTAGTTTTGATAAATCTGAAATGTTAAGTGTGTGCTATTTTGGAAAAAGAGGATGAAACTTTATTAAGCAGGGTAAGAATTCACTAAGGTACTAACGGAGCAGAGAAAGGTCAAGGCCATACTGAAAGTTTATTTTATTGTCTAAATGAAGCTTTCTTGGATGTGCTGAATATTTTTTAGTAAAATGAACATACTCTTACCACTTGTCTTATTTATTACTTTTATTAAGATTAGAGAATTAGGATTGTTAAAGAATTTCTCCTAAGTATTTATCAAACCTGTAAACTTCCTTGGCTAGACAATATATGGCCCAAAAGTAGTGCGGTATTAGATTTTCTCAAGGTATTTGAAGATATCCTATGAAGTATGTAATGTCAGTATTTACTGGAAAATTCTCTTGATTCGAGAAAGCTGGAATCTATTTGATTTCAGCAGAAAATGTGACAAAGCTTAGCAATTAAAACATCGGAAAAAATAGGGAAAGAATTTTGAACTAAAACAATGGAAAAGATGTAAAAGAGTTGCCTTTGGTCTCAACTCCATGCTGCATATAGTCCACATATGAAGAAAACATTTGTACTCTATGGATACTTCCTCTCTTTGTGATGAATCATATTATCCAGGGATAGTAAGTATAGTTACAGGGGTTGTTGGGAAAGGAGATTTCCCCTTCAGTGCCTAGAATGACATCTGTAATGCTCTGATTTAGTTAACTGTATCTTTGTTCTCTCTGAGAAGCTCACTTTATATGGAAAAAAAATCTGATAGCCTGCATTTTATAACAACTGGGCAAAGTATTGCTCAAAATGGTAGTTTGTTCCCCTACCAAAACTTGCAGGGTGCTAAAACAGTTCAGTTTTTCCATCACCAACATTTTTTTAAAGAAAGTTACAGTCTCTTATGGATATCCATTCTTGAATTATTCTTGACTTATCTAAAGAACAAATATTCTGTATCCAGAATGTTCTGAATAGTAGTAAATATTGTTGTATAGTAGAGTGTTTTTCTTTTGTGTGTATACCGATACATATTGATGGTAGATGCAAGGTTACCATTCTTATTAAGTTATACTCTTTTTTATCTTATAAAGCCAATAATAACCTCAACCTAATGCAATTTCTGTCTGTTTTACTCAAGACTCAAGGTTTTTACCTTACAATAAAAAGGTGAGTAAAGAAGTGAATTTTGGATCTATTCTTTTGGACCTAGTGTCTTCTTCTCTGCTGAACTGTCCTTGCTACCTGGCGTGGCTGACTTGGGGAAGATACAGTGTCATGGCTTATTTTGGGATGAACAAGTTCTGTGACTTGAGGAACTGAGTTCTTGAATACATTAAATTGTTACAAATTGTGAACTCCGGCTCATGTTCTCATCTGAGATGTTGAGACTACTCAGTAATATGCAAATAGAATAATCTTGTGGGACCCCTTTTTTTTTTCTCCTAACAGTTGGATTTTTTTTTTTTTTTTTTTTTTTTTTTTTTTATGTTTGACCCCAGTGGCTCCTTGAACTCCACAGAATCTGAATCTGGATGGAGTCACTTGATCATTTTCTAATAAAAGGAAAGATCTGAGCTTCCGTCGCTGCCCCAGGACATGGATGAGCACTGCTTGCCTACTCCTTCAGTGGCAAGGCCATGGTAGCCCTTCCCTTACCCTTTATTTTGGGTCAGTCCCAGTGAAGGGGTCAATTACGGAACCACCGAGACAGGAAAGTGAGATAACGGAGCGGTGGGAAGGGGACTGACTACCTTCAGAGCCCCATTTCATTTTCCAGAGGGACTAGTTCTTTCCCTCCTATTATACACCAAAGGAAAATCAACTCAGGAATATGAGTTTTGTGTTTTCAGGGAAAAAAAAAAAAAAGGAAAGTGTAAGTCCTTTCTTGTAGCTACTTGGTAGCCAGGCCACTTGGGAAAAGATTACATTCAGGACAAGGACATTGACCCTTCTTTCTCCACATCATATCCTCTGTTTTATGTGAAATTGTAATCCAAAAGGCTGTGGGAATGGTGTTCCCAGAGGAGTGCTTTTAAAAAAGCTGTCCTCTCATTTCTAGATGGCCTTTTTTGAAGTTCTTTCCATCTTATGACTGTTCAACTGTCTCTGTAGATGTGAGCCCTGTTCTTCTCTTCTGGAGTTTAAGCTATCCTCCAACTGTATGCTATACAAGGAAAAGAATTCATAGCTCATAATTATGATAAAAGACATATTTCCATCAAATTTTCAACCAGTACTTGATATCTGAGATCTAGGAAAAAAAATAATAATGATAATTTGCTGAGCTTTATTGTATAAAAATGAGGGAACAGGAAATGTTTCACACTGTAGTAACAAGTCTCCAGTGTGAGCTCACAGCTGCATTGCACTTGCCACACAAAGAGCCTGGTGTTAGAAGTCATTTATGTGTCTCTGTAATAATGTCTTTGTGCTGGGATGGATCCAGCTATGTTCTGAAGGGAGAATTGCTTAGCCATCAGGTTTGGGAGAGGAACAAAGTAGAAAGCTTAGTTTAAGGAGGAGGGAATATGTATCTTTCATTAGGATTGTAGGCATGTCTCTATTGGTAAAATTTTGTTCATTGTTTTTCTCTGTGTAATTGACAGGATATCTGTATTTGAATATCTGTGAGGACAGTGCACGTTATCTTGCTACACCTGCGTGGGAACTAACAGAGAATAGCATTTTGCCCGTCTAGTATTAGAATCTGGTCCAAAACATTAGTCAGTTTTACAACCCTAGATAGAATTTTATGACATTCTACTGTAATGTGATAATGATGAGCCGATTCTTACAAATCTTCTTGAACTCTCCCTTCAGTGTAGAACCAAATTAAAATTTAACCTTTGTGAAATTTTCAAGTGTTTAGAAAAGTGTTTCACTGATTTGATGAGACCTAGCCAAATACTCAGGGAGAAAAATTTCTTGCGAGATTTCCAGCAAAGAGTTTCTGATTGTTTTTTTCTTTCTATAATAAATTCAAAATCTAATTTGCAGAACATTTTCATTATTTATCATTTGTAAGTAGAGTCTCACTAGTTAAGCTTATTTTTCACACAGCTCTTGAAATTACTTTGGAAAGTGTTAGCTATTCTGTCTATTAAGACAGAGCTTAGGAAAAATACCACTGTTTTCTGCATGTTAGTTTACAACACATTCAGTGTTAATTCCAGCTGAGCTGTTTTGAAGAAAAGTCAATAATCTCACTGCTTGTTTCCCTATTATGTCTTGCAATTATGTCTAGAACAAAAAAGGAAAACCTAAAAAAGATAAATTCTCTGCTTAGTTTGAATTGCCCAAGAATATGATGAGTTGAGAAATACCTTTTCATATGCCTCCATGCAACATGTTAAAAACAGCTTTGCCAGAGTCATACTCAATTGGAATTTACAGGGGTTTGTGAAAAGCAAAGACTGAAGCAACTGTCTTGCTCTTTCTCCTTTGCGAACTACTATTTGAGGAGGAGCCTTGAAAGCTGTGTTGTTCAGAAAAGCATCTCTTCAATGAAGATCTAAAATGGAGCTCTTGGGTAGCTAGGATGTAATTTTTTTTACCTCTACCCCCAAAAACCTGCTGGCTTGTTGTATTAGAAATATTATATTGCAGTTTCCTCCTTTTTTTCTGAAAGACTTTAGCTATTATTTGAATTCCCAAGGAATGTGTTAAAATGTAGCAGACAAAAGCCTGAGCTTCTGTTTTCAGACCCAGATGTGGAGAAGGGCAGTGTTGCAGCGTAGGCAATCAGAGACCAAATGCGACATTTCTAATATAAATGTGTTTAAAATATTCATCATAATTTTGGCTTTGTTTTGTTTCTTTGCTTTTTTGCTTTTTCTATACTAAAAAAGCCAGAAAAGGCGTCAGGCTTTTTGTTAACTCCAAATAAAAACTAATGCAGATAGCACAATTAAATATGTTTACCAGCAGCACTTCTTAAATGATGAAGTAATTGGGAGGCCTTAAAGAGAGTTCTTACGCGGATGCTTGGTTTTGTAAGGAAAAGGGCATGATCGTGGCAGCGCTCCCATCTCTGTCGCCTTGCTCTGCTCGTGCAGAGCGCGGGGTGCTGGTGCACGTCTCCCTTCCTGGCACCAATGCAACAGATAAGCTCTGGCAACCTCTGCACCAGCAGTGAACCCAGACCGCAGTCCTGGCTTCTCAGCGTAGCTCCGCATTCATGGTTTGTGTCTCCAGAGCTTTGAGTTAGGCCCCAGAGTAAATTAAGTAACATATTGGTAATACATTTTTGCAATGTTGTTTCACGTTCCTGTACCTTTATAGTGGTTTGAAAGATTATTAAACAGACGTTTATTGATGAAAAGCTGAGCATTGAGTTGTTTGCCCTCTGAAAGCTCTTTTTTTCCCCCTCTTTTTGCGAAAGGACATACAGTGGGCAAGGACAAAGGAGAATGCTCCCGCTCCTGCTCTGACCTTCCTCCTCAAAGAGCCCTGCACAGGCCATTTCTCTTTCCAGGGCAAGCCAGGGCTCTCCCTTCAGGCAGGGCTGCTCTCACCTCCCAGAGGCTCGTGTTTGGTGCAGATCCCTTACATGACATTGTTATTCCTACCTACAGTGCATGTTTGATATCTGAATTAGATGTACAGAATTACAGGATGCTGGGAAGGAAAGCGTGATGCAAAGAATCATTGGAAAGGACAGTGAGCTGTGTTTAATTCTCCCTCCATTCCTTGGTAGTTGCTGTTTCTTTTCGATATTAAGGTTTTGCAGTTTCTGGAATTAGGAGCGAGGGCAGAAAGCAGTGGTCTTGAGGAGAAGCCAGTCAGAGGCCACCTGGCAGCAGCCTGCACATCTGGTGGACCCAGCCAGGCCGGTGGCGCTGGGGAAGGCTCGTGAGGAGGCAGCTGGTGATGAGGCCACTTGGCATCACAGGGTCCAGCCGTGGCAAACAGAGGGAAGCACGGAACAGGGTTTTTAGGGAAATCAGATGTTTTTGCCAGTGGCGAGCACCTAATTAGGTTTGTTTATCAACAGTATTCTCGTTAAAAGAATATGTAGCTAATCACTTTTGCTTGAACCAACTTATGTTCACGTCTTATGAATGTGCGTTGAATAAAGAATAAAAAACAGAAAGGTAAACTAGCTATGTAATTGTCCGTTAGACAGTAAATATTTGATGTAATTAAACATGATAGTGAATGAGTCACAGGGGATATCTTCATGTATCTGAGTATATATACTGAGATTGAACAAGCTCTTCAACTTGTGGCACCCCTCACAGAAACTCTTCTAAAGTTTTACATTTGAAATGCATGTGTGTATAGCACTGATATGAGACAGATCAGCAGTCTCTTTAGTCTGGTGTTACTTTTCCAATTCTGAAAAATACAGTCTGATTCAGAGAGCTTTTAAGAAATGCGAGAGGGGGCTAACACAGAATATCCTGGTCACAGAGGTTTTTGAAGTTTCCCAAAGCTCCACAAGACACAAAATAGGTCAGTACTGAAGATGGCTGAAATATTTTAATGACTTGGTCTTTTTTATTGAAAGATAGTCTTGTAAAATATTTATTAAATATTTATTAAAACAGTTACTGATTTTAATTTATTAAAAATGCAATTTTCAATATAAACTTTTTTATTGAAATTCATATTAAAATGTGGTTTACTATGATTAGCATAATATGTTCACATTCATTCAGGCTGATATAGGTATATATAGGTTTATATATATACAGGTGCATACTCTCTTCTTTATTTTTGTCTGGGATATTTTGAAAAACAAAGCAGTGAAAGAGTTAGCTTTAGTTTCTCGTAAAATATTGGGAATGAAAAAATACTGAAAGTACCAAAAAGACAGAATCTAATCTTATCAGCAAAGACTACTAGAAACAAATACTTTAATGAAGAGTTTTAGAAATAGTTCGTGGTAGCCTATCCAAATTGCTTTTTCATAGCAGATAACTTCAAGATTATCCATATTAAAAACAGTTTTTTTTTTTTTTTTTTAACAAGAGAGAAGATATTTGTTAAAATCTAGCCAGATCTGGTCTTTAAATTTGTAGGCTTGTGGTGGGGAGAGCTTGAAGATCCATCCCACTGCCCGTAAGTTGCACATGTTGTTTGGGAAGTATAGTGCAAAAAGCAAGAGAATAGAAGCACTTCCCATTTCCCAGGCTGCAGAACAGTCAGGCTTTGTTTCCACTTTATGCAGCTTTATTTCTGCATCTAGCATCAAAATAAAACATTCCACTCCAAACATTTATATTATCTGCATATGTCATTTTTATTTGTTTTCTAAACAGAAGAACATTCTTTGAGGAAAAAAGTATTTTACCAAAATAATATTTTTGGCGGAAAAATATTGCATGATAAAGTGTTGGCTAGCTTAAGCAATACTTACCCTGAATAAGCAATTAGTTCTAAGGCTACCTGTGCCTATTTTAACAGCCCTCTTGCCTTAGTGCTCAATAACTCACTGAGTTATGGAGGTATTTATGTGCTCTGTAGAGAAAGTAAAAGTGATTAAAACAATAAAAGAGTTTTCCCAGCTTTTGGCTCTAGCTATTGCTTTTGAATACAGAACATAATTTATTACAGCGTATGGGTTGAGTTGAGGAACCTCTGAAGCGTTTGGCTCCTGCTGTCCCTTGCACAGGATCACGCTCTTCCCGGCAGCAAAGCCCCAGGCAGTGAGTGAAGTTTTCTCCTGCAAGATGTTACAGGCAGATTGGCCCAAGTTGGAGCCGGCGCTTTGCACTTCCTCCTCCTCCTCTTCCTCCTCCTCCCTGCCCGGTTACTGCTTTCTCCCAGCCGGGAGGGCTCCCGGGGCTGCCCTGTCAGGTCAGGAGGAGGCCGTGGCTGCTGCTTCCTCATGCCGTGCCGTGGGATGCTGCAACCTCGGGAAAGCCGGAGGGACTGGAGGGAGCTGATGGAGCTGTGAGTCAAAAGGAATGGGAGGAGGAAAGGTCGCACGGGAGATAAGAAAAACTAGCGCAAAGGGGAGGTGGGAATGAGGGGAGGAAGGACAAGCATGTGGTTGATGAACAAGACCAAGACTCTTTCACTTTATTGGGTCTCACTGAATTAGCTGTAAAGTCGACTCTGTGTTGATGCATCCCGAAGGTTTGTGTTGGTGCACCTCCAAGAGGTGTGTAAGCACCTGAGAGCCTTCAGAGAGAAGTGTTAGATACAGGGAACAGGCTGAGCCGAAGGAGACCGATCCTTCTGTTGCGTGAGGAGAACATAGCAGCCGTGCACTTCTGGTAGAAAATGAAGTGTTCCACTAACAAAACCACCATTGTGTAAAAACTGTTAACAGGCAGAGATTAGGTTTTGGCTGAGTGGTTACAGAAGCACAGAGATGGGTAGAAATAATGGTAATTGTGGGGTTGCTCCTGGCAGTTCTGAATGCCTATCTGTTATAGCTTCGCTGCAGACAGAAGGTGTAGGAATCTCACGAGCAAAGCTCTTTTCACTGGTGAAGGCAAACTTGGGATTGATGGCATGAGGAGAAACCTCTGAATTTATTTTCTTTGAATACTGACTTAACCATTCTTAGTATGGAAAACAAATATAATTGATGCTTGTATTACGGTTATGTAGAAACAGTGACCAGAACTGCAGTGCTGGTGCTAGATACCCCACAACCACTAAGGCCTTGTGTAAGGGAGCTTATGGTCTACCCAGGACAGACAAAACGGAGAAGTGAAAAACTGAGGCATGGAAATGAAGAGACGAGCTTAGCGCTTACGACCACCATTGAGTGCTCCCATTGCAGTAGGGTCCTCTCTTTGGCTCTCAGAAATATAACTGTTGATTTCTGATTATTGAACATTTCTCAAATGCAAGTTTGGTTTTTCTGTTCCACTTGAAATTATAAGAGTTTCACTATTAACATTTATATCATGATATCAATTATCATTTGATGTAAATAAAATATATGCAATATATAAAATTGGCTATGTTAGATGTGTACTGCAGTATTGTACTTACAATTTCTGTTTCACTATATAATATTATCAGAACAGATAATGAGAATGACAATCAACCCAAAATATAATGCATATACTTGCAAATAATTGTTTCTGAAGAACCTGTGAAATAAAAATTATTCCAGTAACAATGCACATAAAAAATTCCTGTAATCAATGTAATACATAGGTGAGAAATATGAGAAATAGTAAAGCAAACGAGAGCAAAAGTTCAACAATTATTATCTCAACTTGCTGCAGAACAGAACCTACTTCTCAAATGTTTAAAGAGAGAAAGGACCCTCATTGGTCCAGTTCTGTTCTCATACTGGAATAATTTAAAGCACTCATAATGTTCAAATCAGAAATCCACATAATAGAATCATCTGTAGTGGCGTGAGACAGTTTCCTTTAGAAGTTGCAAAGGATAAGCAAGGGCAAAGAGATCTCTGAAACTGCAGCCACACCTAGAATTTCATGACAGTTAAGAAAACAATTTATAGTCTGGACAGCCTAAGGTCTGGGGGTAACGATTAGTGAAGAAAATTGTATCTTTTGGGAATTTGTAAAAATAGTATCTTGGCCTAATGCATGAAGCATATAGAGGAACTCTGGAGCTCTGGATGTGGTTTTGTAATTGGTGTTGAGCAAAATAAGCATTCTTTGTGCTCTTTCATTTATGTAAAATGGAATTTATTATATCAAACCACGTATTTTGAAAAATATGTGGATTGGAAGTGTACAAGTCTATGGAAATTGTTGTTAATTACATGTTTATTTTAGTAGTGGGAAGTCTGGCAGAAGACTAGATTTTAAGAACAATTTTAAGTAATTAATAATGTATTTTTTTTGTTGTTATAATTTATTTGGGAGAGGGATGGAAGGAATATGACACTGAGACTTCAAAGTTACCATGGTAATGCAGCCTACTACCTGTTGCTAGGAGCATACTGTATAGCTGTTGTTAGGACATTTATTACAGCTTTTATCATTTCTGGCTATATCCTTTAGTTTTTAGCACATTATTTTAGATTTAATTTTATAGGTGAGAGAACTAGCAATTTTTGTTGCTTCCCAGCAGGGCTGCAGAGCGATAGCAACCGTAGTGATAAAAGTAACTGAATCTGCTGACTTAAATCCCATCTCCTAATACAGAGCAATTTACAAGCTATCTAACAATTTAGGAAGGCAAGAATTAGTATGATATCTCACTACCCTACCTGCATTATTAGCCACTTTCCATGAAAAATCGGTGATGGATGTTCAGAGGCAGTCAGGACTGAAGTCCCAGTAATGCAGTACAAAAACTCTCAAATGCAGACAGCTGGTTCTTAGCTCTAACACGGGAAACAGTAGCGTTCAAAATACTAACAGGATCCAGCCCACTGCAAGTCTGCTTTCCCAATACAGCAAAAGAGCTTTCCCGATCCAGCAAAGGGGCCACTTCCATTCTGTGAATTTTGCTGAGCAGCAGCAGCAGCATTTCAGTAAGCCGCTGGCCAGCCAAAATGCTGCTCGTGTGGGGCCAGAACCCCCCAAGACACTCTTGGTCAGGGGCTGCTGCTTTGGAGGGCTGTAAGCTGCAGCTCAAGCAAGAACTGGGCTTGTAGAGGGATCACTGGAAAAGGAGAAGCAGAGTATGCCGTGTCTCCGCCTGGCTCCCTCTTCTCCCCGGCTTTTCTTTCCATCTTTGACTAGCAGGCTCAGCCTTGCAGGTAGTCAGTGCTAGCTGGTTATTACACAGCTGAAACAAAATACTTACCAAAGTCAAAGTGTTTGTCTAAGCTGCTCCCTTCAGGCACGGAGGTGGTGATCGATGATTTTGGTCCTCTGTGTTTATAGTAGTATATTTTTACAAGTCCCTGTGCTTTCCTCCTTGTGTTTTTTTTACAAGACCTGCCTTCTCTTTTTGTGCAATACCTGGCTATTAATTTTCGGCTCTGCAAGTTACCATGGCTTGTCTATCTTTCTGTTAATATATGAAAGATACTGGCCGAGTTCTGAAACACTTGCTTTGCGTTTGATTTCTCCAAAATGAAAAAGTGTATGTGAGTAAGAAGTCTATGGCTTTCATCCATGTTCTCATGCACCCTTTGTATCCTTGTGCTCTGTAGTTTCATCTTATGTGAACGCTCTATAAACTTTGATCCTTTCTGCTAGAAAATACTGATGGTTAAATGACTATCACACATTAGTAACTAGGACACAGTTATTCCATATTCTCGGTTTAAAGAGAAACAGCACTCTAATTACTACTGCATGACAAGTGTTAGTTTTTGTCTAGCAGCGTTGCGGGGCAGAACTACACTGTATGCGCCTGCACGCTGCGGTTTGTTCATGTGCCCACATCAGTGTGAACTGAATGTGCCTATTACTTTTATTACAAAAGAAATAGTAGCTGCCAGAGGGATAATCACAGTGAGCAGCATACTTACAGATAAAAGGCCTGGTGTGGTCTCAGCTGTCTGCAAACCGTCATCATGGACAAGGGCTCGAATTCTTCCTCTGCTACGCTGTGCTTAAAACTATGGCACCTCGTTTAGGAACGGAGCCAGCTTAGACTCACTGCAGTCAGAGTTAGACCCATGCACCCCTGCAAGGTAGCACAGTCCATTTAAGAGTTAATCAGTGGGTGGAGGCACCTATTCCTCTCCACTGACTTATGCCAAAGGTGGGGTGAAATAAATCCAAGCTTCAGGCAATAATTCTTAGTCCATTATCAAACTCTGAAACAACTGGAAGCATTCCCTGTGCAGTGCAATGTACTGACTTTTTGGAAAGTTACCTTGTTTGGCATATTTAGGATTGCTTATCATCATAAACTCTCGCACCACTTTTTTTCAGTCAGAGGTAGTGATTTTGTTACGCGGTCTATATTTGCTCATCCAAGAGCAAACACAGGGATGAAACTGGATGCCATACAGGGATGAAACTATGCCATATGTAAGCTGGAGGAGTGTATGAATTTCCAGGGACTGCTGCTAACTGATGCTCTGTGAGCAGCTTTTTTCCTGGATACAGTTTGTCTGAAGGCAATTTTTTTCAATTCTGATTGCTACAGTGTTGTAATAGTTTTGTCTCCAGATATTTCATTCCAAAATCTTTTTCCCTGAATTACTGATGTGACCTAATAGGATTTAAGGAAGGATTTCAAAGGTGTCCATAATACATTTTAGTTACATTTACTCAAGATGCTCATTTGCCAAAATAGACCAAGTGTGGGAAAAAAAAAAAAAAAAAGCCTATGGATCCTAATATCTTTCCCTGACTGTATATCCAGGCTGTATATCACTGCAAAAGTGATCTTAGCTGGAGTATGGTATTGAGGAGGTTTGTGCAGCAGATTGCCAGTTTCTAGCATGTATTTGGACAGGCACAAGCAACTCTGTTAATATTGTTTAAGCAGCTTAAACAAGATGATTTAAGATAGAGCAGTTGTACAGATTTTAGTGAGAGGGAAGAAAAGACAGTTGCCCGGTATAGCCGGATAAGTCGTGCTGAGCTTGACATCCTCTATTCACTCCAAATATAATTTAATAAGAAAACTGAAGATGCATGAAATGTTTCATGTTCAACTGTTGCAGATTTGGAGATGGCATTTTAAGTAGTTGAAATTCAAGCAACTGAGTGGTTAAAAAAAATCAAAATATTTATTTTTTCAGTCAAAAAAGGCTTTTTTTCAAGGACTTAAAATCTCCATGGGAAATGCCTTTTTTCATTCAACTTATTTAAGTATTTGCTTTGAAAAAGGAAACAGATGAAAACTTTGAGAATTGATTCAAGCCTTAAGCTGAAAATGTGTTGGCTGTACAAGCAACAGGCTGTTCATTTATTTACTCATTGCTGCTTGGAGGTTGCATGTTCACAGGGTAGACTGCTGCAGGGGGAATTGAGTGATTTCCTGTGTAATATTCCGCACTGTCATTTTATCCCTTTTCAGTTACAAGGGAATATCAAGGGTTATCTTGCTTTGCAAAATATTCTGAAAAGAAACTGCAGAGCATCCTGGAGAAAAGCTCTGCTGAGAGCTAATTACGACTGTTACCAGAAACAGTAGGAGTGTGCATTGTATGTGGCATAAACCCTCATATTTTGAAATATTTACATGCTGAGGAGTTTGGTGCTTAAAAATGGATCAAGTGAAGTGACAGTCCTGGTTCTTCTGCTGGAGACAAGAGTTACCCTGACTCTGTAGTCTCTGATGTCCATCTCTGGATTTGTTCAAGAAAATGTTCTTGTTCACTGAAAAACTTATGCACATGAGGAACTATGCCTAAAATGTGTTTTCCAGATAGCAATTTATAACTATAGTTTTTATAACACTAAGACAACAGAATAAAAATAACCTGAACAAGTACAAATACGAATAAGCCATGAGCAAGCTTGAAATTTTTTCAAAATAAAAATAATTCTAGTGATTTTTCTAACTTGAAGTCTGAGTTTGCCCACCTTTACATGGCAACACTTTCCTCTTTTAGAAAGCTTTCCACCAAAACCGGAATGACGTTGCAAACGTCGACAACTCATCTTCTTCCATCTCAGAAATCCCAAGACTTTTTATTAACTGAAATAGTAAAAGAGCCAGAGACTCCATGGAGTCCACTAGAAGCCTTATTACTGCCGTTCTGTTTTCCATGGAAAGTACTCAGCCACTGCAGTATCCTAAAACAGTCAGCTTTAAGAAGTATTTGGATAAAATTGTAGAAAAGTCTGACTAGAATAAATACTTCTAACCTCTTGTGAATTTTCTGTGGTATTTATGACTTACCACATGGAGCTGTATACCAAATAAAATTAATAATTTGGTGGCTCGTCCTAGCTTCTGGTGCATGAAGCACTTTGTTGTTTTGTCACGGCTGTGGCCCTGTTTTCTCTCCTAATTTGTTGTGCTTGCTCAGTGAAATTGAATCCCACGTCATTTCAGGCAAGTCTTGGAGAAGCTGTTTTTGTTAGCGCGGATGGTTCTTCACTCCAGATGTCAAGGCAGCTCTGAGCTGCCTAATTCTTTCCTTAACCCTTCTGCCCATCTTGATATTATGTTGACACTGCATTTGCAGTCGTATTGTGTTTCTCGACCCATATTTGATTTTCCTGTACCACAGTTTGTCCTGTGTGTCAGTCCTTGCTATCAGCAGCTGTATAACGTGCCACGTAGACAGACGCCCTTTACTTTCTGCAGATTTGTTTGGTTGTTTTTCATATCTGTTTGTTTTAATGAGGGAAAAGTAAAAGCATGCAGTGGTTTTGCTCAGAGATGTCTCCTGGAAGCTCTCAGCTGCCCCAGGACTCAGATTCTTGGCGTTTGTGATCTGAAATGTTGCAGCCCTGTGTCTTCAGCTGAGGATGCAGCAAAGGACCTGTTCCCTTGTTGCTTCCCTTTGCCCTCTCTGTTTCACTTGGGAACACAATGAGCTGTCAAAATTTCCTGTCTTTTTTTCCACAGAATCCTTCCTTGCATGGCAAAAAGGATTATTTATCTAAAACTGCTAATTGTCTCAATTGTCAGAACAATTATTTAGTTTGACTTGAAACTAGAAAGCAAAGGGATGGAAGCTTACACAAGGGAGCCAGGCTTCATTCCATGTATTCATAGAGATCAAGTCTCCTAGCATACTTCGGGGAACCCAGTCCACACAGGAACATGGATACCAAGTGAAGATTTGGACATATAAATATAAACCAGTCCATTTCTCCCCGCCTACCACAGGCTTGTAATCCTTGGCAAGTAAATGTGTTGATGTGTAGTAACTCAATCACTAACATAGCAGGTGCTGATGTAGAGAGATAGGATATTGATGACAGCCCCCCTCAAAAGTCCTGTCTAACAAAAAAAGACAATCTGGAGTTTTGCCATTAACAGCCCTTGCCTTAAAGAAATTAGAAATTATATGCTGTGATGTACATCTGGTGCAATCCATATTTTTATTACCTCTGTTGAGTGTACTTACATATAATTAAAAGTGATGGAGGAAAGCTCTAAACGTGTTTTCCAAACACGTGAGCCAAGAAGAGGACAAAGGCAGGCAGGTGTGGTTGATTTAGCCCACCTCCACTTCCTACCTAATCTTTCTGTAATGTTGTAGCAAGAGACTAGGTGGCACCTGGCAAGGTATTTTGAATTAACAAATTCATTAGGTAGAGCTCCTTGATAACATCTTTTACTCATCAGAAACTTGCCTTTCCTGAGGGTAAAGTTAATAATCCTTGAACATAAAGTTTTTAGTGGCTTTAACTAAACAAGCGAGGATGAAGACTTATTCTGCATATAGATTTCTGCAGTGCTAGGTATAGCCCAATCATTTATTGTCTGAAAAAAAAGGTAAAATAATACAGTCAACTAGAATTATCAGTAATTTTCCACTACTTCAGCCCCAAGTCCTCAGAGTTATTGCCTAAAACTCATTTGCTTTACCTTTACTTGAACAACACAAAAAAACTGGTGGTAAGTTTGTGGAATACCATGTGTGATACTCAGCTTTCCCAGGTCATATTTCAAGATTTATACAGCTTTTGCCATCAATTACTTAGATTTTTTTCATCACTTCTTTCAGAATCCTATTCTTTTGATGACCTGAACGATTCTTTTCCCTTTCTGGTATTTCTCAAAATGGGGATTACTCCAAGAAGCTTTTCCTTTTTTGGGATGAATCTCTAGTAACCTATCTAGAAAACCCTCTGCACTTTTTTTTCAGAGGAATTCAGTTTTCTCAAGTATTTTGCATAAAGTCAGATCAGGTGTTTTGTCTAATGTTGTCAATATCTGCCAAGATTTCCCCCTTTTTACTAGTTACTTGCCTGAATAATGTGTATTTCTCTGCATTAGCTAGGTTTAATTCAGCAGCAGACGACTGGAGGAAGCTGGGCTGCCAGGATAGTGTGGAAGTTACAGGTAACTGGGCCACAGAGCAACAGTGGAAGAGAAGCTAGCAGTAGCGAGATGTATTTAAAATAGTCACGCACACCTGACATTTCTCAGCTTTGTGTTATCCTCAAATTTTATTAGTATTCTCCTACTTCTGTGCCAAGATTGTTCATGAATTTTTAACACTGTTCCCAGTATGAATCTTTGAAAGACCATGACAGTAATTGTTCCCCAGCAAAATAGGTTTTTTTAGCACATCTTATTACTGTCTTACTTTTGTTCATTTCCAGATATCAGTATTTGTACTTGTCTCTTGCTTTCCCCGATATTGAAAATCATATGGTTGAAATACACTACATTTTTTTTCTTGTATAACAATTAACTGTTTTATTCAAGGTAATTCAATACCAGGTTTTATCTAGCATGGTCTACTCTTAGTAAGCCCACCTTGCGTTATCTTCTGCGTTGCAGTTGTCTACTTACCTTTAATTTACTTTTCACTTTGATTTGGATAATTTTTCCAATCTCTAAATGTGTACACCTTTGTTATTCTCCAGTTGTTTGTACCTTTCGTGATCTGATAGATTTGTTCTCTCATGTCCAGAAAAAAAATCGTTCATCCTGGATTTACATTACCATGTATGTATTTATTTTCAGATTTTTGTATTTGAGATTTTTCTCTTTCAAAGTATTCTGAGTTATTTGCTGTTTTGCTCACATTGGTGACATGTTTATCAGTTCTGCTTGCAGTTTCCTGTTAATTCATTGGCGCGTATAGGAAAAACAAAGATCAAGGCATGCCCTGAGTTTACACCCATTCTTAATTGGCCGATGCTTGCTCTCGTGACAGGCTCCAGCCTGTCTGATTTTTCTGGCTCGTGCGTGTGTACCATATGGCTGCCCTTCTTGCTCTCCCTGCATGACTCACCCTCTTCGACAGGGCTACCTGTGGCAGAGAGCAGCACATGCAAGCAAGGGCGCTGCCTTGTCAACTCTGACTCATGGGCACTCACGAATCCTGCTTGGGTGTTTTACAAACGACTCGACTTTCTGTTCCACCCGTCTGCCCTTATGCAGAAGCATCACAGGAATACTAGGTTTCTATGCCGCAGTGGTATTGGCAACGTTATTTTAAATAGCTGATGAAGATGGGCCCACGCAGTTATCACGTACTTGAACTGCAGCAGCTGAAGAGCAAGGGGAGGGTTGCACCTCCCGCCCTGCTGTCCGCAACGCAAGTGGGGTCAATGACTGCCTGAGTTTTTTGAAGTTGGTTCCTTAGAGTCAGGGACAGGCAGCTTGAGGTTGCCAAGTGGAAGCCGAATATAGTCAGTCAGTGCATGGTCTGTCTCTGGGAGCAAAAGAAGAAAATGTAAGTAAGGAGAGAGAAAACAGGCTTATACTTATAATCTAAAGTGATTGTGTTTGAAATATTTGTAATTTGACTTCATGCTCCTGTGTCTTTCGTGTGTTCTTTTCTAAGGACTTCTAGAGGGCACAGAAGACTTTCTCTTCCTAGAATGTTCAGCTTAATAGTTTTCACTTGGACTTCATCCCTTAAAAATAATTGTAAGCACATTTTAAGTGAACATTACATAGAAAAAATAACAGTATCTAACTAGGTCCTTTTGTGCTGCAAGATGTTTTCTTGTTTTTAAACTTAAGCGGGTAGAAGCTAGCAGCCAAATTCTTCAATTCTTTTTGTTTAGACTACTCAGATGCTGCATTCAGATCCCAGAGGAAGCATTATTCAAAATAACTAATAATTCATAATTTTATTACAGACTTTGTGAGGCCCACAGTGTGAGCTGTCTCAGGAAATGCTGTGGGTGTGCTTTCAACACCATGCTCCGTGTTCCTGGAGAGGAGGAATTAGTCTTGTAGAGAACTTTTGAGTACTTCAGTCCCAGATCCCGAAATCTCCAAGCTCAGTCCTGTATAAGAATGTAAAAGCTTCAGTCTTGCGATTTAACTGTAAAGACATGAGTAAATTACAAAACAAGATATTTAAAATTACAGAAATGCAAAAGTGTGTTACTCAGTACTTCCTATTTACATTAAGATTTTGCAACTTCTAATCATGCTGAACAATACCTCACTCCTTAAATCAGTTTTGCCTGTTTAGTCAATATTTGTGACTGTCAGGTTCTAGACACAGTGATACTAATTCTTACAATTGCATTGTAATTTTGTAATATTTAACCATCACTGCAGAGATTTAGAATATATGTTTATCTGGGAACATCAAATTTCTTTTTAAGAAATCAATTTCAGTGTCTGAAGAGAAAAATGTTGAAATTTTCTGGGAATGTTCAAAGCAAAAAGAAACCAAAATATGTTGTTTTCATCTCATGATTTTGAGACCAGTCCCGTGCATTTGGAGATTGGGGGCTAGTTGGTCTGTTTTGTTTTTGGTTTTTGTGTTAGCAGAAGCAGATGGTAGCGTTAGCCTAGCTAGCCTTGGGTCTTGTGCAGACCAGCATTGTCCTGCGATACGACTCTCAGGTTGAGTCCTTCGAGTTTAATGCCGCAGCGTTCAGAATCCAACTGGAATAGTTCAAACAAAAAGCCAGACCACGGAGTCCATCCTTTTGAAGCTATGCGGGTCTCCTTGCTGGCTGAGAAGCTGTTCAGTGGGGAGGATGTGTCTTTTTGGCCCTTTTGTTCTGAGGAGTGGATCAACGTGCTGCTTTGCTACATGCATGGATGCCTACAGGGATGTCGTGGGAGACAATTTTTTGGACCTGAGTTTTCCCACTGGAGAAGCGTAAACGTCACTAGTTTGAACAGAAAATAATCTAGATCTAAACAACAGAGGGGGCAGCGACCCCTTCTAACGTCTCCGGGGATTCTGTGTTTTGCAGGAGATGCACGGGTGAGAGGTCAGACAGGGGTTCTCGCTGAGCGCCGCGGCTCCTACCCGTTCATCGACTTCCGTCTACTCAACAGTAAGTACAACCCCTCACTCACTTCTGCATTTCTAAATATATAAAAATCACCGTTGAAAGCATATGGCTTATGTTTTGAACGTGTCTGTAGTCTCGCTGTCTTCATACGGTCAGCATTAGTAATTCAATTATTCCCACTTAGTGTTTGACTGTGAAATGTTTTGATTATGTAAATACTGTCCATAACACTGAGTCTGTCAAGTAAATACAGTAGTGCCATGGTGAGTGCTGGGGGGGAGGAAGGGGAGGGCTTTGGAATTAAAAACATAAACCTCTATGTCCTTTAGCCTCTTAGCCAACAGTTGGAACAGATTTATGTGAGTCTGTTATCCGGTCATATAGAATTGGCAAAGAAGGGGAACATGTGACAACACTGACCAGCGGTTTACAATAACATTAATTTTTCCAACAATTAGAACCCAATCCAAAGCCCCATGGAGTCTTCTCATTGACGTCAATGGATTTTGGGTCAGGCCAGCAGTGAACATCTGTTAAAAATAATCTTAACCTCATTTTGATTGAAGTTATTTTGCCACTGTTGTAAATAAAGGAGGGCAAATCTTAACCAAAAAAAAAAAAAGAAGAGGAGAATCAAAAAAACTTGCTTTTTTTCACCTCATGAATTCTCTGTGCTGATGCAAACCCATTAGCTAGCGTACAAAATAGAGTGAACTCCTAGTCTTAGGTGCTGTAGCATTCAGTACTAACCCTGATATTCAGACAGAGACAGATCTAGATGTACCTTCATGTGCTGCACAGATCACTTGATTTAGTATTTGAAATAAAAGTCATTTAGTGTTCTCATCAAAATAGAGTGAAAGTCCAACAGTTTGTTTAGTGATTACAGTTTCAATCTTCTAGTGATTATACTTTTCATTAAAAAGTAATTATGAAACCAAAGTTTTAAATCTTCTTGCTCTAACTGCTTTCCAGAACTACTGGTAAGAGCAGAGAGGTAAGTGGCAGGAAGGGGGGAAAGAAGAAGGGCTGAAAAGGGTGAGGCTTGGCGTGAAGACAGGATTAAAGAGCAGCCGGCTTGGGCTCTGATACACTGCATTCCCACAAGCTGGCAAAATTACTACAGTCTGGCAAAGTGCTTCCCTTCAGTCTTGTTTATAAAAGATATTTTCTAGGTCATAAGTCCATCGGAGTTCTTGCCATGGCTGAGCTAGAGAGACATAAGGGCTAAGAGGGGTCCAGCAATTTGCCGAGGACAAACATGGAATAATGCAGTGGTTGAGCAGCGTTCTGAGGATAATTTCATTCTGGCTTGCCTATGAAAATGTGAAGAAAAAAATGGGTTTAGTTGAAGTGGAAATATTAGGGTTGATACTCTTGTAAAGATGGAAAATATATGGAACACTTTTCATTCACACAGTAGAAGTGACTAAATGTCCACGTTTACATGCAACTGACTTCATTATTTCATTTTTATTTTAGATGTATGCGTGTTCCTTTAAGTTCTCGTCATATGTGTTTCCCTGTTAAAAGAAACTAAAATTTTTTCAGGTTTTTTGTATGGAGATAGACATTTCTTTTTTACTCCCTGTAGCTCAACCCCTTTACCCTTCAGATCCTGGTGACTTCTGGGAAGCGCTAGTGTTTTCCCAGCACTTCTGAGAGGTGCTTCTAGAGGGTCATCTAGAAAGCGAGATGGAGTGGTGAATATTCAGCCTTTGATCATGCAAGGAGCTAGGGCAGTCTGTGTAACTCTTCTGGTGTAACTCCTGAGCTTAAGAGATGCCTTCCTCTAGATGTACCTGCTCCTGTGTGTGCAGCTGGTCTTTCGTGCTTCTCTTCCTGTGCCCTCTCCTGGGCACTTCTGAGGTGTTCTTTCTTTTTGCTGCTTTTCCTTAATCCCAAAGACCAGAACTGAGGCTCTCTGTACGTACGAAAAAGCCATGATACCAGTTTTCGGATTTCTTAATATTTGGGATTTTGTGTGTGTGTGTGTGGTTCCTCTTTTCTGCCTTGGAGGTGACACTAGGTTACTTTTTTGGTGCAAAATCACATGATATTTCTAGACACTTGACTGCTAATTTTGTAGGTGGTAAATGCACTTGGGCAAGCTCAGGAGGTGTCCTACAGGTACATGAATATTCTCAGTGCCTGAACATGCAGATGTGTATTTCCAGGAAGTAAACAGTTTTTTATTTTAGTTGTCCATATATAATTGTCAAATCATTTTCTTCTGTACATACTATGTAAGTTGTAAAAGAAACATGACTGTTGTACCAAATAAAAAGAAACAGATCTTATAAATGTCACTATTGCAAGCTTTTTTTTTTTAATGTTTACAAGTAAAACTCAGATACAATATTTTTGTATCTGTTTTGGAGCAATAACTGATAGGCAGCAGTTGTATAAGAAGAACTGTTACAATGAGGAAGAGAGGGATGGGATGGGGCAGGGAAAATTTTATAGTGAATATCCTCAGAATTTACAATGCACAAATGGAACTTAAATAGTGCCATTTGATAATGCCGTCTGATATACCATCTGAAATGTTATTCCAAATACAATACCACTATTTTTCAAAATAAGTAAAGGCATTTTCTTTAAAAATCTCAGGATTTTTTTTCTAATGCCAACAGCATTGCTTAAATATAACTCTTTTAACATGTTTAACTTCCAAATTCAGTCAAGCTAGTAGATTGGCTTGTATTGGTTAATACTGAGTAGACCTTTTTCTTTTTTCCCCCTCCCACTCTGGATTTCAGTAGTAATGTCACTGCGTAATTTAAGACACCATTAAGACTTTCTGGATTGGATTCCTGTTTCTGAAAATGGAATCTCCTATAGACATAATCAAAGCCAACTGGATTAGTGTCAGCTTCTTGTCGTTTGAGCTAATGTCTGTGATGCCATCTAAACATTCCTCCAGAGCCTGTCTGTGATATATAAGAATTTAGTGCGAGTTCTTTCACTTTGTGAGTACCACGTTGTCAAGGCCATGAGGATTTTGCAGGATCCTATCTGGAGGAAACGCAAGGCTTTAGCATCTTCCTGCCTTTTTGCTACATAGCTGTAAACTTTTCTTGATCTGTAGCTGATGACTTTTGGAAGCAGGATGTAATTCTACAATGCAAAATTGAATGTAAAATGCACCCTCTCCATGCACACGGACTCCTAGTTTCTGTCTTGCTAGGAGGGCACATTTGTCTCCTTGTCCCTGCAGCTTGTGAAGACCTGCATTGCTGTTCAGAGGCTCGTTCCTGTAGCTGGTGTGGATGCAGCACTCCAGCTACATAGCAGCTCCCCTCTTGAGGAAAGCAGGTGACATTAGCCAACCCAGTGTTAAGAACTACAAGAGACAAGCTGCCCCTTTTCCCCTCCTGCCATAGCAAAGCTCCAGATGGCCACAGGCACATCTCAGAAAAAATAAGCTAAAGATGGCAGACCCAAAGCCCCTTGTTAACTACACCACTCATGAGCAATTACTCGAGTTTACAAATGTCTCCTAATCTGAAAGGTGCAAGTTTTGCTCAGTCTTAGAGATTGAAAGGAAAAAATGGGAGAGACTAACCTCCTTTTGCAAACAAGACGTTCCCTAAAATGGGAACAGTGGAACAAAGATAAAAAAAAATGATTTAACACTGAGAAAATCTATTTTCCAGAATGAGTAATATGATGAAATGGAGAACTCTTAAGTGCTGTAGGGCAACATGTGTAAATGGTATAAGATTGATTCCAAACCAAAACCTCACAAATCTTAGGAAAGTTTGACTCCAAACTTGGTAGATCAAGTTTATAGCTGAAACTAACACAGGCTGAAATTAATGATGGCAGTTTATGGACACTTTTGCATTTCTATAAATTAAATTAACCTTTATGCATTACCAGGACAGAAGAGTGGTTAATTTGAATATGTGAAGTGTAGTGATTTAGAATTTGAAACACTTTTACACTGTGAAAACTCACTTCATCCAATTTTCCTTTGTGGATTTTGGAAATAAAGGGTTGTAGTAGGAAGGCAGCAGTAATTTAATTCTCTGATTGACTGAGTTGTTCAATGAGTCATTGAACCAGATCCCTCCAGTGACTAATATGCAGTGATTAAAACAAGTTTCATTATCCCGTGATGAGCTATGATGGTGGCCAAGATGGTACATTTCTTCATTGCATTAACTAAAAGTTTGAGGGATAAATCTAGAATGAACAATGGGTATATAGCAGTAACCAAGAAGACCTCACCCTTGTCCAAATTTATTGAGTCCTGTGTTCTATAGATTAAATAGTATAGAGCAACAAATTAACCTAGGTTACATATGTGATTTCCTTTACAACCTTGCTTGTGAAGCTTTTAGTCACAGCACAAGGAGATTCTTAAGAGCTACATGCTCATTTTTGTGTTCCTACCTTCTTTGTATTGAATTTTTGTTTCCAAATTACAGAATTAATAGTCTCTAATTGGCAATATATAAGTATCTCTGCCATAGAAGAATAGAATTAAAATTATTTCTGTTTACACTCTTAGCTTGTCCTGAAAAATTCTGTATTGGGAGTATCTTGCTTTTGCCACAACAGTGGTAGTCCCATTACTTTAATTATTTTATACCTACGTGTTTTCAGTAGGGCTTCCGTGGTAAATATAAAAGTATATGACCTACTCAGCCAAGCAAAATGGAGTCTCTGCACCCAAATCGTGTTACTTTAGTTACAGTCGGACTCAAAGAAAACTTTATTTTATGATATCTTGCACAACATACGTGTAATCTCAGGTCTCTGGGATAACTAAGAATACCTGAAGGTCAAAATATGTTCATCGGTACCACAAAGCTGTAGTGACTACTTTATTCTGTGCATTAACCTACCTATCTATTAGCATGCATGCAAAAGTTAAGTCTGAAAAAAGTGCTGTAAGTTTAACTCAGAAAATTAAATTCATATAGACAATATATAGTTTTAGTCATAGGTAGTGATACACTGTGATACTAAGATGTTCTGTTTAGTCTCTGTCCTTGACTTGCTGGTTGATTTGAGTCAAGAAAGCTATTTTTCAGTTAGTGGTTTGAGTGTAAAGTGGTGCTTTGCAGGCATGGGAAGAATTAGATAAATACTATGAAAATGAAAAGTATTGTCATGGTCAGTAAGAAAAGATATGAAGCCTCCATCTCAAAGAACTGAAGTCTGTGGGCTTCTGAATCTGTGGTTTCTGCCTGTCTACAGAACAGTCCATTTGCAAAATTTACATTCAGTTTTGGTTTTGGATTTTGAGCAACTCCAAAGCTTTCAGGTAGGGCCCATCTCCAGGGAAAATAAAACCTAACCACAGCCACCAACCCAAAATTGAACTATCAAGTAACCTGAATCCAGATGAATGAGGTTAAAAAGGTTGGGTGAACTGTCTTGTTTTGTTGCCTTTGGCTAGGAAAAGAAGTGGGAGTGAGAGATGCCTTTTTAGATATTTCTGACCCAGGTTACATTAGGACACAACAAGTCTTGTGAGGAAGTTTCAAGGACTCATTGGATTACTCAGATCCCAGCCCAACCTAAGGAGATGAGACCAAAGTCCCAGATGGTTATTAAATTCGAAAGGGAAAGATCTTATGAGGGCTGCATCGTTTCTACATAATACCTTCTTTAGATCCTCCTGGATAAGTACATCCAAAAGATACTCATCAGCATCCCAAAGGCACACAGGCCGTTTAATCTGGTTAGGCCTGCGCTGGGTATGAATGACAAGAATGTTTCCAAAAGTGAATTTGGCTTTCAATTTCTCATTCAAGAAAAAGGAATTAGAGTTCTCTTAGTAATGTTTCAGCGCAAAGATGGTTCTGTTTTTTAGTAACACTTCACTATAATCGCAAAGTCCTTCCTGTCACTGGAAGCTGGTCTGTTTTTTTTTTTTTCCCCTCCCCTCTACTTTCATTTATAAGACAGCTGGTTTGGAAGGGTCCGGTGCTTGTGTGTGTGTTTTAAGCATTCTGTGATATTTAATGAAAAAGTAGATTAAGAAGTATATTCTACTTATTGCCATTCATGCTCCTAGAGTAGCTTCAGCTCTTGGTTCCTTGCAGAAAGTGAAAGGCGGAATGTGAAGCTGATTCATGTATGCGTTTGTTTTTCGTATGCTAACAAAGTGCATGAGTTTGGCACGCAAGTGCTTCGGGAGCGCCGCTGAGAGCGAGCAGAGCACACAGCGAGGCAGCTGGGCCGCACGCACAGCGTCCCGGCGAGCGCTGGCACGAGTGCGCAGGGCTGCAACGCGCCCGTTTCTGTGGCGCAGAGCTGGGATCAAGGCAGCAGAGAGAGTCCCTCTAAACGCTCCCAAATGAGTGTCTCCTCCTGCCACCCCACCTTCTTTTCCCTGATTAGCAAAGGGAAAGGGCGTACTAAAGATAACACCGAGGACACTTTCCAAATGACCAGGGGAAAAGAAAGAACAAGGAGAAGGGATCATTAAGATGATAAATGAAAGTTGGGCCTGCTGTTATTACAGGTTATGTTGCTTTTTTTCCAGGGGAATGAAGGGGGAGGGAATGTACCATTTCCTGTTAGAGAAACTATAATCAGCTATAGACCATCTGCAGTCATAGGAAAATGATCCTGACTGTCCCACCGCACAGGGACTGAAGTGGCAAAGTGAAGGTTCATAGTGAAATAGCACAAACCGTGTGGTGAAAAGGAGTACGTGTTTGCTAATAGCTTGTAGAAGGCTTAAAAGAGGATGCCAAAATGTTTGTTTGTGTAAAAATGACAGCCAATAAAGGCTGAAAAAATGTAAAAAGAAACAAATCTAAATGCATCTTATGCTTTGAATCTATTCCCTTTCCTGCTACCAAGGCTAGTACTCTGTTACTTAATTAGCCTTTGAAACCCGTGCGTCTTCAGAATTTATTGTAATGAGATAATTCAGTATCAACACAGTTCTTCTTAAGTTCTGTAGTCTCTTTCAGACAGTCTCAAAATATGTTTGGGAGGTAGGGGAACTGCATGAGTAGTGATTTCAAGATGCCAACAAACTATAGAGGAACACAGTGATCTGGAAACCGACCTGCTTTAATTCACTGTCGCTTCCAGGATAGTGTTCAAAGAGGAAGATGCCTCACAGTAAGTGACCTGGCAAGTTAGTGTCCCAGAATTTGTGCCAAAGAAGCATACAAGCATCTTGTTTGCAAACAGGATTCTGTATTGCAATTGTGCATCTAGGTAAACATGGGATCTTGACTCAGAATGGAATATTTTGAAGCTTTCCATTCTGCTAACTTTTTACTTTCCTTTGTTGTGTTGAAAGTCCCACTCTCTCTCACAGACTCTTCCCAGCTGAAAGAATTATATTCACCTGTTCAAAGAAAATAATGCCTTTGTCACTCATATAGACAATCCTAGCTAAATGGAAAGCACTTGACCTTTAGTACTATTAACAAAAGTCAAGGAATGAAGAACAACATTTGTTTACACTTATGTAAAGTTTTGGTATACTATGATTTGTGTATTAATTGACAGCAAGGATAAAGAAGATTGTGAATGAAATTATTTCTACTGATTCATTACTCAGCTGCATTATGTATTCTGAATATTAGTATAATTAACATTTATATTACAGTAGTCACAAACACTTGGGCAAGATGCTTGCCCCTGAGACATCGTTCTTACTTAGACTTTCAAAATCTTTGAAAATCTGTGTCCTGCTGCTGTCTGAGACGTATTACAAAAATTTTTTGAACTTCAAAGTTCAGGGAAACAGGAAAGACTAGGACACAAAAGAGAGAGAAGAGGTTACCTGTACATCTTCCAGGTTACCTTCTCAGAAATTCAAATATGAAATATCACGCTTGAGGTTAATTGTTGTTTCTTGTACCAGTTCAGATGTCCTTTTTCTTGTGACTGTTGTCTTTTGGGTAATATGATAAATTTGTGAAGAAAGTAGCTATCAAGAAGATCCAGCACTTACTTTATAAAAGAAATTTAGCCATCAAGTCATGCAATGAGTATGCCAAACAAGACTTCACTGAAGGTTGTCTAAAATCTAAATTTAAATGTCTGGCATGAATTGACAGAGAAAAAAAAAAGAGAGGAAAAAAAAACCTACTGGCAAACACCCATTATTCCTCATTAGTTAAATATAACTAGAGCTTTTAAATAAAAGCTTTGCAGTGAGTTGTCAAAACAGGAAGCACCGCAGGAAATTGCCCCCATCACGTATAGGATCAGGATCAAATTGCTTCCTAGAGGCCTCTCTGTTTACAAACTGTCTGGACAGTAACTTTTCTTCACGTTATCTTCCAGCACTTCTTTGTCAATCGTGTCTGATTCTTTGGGCTTTTCTTTGAAGAGCTGTGGATGAGCCCAGCAAGTCTTTACAACCTCAGAAGATGGGGAGAGGGTGTTGTCAACTGTATGAGTCTAAAAGGCAGGTGTTTAAAGACCTGATTTATATGTGTTGGGTTTGTTCTGCATCCTTTTGTGGGAAGAATAGCAAAAACATTTCCTGCTTCTGAATCAGTTAGCTTTTGGAAAATTAATAAACCTGTTGTTATCTACTTATGCAGCTGAATGACCTGTTTTTATTGCACGCTGAAGTGCAATAAAATAAAAAAAGGATGCCGTGAAGGAAAACTCACAGGCCTTATTTGAAAGCCTAACTGAGTTTGTTTACTTTAAGAGAACAATAACAATGTAATGGATGTCTGGTGCAGAGCTGAGTACATCCTTGTACAAATGTGATTTATGTGATGGTTTCTGAATGCTAACCACTGTTAGCAGAGCCTCCGTAGTTGTGGTACCAGCGCTGCATGTGGGCACATGCTGGCACAGCAGTGCGCAAGGGAAATCTGAAGGAAAACTGGGAGCTGTTCCTAGCATGGGAAACCTCCCGCCCTGCAAGAGGGAAGGGAGGGTGTGGGGATAGAGAGCATAGATCCATATATCATGCTAAGGCAAGCAGATTTGCTTAACCAGAGGCTCTTTGTTAGGAACAGGGACAAAACCATTCGTTCCTATAACTTATTAACCTCCTGTGGGTTGTAGGCAGTATCCAAACGATGATCTGACAGCGTATATCCATGATGCTAAAATCCAGTAGTCCAATAGAAAATACTTGGGCTCTGCCTTCTTTCTTTTAACTTGAGCAATCTGTGCCTTTGGAGGTAGAAGTTGAACTTTATTGGGAGTGCCTTTTTGGGATGCTCCTGTGGATGCAGGTGTGTGACTTATACAGTAACTTTGTGCACAATACGAAATAAAGGCTACTGTGTTGGGCAGTAACTCCATACACGGAAGAAAGATGCACATCTTTAAGAGATACAGCTGATGCTGTTTTAGGTAAACAGAGTATTCAGAAGTTGCCACAATTATGGAAGATAAGCACAGTTTTCAAGGGAGTTTTTATGGGTATAATCAAAAGATATTCTTACTCATCTTTGAAGCTCATTTCAAAATTGCACATAATTACTAAATATTTCCCACATGAGCTTTGCAGTTTGTTTCCCGTAACTAGATAATATAGCATTAAATTTAGTATGCAGATTTCCAAGATTGAAGTTCAGTGATATCTGTAAAGATATTTTTGATTATTTTCCTTGTAATTCATTTTATTCTAAGTAGAAATAGTTATCAATGATCCATTGTGTTTCAAAAGTGTCTTCATCAAAATTTTACAGATAAAATTAAAATTGTCAGTAAAGAAGTGGCATATTCAATGTAAAAGCCACTAACATAAACCATTTATTTAGTATTAAAGCTGCGTATTGATTTTGTATGTGGTACTGACTCCCACATGCGAGAAATAGGTCTTTGCTATTGGGAGATTCTGATATGATTGTTGAGCTGAGGACAGAATTTGAGCATTTATTCTGAGCAGTTTCACTTTGGGCTTTTGTTGTTATTTAGGCATCCTCTTTTCTCAGTTTCCTATTGTTGGGTGCTCTTTCTTGCTCAGCATGGGGAATGGAAATACAAATTGTTGCTGAATTTGGTGCATGTTGTGCTCAAAGAGGGGCAGAGTCTTAGTGCCATTTTATTCAAGACACCGTCAAGATGAGGCATACTATTGAGGATGGTATAATAAGCTAAAGGACATTGCAAATGTTTGAGTTGACAAATTAGATGTTTTGTAGACAAATCTCTTATCGCTGAAATGAAGTAGAAGAACCTGAATTTAACAGGTTTAAGACAATAGTCAGAGTTTGTACATAGATAGATTACAGTATGGAATTTGAACAGTTCTGTTAAGGGCCTCGTTTTGAAAATTCACTTCCTAGCATTCTTTATCTACTTAATGAATTCTTTCTCATAAGAATGAAAATAAGGGACAATGGATTATTGTTAGTAATATTTGCTTAATATATTGTAATAAATTGCTTTTCTGCAGCGAAAAGTCTGTTGTCAGTCCAGTTATTAAACTTCAGGTAAGATCCATGGCAGTTAAGTATTTGGAGCAATATGACACACCAACAGCAGTGAATGTAATGGTTGGATCCACAAAATGTGCTTCTTACTCCGAAATCACTTGTGATTGAGACATTTCAGACTGATGTTTTTGTGGTTTGGTTAAGTATTATCTGTGCACTGAAACGGTCTGGTAATCCACAGGGTAAAATACCTACTTCAAAATAAATTTACTGCTGCTTATTGGAGTTACATGCCCAGCTTTCACTTTTAGTTTACCCACAGGAATCCCACACGTGAATTTTACAGACCAATTAGAGGAATGTAGGTGGTAATTTCAGTCATCTGTGTCTGCCCAGAAAGACAGATAGAAACTTAGATATAAAATAGTTGCACAAAAGGGAAGTGTTATGTGCTTTAAAATGTAACCTTCTTACCTGAAAGCAGGGATAGTTTGGGGGCAAAGATGGAATTTGGAAAGCTGGGGAGTCAAGAAGAAACTGGCAAAATTTTAGTAAGTGAATTAATTTTAAGACTACTTTGGTATCTGGGAATTAGAACTGAATGCCTGCAACTTCTTAGAGGCACTATAGAGAGGAGAGAAATGCAGAATTAGTCTACCAGTTCTTCTGCACATTGCTGTCACTGGATAACTGTTAGCACTTACTAGTCACTCCTTCAATAGGCCATGAAATTGTTCCAACTTTTAAAATGTGTGAGAGAATTAAGGCAGGTGCTGGCACATCATAAATGAAAATCTAGCCCTCAGGCTGGTACAGTAGTGGCATTGTTACTGTTTGCTTTCTTGAAAACACATGGCTCTTTAAGTCATGATAAAATTATTTTCTGCCTGTTGTATTATTAAAACTCTGTGGGATATTTGGACTATAAAGTATTTGGGCCCAATAAGAGCTTGTGACTTTTTTTTCTCAGATCTGTATTTCTTCCTATTCAGTATATGAGTACGTTGATTTTTTGCTGTGATTGACTCGTATCACTTGGTAGCTGTTGGGTTACATAAGGAAGATATGCTGCAGAAAGTCCTCGCACATCTGCTGTTGCAGAAACCAAACACTGAAGCATCAACGGTTCTGAAAAACCTGTTGATTTTTCTCTCTCTCAAGAAAAAAACAACTGTCAAAGCAGTAATATCCTTGCAAACAGTATACAAAGTCATATTTTAATTTATGATTTTTAATATAATTTCATAGCATGAAATTTAATCTCATAGCAAAACAAATTCCCACCATATTCATAACATGAAATAGTAGAATAAGCAGAGGAATCTTAAGTCCACAGCTATTTTTTCCTAGCTATTTAGACAAGAAATTCAGTGAATTACTAGGCAGTTTTTTATCTCAAGCAACCATTTCTCTTCCCTAAACAGTGTTTAACCTCCAATTTCTTACAAGGTTCTTCTTATGAGTAAAATTAAGTAGAATCTGATTACCTTCTGGCAACTGTCTGTCTTACTTCTGTCTTCCAAAACATATACCAGACCAGAATGTAAAGACATCCCAACTGTACATGAAGTTCTGTTAAAAGTTCAGGTGAAGTGAGCTAAGTCACGATCAACTTTAGGAAGCCCACATATTTTCTTACTAATAATGGAGTCATTTAATGACTCTAAGTACTAATTTAGTCATTCTATAAAACTATATATATATATATTTTTTTTTTACATTTATCTTTCCTCTTGTAATACAACTTTAGGGAGATGAAAAGTAACATATTCTATTTGTAACAAAAAATGCCTGTATTCATATTTCTTTTTCTAATTGGAGAACTGAAATACTGCCTTCTTTTGTAGGAAGGAAGCATTGCAGACTATATGATAGGATCACTAACCTATATTTCCTTCTTTTTCTATAGTGCTTTCTTCCAAAATTGTTATACATTTGTGCTTTGAATCTGTATTTTGAAGTCTCGTCCTTTTTGCTTTTACTAATTTACGGTGAGAACAGATACTGTATTGCCAAAGCTGTGCATAAGGCAATCAGTGTCCTCTTGGAAACCACCCTATATAAAGAAGTGCTGTTAACTTACACGCAGCAGCTGTTGGGAGGAGACTGCACCGTGCATGCCAGCAAGGAGCTTATAATTTTATTACAGACCACAAAAAAATTAATTCCGCTGTTCGTTCACAATGGGCCACTCGTTCTCCCATCTCAGTAGCACGGATGTGTGTGCGCTTTGTCTCATTTACTGTCTAAAACTGTACATTAACTCCCCTGTTGCGTGGTATAAGAGACTATTCGGAAGGTCTAGAGGTTCAAACACCCGCGTACAGGATGATTTCTGCTTCATCCTCTTCACCTTCCTCTCACTGTACCTCAATTTTAACATACTCATTTTCTATAAGAATTAAAATAAAAAAAAATACTTACTTTTCCCAATCTTCCTGCTATGTTTCTGGTAAGGTTCTGTTGGGACGCTCATGTTGTATGCTCGTGCAACACAATTTTCACTGATTTTAGGCACACTCACCAGAGGTTGCAAGGTACTGCTATATTCCATTTTAGAGACAGGGAACTGAGGCACAGAGGGCTAAGAGCAAGTTTCCCAAACCTAACTTTAGGCTCCGTCTAGACAGGTACAGCTACTGATAAATTGTACCCTAGGTGACTTACATTATATTAGATGTCTATAGCAGGCAGTGTCTTGAGCTCAGCTATTCCAAATCCTAAGCTAGTATTCTATGTAGTGGAACATATTTGCGCCCTGAGCTAAACAAATGTATTTATAAGAATTTGGTTGTAGATAGTCAACATTCAGAATGTTGCTCCTTTCTGAGCATTAACATAAAGAATTACTTTTTTTGTTTTCTTTCCTTTTTTTGTATTATTTGAAGTTTTTAATACTTTGCTGCTCTATGATGCTGGGCTTCATGGTTTCTCTACCAATTATTTTCCACAGATACAACGCTCTCAGGGGAAATTGGCACAAAGAAAAAGGTGAAAAGACTGTTAAGTTTCCAGAGGTATTTCCATGCATCCCGGTTACTTCGTGGAATTGTACCGCAAGCCTCTCTGTACTTACTGGATGAGGACTACCTTGGGCAAGCAAGGGTAAGATAGGTTTCCACATCTGCATTTATCCCAGCAATACTCCAGAGAGCATCAGCTCTGTTTCGGTGTTCCGATAAGCAAGTGCGTGGCTGATCTTCCAAAAATGATCTGCTCTGCTTGCTGCCTCACTCAAAACATACTTCTTCAGAAGAAGTAGTCAGACTTCTTCTGACTTTAATGTCATAGCCTTAAAAATTGAGTCCCAAAATAAAAGGGAAAACTGTTGAGCATTTCAGATACTACTAACTGAAATTATAATTTAGACTAAATAAATCATGAAGGATCCCTAACTGAGTTCCTGAATTAAATGAGTGCAGCCTAGACACAGGATTTAGTTCATGGATGCAAAACCTGCAGCACTCTCTCAGCTGATACCTAGCAACTATTAGGCAACCTCTCTGTGACAAAAACTGGGAAATGGGGAACATTCACTGCAAAGAACTTCACCTTACTCAAATATAGCTCTTTTATTTTACAACTCTTATAAATGCCCCGAATGACACTTTCTAATAGAAATTGCACAACTGACAGTTAGGATTACTTGCATAGACAATTTTTAACTCTCTGCAAGAGTATATTGCAAGTCAGTTGTTAGAAATCAGTTAGGACTCCAGAATAGATCTGAATATAGATTAAGAAATCAGACTGAACACACAGAAGTTGT
Organism: Crypturellus tataupa; assembly: GCA_034781795.1. NCBI lineage: Eukaryota > Metazoa > Chordata > Aves > Tinamiformes > Tinamidae > Crypturellus > Crypturellus tataupa. The sequence goes on along the minus strand of JAWLRI010000367.1, from coordinate 2,164,816 downwards.
CATTATCAGTCACACAGTTAGTCCAGATCTGATCTATTAACTGAACTGACATAGATGCAAAAATATTACTTGTGGCAGGAAGGATAAATTCTTCTGTGTACTTCATAGAAGTTCTTTCCAAGTATCCAAGTTAATGAAAGCTATTCTTCTGTATTGTTTTGTTTAGCAAAACCTAATGAATATTGACCTGACTGATGCATGTCATCTATATTATACTTTACTGTAAAAGAAATACTGGATTCATCTTCTGACATGAAGGACCAATATGAAAGCTGTGCCTAAAATGGCATATTTTTCATATTATTTCATTTAGTGTTATTCTATGTTTTGACTCTATTTGAAGGTATTTTTATTGTCAAGTTCAATACTTCCTCAGTTAAAAGTAAAAGAGATATTTCAAGCAATACTGAAGCCTGATGTTTCATATACATCCTTGTAGCTTTCTTGAACAGAAGTTCAAATCTGTAGCAACCAATTCTGTACCTGAATAATGTGGAATAACAATTTAAGCATCTTTTACAATGTAACAGACCAGTCATTTGCCTTTTCATATTTGTTTTCTAGCATATGTTATCCAAAGTGGGAATGTGGGATTTTGACATTTTCTTGTTTGACCGTTTGACAAATGGTAAGTATTTTTAGCAAGTTTTATTATAAGAATTCTCATATATGACTGGTCTAAAAATCCCTAATTAATTATCTTTGGTAAGCTTTTTCTGTTTAGATTACTGAAGAAAAATTGTGCATAGTTAATCATAATCTGGGACATATTTAGGCTTTCTACAGAACTTTCACAGCTATAGTGTAGCATCTAAAGTATATTTTTCATATTAATCTAATCCCTTGCATTTGTTATGGTCACTTTTTGCTTGTTTATTGTGAAGGATTTATTCAGTTTCCTTTATCTTGGAAATTCTAGAGGTACTTGAAAATATACCTGTTAGAAACATAGTCCAGATCTCTATAATCAGTCAGTTGTGAATCTGCATAAAAAAAGAATCCTGTCATTCAGTAATTAGGAAATGACATTAAGATTTTTTACTTTTTTATTTATTTATTTTTACATTTTCCGAAACCTTACTACAGGATTACATATAGTGCCAGCTTTTCTAGGCGTTGTATATACACATTGCTGATCATGTAACACCAGTTAGGCTCCATTTGGTCAGTTGGCAGTATTGATTTCATATAAGGCACACACATAACATGAGACATGAGGTTATGAATGCTGCAACTCGTTTTCCCTTGTGCCTGTTAGTATTGCCAGATTCTGTCATGTGGTAGGTATGTGTGTGGATTACTTGCATATTTGCAAAGTCATGTATAAAATAAAATAAAAAACTTTAATTACGAACTGCGGACTTACTGGTAAATTTTAACATAAAATTTCTAAAGAAAAATTTTAAGTTTGATCTTATCCTAACTGAAACTAATACAATACAGCAAGCAAGTGCTAGAAAAGCCATTCTCCTTTTCTATAGTTTCTGGAAGCAGGCTTAGATTATGAGGATGGTATGGCTCTCAAAGCATACTATTGTAAAATTTGCAGATGACAGCGTATCAATTCACCCTCTGTATCACGTTGAAATAGTAAGCATGACTTCTAGAGCATCTAGACACAAGAATAACTTTCCACTGATGCAGATTGACAGGCAGTCTTGGTTATGTATGGAAGTAATTTATACAAGCAACCCTTCAGTATATGCATGAGCGTCAGCCAAGCTCATGTGAGATGCAGAAAACTACCAAGATTTTTAGTAATGCCCTATTTGCCACTACACGTACGTAATTTGCTTACTGTTAAAGGAATCTTAACAGTTTTTCTTTCTGTTTGTAGGAAACAGTCTCGTAACATTGCTTTGTCATCTCTTCAATGTGCATGGGCTTATCCACCATTTCCAGTTAGACATGGTTACACTACACAGGTTTTTAGGTAAGTAAATGCTCATCTCAAAATCTTATTTCAAATCAGCATACAGCTTAAAGAGGGCACAGAAAAAGACCTGATCTGAATGTTTATGTAAAATAGAGAAATTGTTGCAAATGTTTCAGTAAAACAGGTCTGTGAAATATATTAACATACAATTTACAGGCACTCAAGCACTAATTTCAGTACCTGTTAAGTCAGGGAAGGATTCAGAAGACTGTATTGGGCTTAAACTTTCCAGTACCACAGTTGCAGTGTTGATTTTAAAAAATTTCTGTCATGGAGAGACGTGGCAGACAGAGCAGGCCCACACAGACAGGCACACATTGCAGAACCTACCCAGGCACAATGAAACTGTGGTGCAATGTCATTATTTTAGTGACTAATAGACCACTGAGACCCAGGGCAGTTAAAAGCTTATGTGCAAAATTTAACAAATTATATCAAGCTGTCTACACTGAATAGTGTTGATGAAAGCCCCTGCTGCTGTTATTGCCAACAGAAATATTAGACCCATGCTGTCAGCAAACCAAAAGAAGAAATTGGCCAAAATCAATTACTTTTTGCATCATGTTTTGAATACAGCTGAATGCCAACTTGTCAGACTGTCAAAGAGAGCTCGAAAGGCAGGGTGTCGTCTTTAGGAATGCATTAGTTGTCACTTCTGGAAAGCATTCCTCCCGTCCAACTCGGACAGGATCTCTAAACCTTTTCTAGCTGCTCTGGGCTGATGTGCAATGGACTTCCAGTTAGTAAGAAGGGTTTAGAGGATTACCAACTGTAACTTCAGATGCTTGTGGAAAGGAAAACAAACTGAAAGCTCTTTGGCCCACTCCGTACTGGAGAGCAGTCCACTGCAGTTTTGCCTGTTACCTCTTAGTTTGATTAATTTGCTCTTCAAGGAGAGCAATTTGGGCAAAATCACATCCAGTTTCCTATGCGCAAGTGGTGTTGCCCCAGGATTTATAGTAGATCATCTAATGTTGCAGGCAGAGCTGCAAGGCACAGATGAGTTTGAAGCACAAATCTCAATGATTTTCTTGTGCTAGTGGAAGCTGAGAATTAAAAGGTTGGCTCACAGTCTTCCAGGTGGAACAGTTCCAGCACTACAAATTAAAACAAGAGGGACTGGTATACTAAATGGAAACGTAGATGTGAGTAACATTATCAACAATGTTTTGCTTCAAACGTCCAAATCTTTCAATTCACTGCCTGCAGAATGCAGGAATACCTTTGCTTATAGTTAGTCACTCAAATAATAAATGATGTGAGGCTATCAGGGCCTCACCCTCTGTTGTTGTAAAATACGTGGTACTGCCTTAATGATATATTACTCCCGTATGACAGCAACCTAAATAATTACACTCCGTTGTGGATAGGGTTGCCCTTTTTTCCTTATTTATTTTACTCCTGAATAAGAGCCTTCACTAGGACAAGAAAGAGTTGATTTGTGAACTAGACCCAGTATAGCCCCTTGGGCCTCACAAATCCTTTCATACACTTTTTTTTTTTCTGAAAGCATCCCTATGAGAGCACCAGTCTATGCACACTTGCGATATTTGAAGAAACTCAGCTGACTGTAAAACTCTAAATTGTATTTTAAACCTAATTTCCAATTGTGGTCATGAAATCCAGAGACCAAAGGATCTTTGTTTCTGTTTTGGTTCCTAGTTATGGTTCAAGAGGATTACCATAGCCAAAACCCATACCACAACGCTGTCCATGCTGCTGACGTTACACAAGCTATGCACTGCTATCTGAGGGAGCCCAAGGTAAGAGCAGCCTTTCACGCTGATCTTGCTTTCAGATAATTCTCAAATTGTTTCCCCAAGATTTAAAAACAAACACACTATTTTTAGATAGTGGTGAACGATTGCATGCTTGAAGTCAGCTATGAGTCAGTTTCCAGCTGCTGGAAACAAGCTGCTCCAGTCACTTCTCGCTGCGCGGATGATATATCAGAGTGCTGTCACATGAGCTGTGACAGGATTCACTGCAGCAGTGCGTGGCAGTCACCCGCCGGTGGGGACGGCCTCCAGGTCTGCAGCAGGGAACGCGTGCCCGTGCCTCAGCTACCTCAAGGCATAGGCCCCTGTCATCCGCATTGCAAAATGCCAGATCTGGCAGCGAAGCAGCAAGAGTGGGAATATGGTCCCTTTAGCTGACACTCTTGTAGAAGTGTCCTCTGAAAGAGTGAACAGCAACTTCTTGAATGCTGTGGCATGTCCTAGCAAAGTTAGGATGACAGAGGACTGGGTTGTTGCTTAATGTGTTCCTGGGAGGCACTTCAATGCTAAGTGCAGTATAAGAGTGTAATTTCTTGCAAGATTTGCAAGTCCCTGCTGTCAAAAAGTACAGTGGAGAGCTGACATCCAACATCTGTAGGATACATTTATTAATTTCTCATCACAGGATGCTTCATGCAGATCATAGATTTGTACTCCATACAGATTCACGGAGCTGATAACTTGACTAACTAACTCTCCAAAGTAGAAAGCCATAAGACTTGTTGTTATTTTCCAACAATTGCTTCTGAATTACATGTTGTATAGTATAAAAGAATCTGGACAAGCTTTCAAACTTGTATGTTTGAAGTTAGGAAGCTAAATTTTGTCTTCTATTAAAACACTAGTATTTGCACTGAGACGTCTAGCAACCAAGTCTGAAATTTAAGAAAATTATAAACTTGATTATAGTGCTTTACTAGAAATGCGGTCTTACCTATTGTTAGTATTGTTAAATATTTAGTATGTCAGAGCTCTGTCAGATACCCTAACATATGCCAACAAGTTAGCATAACTGTTTCTTCTTTTTAAAACTGAATCTTTTAGACTAAGTTCAAGAATTGTGTTAATTACCTGCTCTATAGTGCCAAGAACAGTAAAGACATGAGAAATAGGAAATGTACCAGTGCATATATAGACTGCTATTTTTATAGATGTCTGTTCTACAAGCTACCTCAATGAGGTTGTTTACAAAATTTATTTGTATTTGATCGCTTGTATACTCTTCCACAAAACAGAGTAATGTCATGATATGTCTGCTGGTATGTTTATTTGCCAGAAGAAAGAAGCTGTTTACCATTTGTGTTTTTGTTGTGATTATCTTATGTGATTCAGCTTGCGAACTTCCTTACCCCTTTGGACATCATGCTTGGACTGCTGGCTGCTGCAGCTCATGATGTAGATCACCCAGGAGTCAACCAACCCTTTCTGATCAAAACTAAGCACCACCTCGCCAGCCTGTACCAGGTAAGACTGCTCATCATGTAGATAAATATGTAGAGCAATTTTTAGTGAACATTTTTATACCAAAGTCGAGCTGGGCTGTGGGTGGTGGTGATCAAGTTAACCTACGTTTTAGAGTCTGGATGGTCTCAGCAAAGCTTCTCATTGGGTATCTGTCCTCATAGCAAAGCCGATAAACCTAAGAAACAAGGTGGCAATGCCGATATCTTTTGGGGACATTTAAACCAAATCCAGTTATTTCTCTTGTGGTTGTAAGAGTTATTGCTATTGAGGATCATCTAGGGTAAGAAAATGTGGATAGGAGATTTAAAAATCACAAGAGAGAGATTTTTTTATTTCCTTTTCCTTCAGCAAGCAAGTGAACAGCAGGAATGTTCTAAATTGGTGCTATGTTAAAAGAAGCTTTTGCTTCATGTGGATCTAGGAAAGTTAAACACTGCAATTAATGAAAAAGAGAAGATAAAAGAAACCAGAGGAAAACTTGTAGATATTTACACACATGTGCATAGAGACATCAAGAAAGAACAACTCTTCTTGTTCAGTGGCCATTAGCAAACCCATCCTCCACTGATTTTTGTAGTCTTCTTTGAATATATTTGTAGAGTTGGTCCAGGACAATTCTTGTAGCTGGTGGTTGTATCTGCAATTACTGTATATGTGCGTTCAGTGTAATGAACCTATCTTTGTGTGCATGTATATATTATTACATATACAAGTCTCTACTTCTTCCATTATACTTCTGTTTGAGTGCTGACCCTTGCTCCATTGCACTAATTTTAATTTGTAACTAATATACAGATATTGTCCTGATTTCCAGCCTTCAGAAGAGTAAAATTCAGCCTTTGTTAAAATTTTGAGATTGAAACAGAATTTAAGTTAAAAACTCATCCAACTAAAGTAAATTCACTCTTAGCTATGTACCTTCTGCATGTGCTTGTTACATCGAGAGGCTGCTGTGGTTTGTTGTGTATTTGAAATGAGATTCTCTCTCATTTTCCCGTACTCAGGCACCATTTGGGTTTTGGATAAGCACTTGATTGCTTAACAGCTGAGCTATCCTTGTGCCCCGAGACACAGTCAGGGCGGTGGGAGCCCCAGCTGGACACAGGGATGATCAGGCAGTTAAAACATCATGTCTGGCCTCACCACAAGCCGATGCACCTGGATAAGTCATCCCCATACGTGTCTGGAGCATTTTGCTGCAGACTTTTCTAAATGCCAATTGAATGCAGAGGGAGAGAAAAAGCCAGAGGACTTGGAGAAATTGTGTTAAAGGTCTTTTAAAAAGGAATGGAATGGAGCCATTCAGTATAAGCTCCAGCCCTTTTAATGGTCGTAAACAAGTTGCTGTTAAATTAATAGTGGGAAACAGTAAAATATAATTAGATTTAAAATGCAGGCTAATTTGAAAAAGATGCAGCTAAAATAAAATATTAATATCTTGGAGAGATGATTCCTGCTCATCTAACTTGACTTGAATATACTTTCAACTGTTGGTTAGAAAAGGAAGTGACAAAAACAGAAAATAGAGTGTTTTGACAGTAAGTGGAATTTTTAAGTACCATGTTAAGAGATGCTCATGACAAGACATGTATTTGATGTTAATGACAGGGCAGGTTCGACCTATGTTATTTTGTCTTAAATTGTTTTCTAATTAGTTGTTGACAGGGATATTAGTAAGATTCAATAAATTAATGCTAATAAATTTAAAATCAATGCTGGGGAGATTTTTTGATTGTTCTTGTGACAATTTTAAATTTAGTAAGATTATTTTTAAAGGCAATTATATTCTGGTCAAGGTTAGAACTCTTAACTTATGCTTGAAACTGAGGTAAAAGTTTTCTAGGGTTTTGTGTTTTTTAAAATCTTCCAACACAGCTACAGCTATAGCTATTGACAGCTTCAGACGTGCGTATACTCAGTAATCATGTTTCAGAAAGATGGGTGTCATCACCCAAAAGTTGAAAATTTTTTACCTTTATTTTAAAATTAAATCACTATTTTAGAATATAAAGCATTTTTGTAAGGTGTAAGATATTTCCACATGAGTCTATTGCAGGTCAGGAACCAGAATTTTGCACATAAGTGCAAGTAAGTGCCTCATTCAGGTTTCTAGCATTGCAAGGACAGTGTAAAAGGTGACATCAGGGACCTTGTAATCCCTTAGCCTTCTATGAGGAGCACAGGAGTATTCCATGTTAAGTTATGCTGGCTTTGCTTCTATACATCATTTGTCATTAATGCAAAAAATAAAAGTTTTATTCTTGGATAGTCTGTCTCAGGTCCCTGTAGACGTATTAAAAGTTCCCATTATCTCTAATTCTGATCTAGCTTATCCAACATTATTTCTACTTCTTTTGAGTAAAAGCAATGTACTACGCATGGATGTCCAGCCTGATGCAATTCAGCTTTTTCATTACCCAAACTAAAACATCATCCCAACACCTGAAAAAGTCATATTGCATTTTCCTTAAAAATAAATGCTGTATTTTGTTGAAAAAGAAGTATGAATGTCTAAAGAAATCAAATAGCTTTGATATAGACAAAATTTTATCTTAAAACTTCAGGAATAGAGAGTTAAGATTTTCTATCTTTGGTTGGATCTGAAGAGTAATAATTTATAAGTCTAGAATGATTATATTCAATATCTATACTACAAAATGGCTTTAGCAGTATATCAAAGTAGCTTTAGTATATCTGTATATAAAGTAAAATTAAAAATAGGTTTTGAGTGTCAGTTATAACAACTGTTATACTTTGCAGCCTTTCTTAAAAGCAGCATTTCTAATTAAAATGCCATTTTCTGGAATTTAAATTTGTATAGTTAAACCAATTACCATATGATTTTGTGTTATTTGGTGGTGAATTATGTTTTTTGGATAATTATACCAGAGTGAGAGCTTCAGTAATAGGGACAGATTTCTGCTGGATTTCCACCCCTGAATTTCCTTTACTTGTAGATTCTCAGTACTCAGGGACTAGGGCTGGAAGAACGGACTGCAACACATCTGGCTCCCCATCCCCTCTGATTCAAAGTAGTAGTTTTCTCTGGAACTAGATAACAGCTAATGTTTCTCTCTTCAACTTATTATCCTTTTCCATATGTATCTGTAGGCAATGCGGTGGTTTGAGGAGCTGGTGGATAGTTCAGAGGAAGTCACAGGTTTCAGATTTTGTGTTAGTCAAAGGAAAATAATGGATTCCCCCCCTCAGCTCCCCTGTTACAAAGCCTGTATTGTAAGCATCTGCTAATTTAAGGCTCTAGATGCTACAGAGGCTTCCTAACATTCAGCCATAAAAACAAACCTATGCTATTCAGTGATTTTTTTTTTTTTTTAAGAGGAAAAAAAAAAAAAAAGGAAAAAAGAGGTAAGGGAAGCAAACTTTCTTTAAAGCAGATCTGGAAACAGAAGCTACTAGCCTGAACTTCGCACTAGCGAACTATCACACAGCCTTTTTGATGTACAGGTTATCTCCCACCAGGCAGAGACGTCCGGTAGCGAGTGGCAATTAGCCTTCCCAAGGCAGAGGAGGCTTCCTGGGTGGAAAAGCTGACTCTTCTAATTGCTGCCAACAGCTCCAGGGATTCTGGCTGCTTGCAGGGGTGTCATATGACTTCACGCTCAGTTGTCACTTGTTAACTCGACTTTTCCTTTCCCCTGTCCATGTGCTTTTAAGTGTGAGAAACCAGACACTGTAGCAGCTTTGATTTAGCTTCCTGGTGTAGTAGCGAGCAAAGATCAGAAACTTACAGAAATTGAACTACTCTGGACTGGATACCTGAGCTTGTTTTTCCCTTTGAGCGACTAGTACTTGGTTGCCAGAACGTTCTTGGATGCCTGCACATTCGAGGCCGGCCTTCCGCATGGGGCAAGTGCAGGTTTTCTGCACAGAGCTTGGGAGGGATCAGCATCGGCACGGTACGTGTGCACGTGGCAAGAAGCAGAAAACACTGAGGACAGGAGGCCCTCAAACGCACCCGTGAGCCAGCAGCAGAGAAAGGGCAAAAAGGCATCCTAGCCATGTGGGTAAAGCACCTGTGTCACAAAATAGGCAATACCGCAGCACATGTGGCAGCGTGTTCCTGTTCCTCCTGCCTCAGAGGCTGGTGGCAGTCGCACGGCGCCGGGCCTGGGCGTGAGCAGTGACTGCTGAGGACTTCGCTGCAGGTCAGCAGCCTGACTCCAGGATTGGATAGGGAGATTAATCTCCAACAATAACTATATCAGTTACCCTTCTTAGTGCCTCAGTAACCTTCATGGAAAGCGTGTCCAGGTCCATCCAGTTCCAGTGCCTCTCAAAAGTCACCCCCACTTTCAAATGTGATCATTTTGTATCTCTCTCTGATGCAGTTCCGGTCTCTCATGGAGTCCAGCCTTCCTTCCCCCAAAAAGCAATTCCTTATTCTTCCTTCCTTAACTAACCTTACTGTCCTTTGCTGCCGCAGGCAGTCCCCTTTCTTTATAATCCCTAATTCCCAGGGCTCCAAGGTAGGAGTTTCATTGCAGCAGCAGCATTGCAGAAGAGAAGAGAAAAGGCTTATACCTGGTGGTATTTTCTGGTCTTTGTTGTCTCAGAATGTTCCTCTTTCATGAGATAAAGCAGAATTGGGCTTCCTAACAGCTGGGGAAGAAAGAGGGAGGAGAACAAAAAGCCAGGACAGGGTTTTGGAGGCAGAGAGGTGAGAGGAAGGGTTTACAGGAACAAAATTAGATCTCTGAGTGAGGACGAACCACACACTGTGAAGGTGGTGAGGAAGGGATACTGCCAAGAGAGGGCTGGATACATAGGGAAAAAACAAGACTCCTCTGTTGTGATTCCTTTTGTACATGAGGTCCTGTAGGAGAACAGAAGGAAGAAGGCATTCCCTAGCAGTAAGGGAAAACAACAACACAGGTACTTAGGCTGTACAACACAGGCTCCGCAACAGCAACATAGGTACTTAGCATATGAAACTACAGTGTTTAGATTTGGAAGTTAGTTTCTTTTTTTTCCCATTTTTCCTTCAGTTTTCCTCAGGTAGCCACATGTGATCATTTTCACAAGCCTGCCCTTCATACTTATCCTGACAGAAAACATTTCACGCTCACACTGACACCAAAAATGTCAGGTCCCTAACCATACTGCCATAACAACCTCTTAAGTAATCAACAAATACCAGCTTAAGGCTACAGCTCAGAAGACAACTTGCTTGTTCAAATCACCTGAGATCCTGAGCAACCTCAATTTCTGATTTCCAGGGAAATTAACTGAATAAATAAGATGCTGTTTAATTTAAACTCTTAAAAGCATACTAGCTTCTGAAATACAAAAGGGAAGACTGTCTCTGAAACTTCACAATATTTTGAAAGAGAAAAGAAATGAAGACAACCCAGTGGGCTTTGTTTAGCCAGATTTTCCACAATCTTTTATTAAAGTTCTCTTTCAGAAACTCCTTAAGGAAAAAAACTACACAAGGGGCAGGAAAAATCTTATGAAAACAGATTCAAAACTGATGAGGGGGCAGCAAATAAGGAGCCTTAGGAGCTTACTGTTTCTCAGATAAATAAGAGAAATAAAATCAGAATGCAGAGCCTCAGTGGTCACTCAGGGGACTAGAACAACTGCGTATAGTTGCACACAGAGCTACGGAATAGATGTTGCTCTGTGTTTGTGGCAGGACTCACTGAAGCAGCCCTCTGCAAGTCATGCTACAGCTCTGCAAGGGGACATAGGTTGCTGCATAGCAGATCGCAGCAGTGACGGTGTCTCAAGGGCTGATACAGTCAGACTAAGGCCTCCGTAAGACCACAGGAACTGTGCATGCAAGTCACTGCAGTAAAGCCATGTATGAAGAGCATAGGAGTTCGTGAAGGCTAGAGGGGACAGACAGGCAGGGTTAGCCTAATTCATCTTTGGATGGGAAGGTGGTACTGACCCTTGTTGTCCCAGGATTTTCCTTTGTGCAGTGTATGAGCTTGGGTAACTGTTGTGACCAGGATTCAGCTCAGAGCATGGAGGTGAAAGGAAAAAACATCGTTTTGTGCCATTATATTCACTTGTTTTCTTTGGTCAAAGTACAAAGTCTATCCTAATGTATTTAGGCAAAAGGAGAAGAAAGGTATTTAATTTGGCTACACAACAGGATTGCTGTCGTAAGTAATTTAGACATCGCATAGCAGTTTCTGAATCTGTCAGATCCTCGAAAGAAAAGGACTTAGTCTTTGCAGGCTTGGAAAGTATTTTTGTTGCAGTATCTGTGTTTTTTATTAGGAAAAAGGGAAATAGAAAAAAAAAAGAAAAAATACAGAAAAAATAAAAATAAAAGCACAAAACAACGTGTCAGATATGGGATGAATTTAAGAATAATAGAATTTGTTACAGAAAAAAATATATACTGGCAAATCAATCAAGTTTGCAAGTTTACATGCTCACCTTTACATGAATACATTGTGTTAGCATGGAAAATTTACTGACTCCCTAGAAAGCCCTGTTTCTGTTTCTTAGGATTACCCCCAACTTTGGTTCAAGTTAGTCAGACACAAAACAAAAATATTTCTGTGTGTGGGCTAAAATGCTGAACCCTGCAAGATGCTCAAGGATACGGATGTTGTCCTCACTTTAGCTGAGCAGCTGCAGGGAGCTTCCAGTTGCCTGACTCCAAGAGAAATTTGGAAGTGTAGCTTTCTTGTCAGCTCTGCACTCAAACCAGAGAAATCAGCCTATGATTGTTATGAGGTAAACCATGAACTAAACAAGGTTTTGCAACGATAGATTGATGGTGAAGCCTTCATATGGTGAATCTGTATCTGCACCCTGTGTACCTGCCCAGTCCTTGGAGTTATTTCTCATGTTGCTCCCTAGAACGTTTCCGTGCTGGAGAATCACCACTGGCGGTCTACAATCGGCATGCTTCGAGAATCCCGGCTCCTGGCCCACCTGCCCAAGGAAGTCACGTAAGGAAACACGTCGCTCAGGCTGGCCCGTGGCTTCCTTCACTGCTCCTGTCTCTCCTGCTGCCAGTGCAAAACCCATGAGGCACAGTTAGGCAGCAGCAGTGTTTTCTAAGAGTTTGTCACTGTCGCAGCACTGTCAGCATTAGGGATGCTGGGATTCTTCCACATTATCTGTTCCTCATGAATCTCCTTAGGCAGCTAGAACAATTGTAACCAATAGACTCCAGCAGAGAATGACCAAATAGACCACACAGAATCTATAAAGAAAGAAGTAGCCCTATGATAACTGTGATTTGCTGAAGACTGTTTTGAGCTATTACATTCAACAGTTCCATGACTGAAAGGGCTTATTTTCCTTTAATTGCAGACAGGATATCGAACAGCAATTAGGTTCCCTAATCCTGGCAACAGACATCAATAGACAGAATGAGTTTTTGATTCGTCTGAAATCTCACCTTGACAATCAGGATTTGAGACTGGAGGATGCACAAGACAGACATTTCATGCTTCAGGTAACTTCTTAAGATTATTTTTGCTGCTATTGTTTTTATTCACTTTTCAAGTTACAGTATTTCCCAGTAAAGCATTGGAATGGCATAAGAAAGCGTATCTGGTCAGCAAGTATTTCCATAAGTAAATTCCTTGAGTTAAAAAGCTGTGAATGCAGCAGATACTGGGCAGCATCAAATCCTGGGAAATGAAGATAAGCAATCATAAGTGGGAGAGTCTCCTACTCCATGCTCTTTCCAAGGCAACCTGACATCAGGTGCCCAAATCATGCCCCTGTCATCAATGCCCTTAATCTGTCTCTGCAAGGACAGCTGTCATGATGCCAGCAGGTACTTCTCTGTTGGAGATGATGAAGAAACCAAGTTTTATTCTAAAAATCAAATGGGTTCAAATTGGTTCTTCCAGCTAAACTATGGTCATTAACAGACTTTTCAGAATAAACCTCTGCCACTTAAAGCATTACAGTACTGAGATTAAAGCAACAGCATGTACAAGCTGGAGACCAGACATCAATTTTGCTCTTAAATACATAAAAAGAATGATCATCAGTTATAAAACAAACATCTACATTTTATCGGTTTGTCGAGATGACAAGAAAGGTGCAAGTAATAAGGAGAGAAGTGCTGACCTGTTAAATCTCCCCTTTCGAGAAGTGTGGGAAATGTAATAACCTGCCTCACTGGCCTCCATAAAACAGTCTTCTATCAGATTTTTCCATGGATTGTGTGCAGCAGGGTGATGGCTTATCATATTTCCTCATAAATTAAGCAAGAAAGCTGTACAAATGCCAAAGGCACAGGGATTACAGATCTCATCTATGGGGAAAAAATAACACCCTCCTTACTTCCTTGAAGATAGATGCTAAGGGCACAAAAATGCTGATATTTACTTGTTTGGTGGATTAGTTGTGGAAGAACTTGAAAACAATCAAAAAAACTTTGACTGATGAGGATAAGTTAATTACTATGTAATATTTGAAAGGACCTTCCAGAGAACAGTATGATGAGGAGAGTTCCCTAGAAAAACTTTTGAAGTGGTCTCAACTTACACGAGAAATATTTTATGTTTTCCTGTCTGGGTCCCAGAATGAATTCTGTCCTCTGTCAAGGTAACCAGATGGGGTCAATCCCCAGAGAAATAGGTGCATGACATGTTCCAGGGCAGCAAGAGAAGCAGACTTTTGCATAGTTCACTTTTCTGAGGCAGTTCCTCGATTTTAAAAGTCTCTTGCTTTCCCATCCTCATTCCCTTCAAAGTACTTTGAAAGCGTTAAGTAATAAAGTGAAGCCAAGCCAGAGGCAATGCAAAGGGCCCTGTGCTTAGCTTTGCAAACAAATTTGCAGACATTAAAATGAAATGTAATTGAAGGGAGATACAAGGTCAGTCACCAAGACCACAGAGAAACGATGCCCAAATAGTGTCACAGCAGCCTGGCTTTTCCCTTCCTTGTCCCCAGTGATGGATGCCGAGCCCGGCAGTCAGCAGGAGCCAGCCTGAAGCTTTTGTTGGCTTATCCCCATCAAGGAATATCCAAAAGGCTTTGCAGTCTTGGAAAGCGGCCCTCCCCTTGTTCTCGCTACAGTAAAGCGGAGTGCTGAATGAAAGTTTTGTTTGCAGCTTAAGTAAATGATCTTTCCTCAAAAGGCACGTTTGGGCACAGCTCAGTTTCTAAAAGGTGATATTAACCCTTCTCAGCATCACTCTAGGCCCAGGGTTTTCATGACTGTACTCTGTTCCGGCCAAAACACCGTTAGACAATAACTTCTTCCTCTCACCACATATTTTACCCCGGCTTTCAGATCGCGCTCAAGTGCGCCGACATCTGCAACCCCTGCCGCCTCTGGGAGCTGAGCAAGCAGTGGAGCGAGCGGGTCTGCGAGGAGTTCTACCGGCAAGGTGAGCGCTGCCGCTGCCCCTGCCCGCCCTGCCCTGCCCTGGAAATCCCCCCCAAAAAGGACAAAACAGCTATTGCACGGAGCGATCACCTCAGTTTAGGAGGGAGGAGGGAGGAGCAGCGCGTGTCTGCTTGTGCTTTACGGGTTTAGTGGAGCACAGTGCTGCTCCGAGCACCTTCTATTCACCGTTGGCTGAGATGGTGCCAGGGTGGCACCACAGCACAGCCACAGCGCTGTCCTCTGCGCTTGGTCTCCCTTTCCCAAACCGGTACAATGCCGAGGGTAGTCCTACCCTCATCCCTTCCCAAACACAACATCCTCTCCCGCGTGCACACGCAGAGAAGGAGTTTGAATGTGAGTCCTGCTATGCTGAGCTCTTCTAACACAGCTTAATGGGCCAAAGCAGGCAAGCCAAAGCTCTGCTCGAGCCTATTTCAGATGATTTCAGACTCCTGCAGAGAGCCCAGTCATGCAGGTTTTTGGATTTTTTTTTCAGTGCAGTAATTACACCATTTGGCTCTATCTGCATAAGGCAAGGTCATGCTGTGCTACAACACAGACAGGGAGCAACAGAGTTTAATCACCACTGAGTTCTTTGTTAGCAGCATCCAGAGAGCCTAAGGCAACTAGTACGAGTACTGGAAAAGCACAATGAAATGCAGAGTTCATTTAAAAATTCATTCTGTGTGACAAAATTAAGTGGCGTTTGAGATGGTAGCTAGTACAGTTAAACCATAGCATTAGCAACTGAAGTCAAATAGGCCAGGAAGTCAATTTTCAGCCAGCACCAGTTAGAACTGGTGAAGTGTCTTTGACCTTGATGCTGTTCAAGTGCCATGGGACAAATAGCAAGATGCAGCTATATTTTATCAGATGTAAAATTGAGACATAATCAACATCCACCACATGAGCGACCATGCAGAAAGAGACAGCAGTCTCAGCCCTTATGAACTTAACTTGTTTTTTCCCAAGGCTCACAATTCACTAGCGTAACCCATCAAATAAACCTCTGAAAGGGGAGCAGACAAGACCCATTACACCTGTAACGAGGGAAAAAGTAGTTAGGAACTGATTTGGGAGAATGTACAGAACTGTGGTCTATCACTGTTGGCTATAAATCCTGCTAAAAGTGATCCGTTATATTCAGTACTTTTTTGTTTTGTATTTAGATATCATTATGTCTTCATTTAAAAAATAAAATATTTGTAGATCTCTGTCTCTCCTTACACATGATCTTGGGGTTTGAAGGTGGCCTGTTGACACAAAAGGACTACAGGACACTGAGATTAGCATTTGAAAGCTGGAGCTCTTATTTACTGAGAACAAGTGTCATTTTTAATTATAGACTAGGCAGATATCCTCATGATTAGTGCCTTGCTTAACTTTACTTATCTAACACGTACAAAGTTTTTTAATTCTTTGTAGTAAATATTCTAATGTCATTGTGAAAGAAATTCATATCCTGATCTTCCAATTATATGGTGCTCTAAAATAAAATATACAAATCAGACACATTGATGCCTGCAATGGTTCTTAACACAAACCTTTCCTGAAAAATATTTTAACTTGATCTCAGGTAATCAGGACTTTGTCCATACAGTGAAAATCTTTAATCTGTCTTAAAACTAGATCATTTCATTGGGCATTTTTAAAGTTAAATAGGCACATAAGGAAAATAATGCAACTTGATTTGTTTATATAAAATCAGATTTGGCAAGAAACAAGTTTCAAGAAAATGGTTAATGCTTAAACACCTTTAATATCCACGTTAAACACCTCTGGAAAGGTTTTTAACGTTGATTGGATGATTTTCCTCAGTGTGAAAGTTCTCAGCATTCCCTAATTCATGCAGTTATTTTCATAGCAACATAAGAAGACCAACCATCAGTTTAAGCTCTTGCCATGCAAAGGAAAATCTTAGCTTTCTATTGTAGAAGACTTATTCAAAGAGGTTGTTTGGTCATTTACGATCCCCTCCATCTCAGGAGGGGATGTCACTAAAGTTAGACACTTTCTATGTCAAAGATTTTTGGAGGGGATATGGGGGAAGAAGAGGACAGAAGAACTGCACAGTTGGAAACATGACATTTATTTCTCTTTTTTGTTGAATTGCCCTTTTTAACCATGAAACTCTACATGTTTCACTAATATTTTCTAAATATCTAATTAAAAACAAAAATAGCCCCTCACATATTTTTATGCAAAAGTTGCATACTGCAGATAGAAGGAAGGCAAGGCTTCAAAATGTATATAGTATTTTGTACATGCTTATATGTGTCTGTGTGGCACAAAAGCATTTAAGTGAAAACTGTGTTAGTGGGGATGCCCAGCAGCTTCAGATGGAGCAAATGAAACTCCCTGAGCTCTTCATATATCCAGCTGCCCCGTGGTCGTCTCTCACCACTGCAGCAATGGCATGCACCGTGGCTATGGATTATCTTCAGCTACACACAGCACATCTCCTAACTAACTAACTGCCTTAGCTCCATACAAAAGAGCGTCCTGCCTGCCCATTTCTGTCCCTGCAGGAACAGTCTCAGGCAACGCTTTTGGTCTGGCTGGCCCTGTGGCGGGTTGGGCCTGAAGCCGGCTCCGGAGCAGCCGGCTTCCCGCAGGCTGCTCCCCGCTTCCAGACACCCCTGCTTGTGTACAGCAGCTCCCGGTTCCCAGCTGCAGCCCTCCTGCTCCACTTAGTCAAGTCCTAGGTTGTGAATGGGGCCAGGAGCTCGGTCAACTGTGTTGTCTCAAGTCCATCTATGGTCTCAAATCAGTCCTGGGCAGATGACTCCCTGGGGGCTTCCTGGACCAGCCAGCGAATTACAGATACTCGGCTATATCACAACTGAAAAGCAAACTTAATTTCATCCTTATCTTCATCCACATTTATAACTTCAATTCCACAGCTCTCAACACTTGAGCCTGCGTTGCTCAAGCCCATGCCCTGGCTCTGGTTAGTCTGCGTGTGCAGACCCAGCTGCAGACTAAGTGCCTGGCTCCACCAGGCTGCCCTTCAGCAGCAGTGGTCTGGTACCACAGACATGTTAACAACTTGCCCTGCAGTGCTAGTGGAGATTCAAAGTTTCTGAAATACATACTATGCATTTTTTTCTAGTAGGAGCACATTTGAGCCGTAAGTAAATAAACTAGAATGTCTTAAAGCATGCAGGAAGTGTTTCTCATGTAAAGGAAACTATTAATTAGTTTAGAAAATTAAAGTCCTCCAAACACTTAAGTGTTCAGATTTAATGTTCATTCAAAAGTCACCTCTCCTAAGATATGTTTTCCTTAGTAAGGTTAGTCCCTCTGATAACCCAAAATTAATTAAATAAAAAAAGGTCTGCAAATAAAGGCATTCAGACATTTAATGTAGTCTTTGTTGGTGCACTATTCTAACTGCTTGGATCCCTGCAGATGCAGTCTCACATAGCTAATGTGAAGAGATGCAAGTGGCAGCAAATTATTTTCTTTTTTTGTAGGTGACCTGGAACAAAAATTTGAACTGGACATAAGCCCTCTTTGTAATCAGCAGAAGGACACAATACCAAGCATACAAATTGGTAAGCACCAGTTTCACTCTGTTATCTATCTACCTATCTCCATCATTCTGTTTATCCCAGTGTGGCACAAGCTCAAGCAGAAACTGAAATGTGATATGTGATGAAACAAAATCCATCTGCCACATAAGCCCAGTGAGCTAGCAGCCAAGGTCAACTTTGTGAATCATGAACGTTTGATCTGGGATTGACTCCTTGCTGCCTTGCTTATGATGTGAAGCATGACCTTGACTCAAAGAGATGATCAGCAAGCTTGTTTTAATGAAGTAATTTTACTATATGGGATGATGAGGGAAAGAATTTCCAAAACTGTTGAATTTGCAACAAAGATTGCCAATTTGAAGTAGTGTCACCATTACTTCCTCTGTCCAGTCCCCTGCAGATTCTTCATAAACACTCAATGATCTAGTTCTCCTGCAGAAATAAGTTTCATGATCCAGTGGAGAGGAAAAATAAAGAAATAATGCGATATCCTAAGAGCTTTCAGACTTCGTTTCCTTAGTAGTTCTTTGGAGGTTTTGGATCAAGAAGTCAGGATCCCACTTTCTCTTAGTGCCTTCAGAGCACTAAGCACAAGATTCCTCTCCTCTGCTCTGATGCATATTGGCATCGCCACAGCCTCCACGTGCTGGACAGCACTTGAGCAGGGAGCAGTGATTCCAGGGCAATGTTTGCAGTATGATCTCAGCTGCCTAATAGCTAGTTTGTAATTTGTGTTTTCATAAATGCATCTGTAGTTTTATACCATATGTATAGTACGTTAACTAGGCAGTTGCGTAATCATAAAAACGTCCTTGTCTCACAACTGAACAATGCTGCTAAAGTGTTTATCTTCCTTTTCCCTTGCCAGAAAAGCATGAGGAAGAAGCAATGAGTTAAAATAAATCATCTAATAATAAATAATCGTGATATTTTTTCCCCGTGTGATTGCTTTAAGTTCAGCAAAGCAGATTCACTTTGCCACAGAGATCAAATTAGTGTAATCAGTGAACCAATGTGAAACCAATGTGAAATTTTACCACACCAAGATCGTCTGCAAGCTAAGTTCAGGCAACCAAACCGAAACAAGCCTTTCTGAAACGCAAGTTTCATCCCCAGATGATAGCTGCAGCCCGTCGTGACCACGGCTGCGTCCGCAGGAGCGCGCGCCGCAGCTCACCGTTTCAGGCCCGCTGAAGCAGGGCCGGCTCGCTGCCCCGGTCGCCCCGCCGCGAGCCGCCCGCACCCCGGACGCATGGCCACCCGCTTGCGCTCATGGCACGGGCACAAGCGCTCCTCAAGGAGTCCCGACGGCCCCAGAGACCTCTCGCGAAGGCTCCAGCTGTAGCTGCAAGCCCCAGACAGCAGTTTTATTGGCAGTGTCAGGCCCTTCCGGTCATTTCACAGTTATATAAATCCAAGCGCATTAAGGTTTCAGCATCGGTGGCAACCTGCTGACAGAAGTGAGTCATGATTTGCAGATAAACCTGCTACATTGTAGCTTATCCCCATACAACAAAGGAACAGCAGCCAAATCCTAATTCTCCCTTTAAATGTTCCCTTCCTGAGTGCCTGCTTGTTGGAATCGTATTGCAGCTTAAGTCTTAGAAGCATTATTTGAATTTCAATTTATTTTCCTGTATCATCAAAGACATTTTAATAACAGTTTACTTAAATACAAACCAGTACTGTGCACAATGGCTGTTCTAGAGTGAACTGATACAAAAAGCAAGCCAGTGTAAAAGCCGTTCCCATTCGTTAGGTTAGAACAGACAACCTTTCTGGCACAAAGAAGTTCTCGTGTGCTATTAAAGACCAGCATACAAATTTCAACTACTATTCTTGTCTGCACTCTACAGTATAACAGGCATCTGTAACATACCTACCTTTAACAAAAGCTGTAAATAGATATAGGTATGCTATGGGTACATAATATAGGGTAATGCAGAAGTCCTCAGGTTCACGTAAGTGCAGCAAGCTGTATACTAGGAAGCAGAATAGCCACAGCAGCACTCACTGCCTTTGCAATGATCATCTCTGCCTCTTAGGTATTTTACAGGGCTCAAACACTACAGTCAACTCTCAGCTTTCCCATTCACAGCCACATCTAAGGAACTAGCTGACTACAGCAACTAAGTAAAACAGACGCTAAAAACAGAGTGTCTACCTTAAAAAAAGGTCTTAAAAATAAAATTGCAGGTAACTGCTCTTTTTTTTTGGTTCAGGGACATCTAATTAGAGGGAGCCTGTTGAATAATGTAATCAATGCAGAGCTTAGATCCTGGCTGTAATAGTCATGATTCACACTCTGAAAACATTCAAACAGGAAATCTATCCAAGGTTTCATAAGGGTTAAGAAAAAAAAAGGGGGGGAGTCATTCTAATATCTGTAAAGAAAATTCACAGCCATCACATGTGATTTTATATAGATAACTATCTGATCTGAAACCTTGTGAGAGAAGAATGCCATTTCTCCCTGAGAGAAGAATCTAAGAGAGGAATTTATCTCAGATTTTACTGATACATATCTTTATCACATGCACTGGTCAAGTTTACAGGAGTTAATGGCTGCGTGAGGCAGTATCGTTCTGTCCTCAGTGTTCTGCAGTTTGCACTGCTGCATCCTGTTGCCCCCAGCTGTGGGGAAGTGCATTCGGTGAATGGATTTGTTGCTGACCTGTCTTGTTTTGTGTGCTTCCCCAGGGTTCATGACATACATCGTAGAGCCACTGTTTGAGAGGTGGGCCCAGTTTACAGGAGACACTCCCCTCTCCGAAAACATGCTAAACCATCTCAGGAGGAACAAGGCCAAGTGGAGGAGTTTGCTCCACAAGCAACACAGCAGTAATAGAAGCAGTGACCACTCAGGTCAAGTGACTGGCAGCCAAGAACAGACTTTAAATGAAGAAGAGACTCCTTAGTGGCAGCTTTGCACTTTTCCCTTATAGCACTGCTATCTCGGTCTTGATCATAGCAGCAAACGAAATCCCAAGGGGCTAAAAGGAGCCTGTTGGCAAGAACACGGAAAAGAGAAGAAACAGCACGGCAGCAGCCGTAAGGGTTGTCACGAGTAAAGCCGTGGCTCTGCTGGCGGGTGCCAGCGCGCTCTCCTTCGTGCCGCTCTCCCGCCTCGCTCCGCGCCTGCCCGCGGCCGCTCCTTGCTTGTGGCCACGAACTGCAGCGCTCGGCAGCTCCTGCCCGGCCAGCGGCCGCCAAGCGGGGAGGAGGCCGGAGCGAGCGGGGCAGTGATGGGCGCTCCTCTTACAGATCCATTCGCCATGAGTCATACTGTGACATGTGTATATAGGTCCAGAGCACCCTACACTTCCCAGTCTGGCAGCTGGGCTGCACATTAAGCCACCAGCATCTTCAAAATCCAGAGGACACTGGCTGAGCAAGACAGCGCTTGCAGGGGGCAGAGACAGCCTGGTTATTTTAGTAATTAAAACAAACAAAAAAACCTTTTTAACTTTTGTATTCTGTGCACTAAACAACCGATCTAAAAACTTCGGACGGAAGTTGCTCTTCGTATACACAACTCCAGTGTAACAAAGCTCATTTTGGTAATCATTTTTATGCCACTTTGGATAAAAGACGGGCATCTTCTCACTTCAAGGAATAGTATTCCCTCGCAAGTGAAGGGGAAGGTGTTGTACAGTCGAAACCTTTGAAACATGAACAGATGTATCTTTTAAGTACTGTTTCAAATAACATGTTTATATTCATATGTGTACATTTTCTGTAAATACAAAGCGCTACTGATTCCCATGCCAAAATACTGGAGTACTGTGGGATTGCTACCTGTATAAACATTGGCACTGTGAACAGAATACTGTTAGTTTTCATACAAGAGAAAGCATTTGTAAATACGGTATAGAGTTTATTAATATACACCATCATTTGTGGATAAAAGCCTTAACTTCTAGCATCCTTCATCTTCTGATAGCTGCCAATATCACGTTATCACAAGATCTGATTCTGACCTGCCTTCCCACTGTCAAAGGTGTGCTGAAGGTCACCACGGAATGAAGTCTGGCACGACACCTTCCTGAAAACTTCAAACGCATTCCATGCGGGTCCGTGTTTCCAAACCCGTGGCACCTTGCACGTCCAGGCTAAGCAAATGCTTCACAGAGCCTGAAGTCTCGGTTTAAATAAAACTACACAGCAACACCACATAATTTGACGGTTCAACCCGATTAACATTTATTCAAGAGTTGAAATTTTTATTAACTAGCATAGTGATCTGCTAAGCACAACATCTAGTTGTTCTAGAATCCAGTTGTTTTCCTGAGCAATGTTGAAGTGTAGGTAATTTTTCCATACCTTCCCTCCCCTATAGCATCTAAATGCACCTATATTTTTTTTTCATTAAAAAAATACTTCATCTGACATTCAGATCAATCTCACTCAATGAAGAAAAAAAATGCTTTGTAGCCAATCTGTTAAGAAAAATCTCTTAACTGTTATACTAGCTGAGGAAGTTTCTATGTCCTGGTGTTTTTGAAAGATCCATGGCCTTACATATACTATAAACAACCTCAGTTCAGATGATAGTCTTTTTACACCTTTTCCTAAGCTTCTATCAGTTTCAATGGGATGGCTTTCATGAGCACTGCTGCATTGCACCAAGTGTTTACCCTCCTTTACTCCCCACTCCCCCAAAATCATGTTAAAGCACAGTGTTATTGTAAACCTCCACTATATCAAGTCTGTATAGCTGTTTTCCAACAAAAATAGTACCTGCTGCCATATAATCATCTTGTGTCATGATTACTTTGGAGAGGCCAAAAACACTTTAAATAAGATTTATTCATAAAAGTGCAAGAGAGGTGGTAGAATTTTTCTTAGTCACAGGGAGGATTGCCTGGGTTAGACAAAGTTATTATTCTTATGAGGTGCCTAATATATTTAGAGGAAAATGCAAATCACAAGTTGCAGTAAAGAAGGTTTTACTCATTCTAATTCATAGAGCAGGGGTATCTTTCGAAAAAGATATTGAAACACAGTGAACTAGGTGGACATCAACTGTGAGGACATGAGTTATATTAAGATAAGTAGTTTTCTTCAATCAACTTACAGACTACTTTGTCAAGCAGTACAGAAATTTCTTCTTTCTCCCTATTCTAAAGAGGACTCAAAAAATTGGAAGTACTGTAAGTGAGACCAGCTAACAATCACAGAGCGGGAGCTGTAGAAGAATAAAGTTATTTCTAACTACAGGACATAAATGCCTTTTTAACTACCTGATAGTGGAGGTGGGAGCATCAACATTTCACAGCCTTTCAGGTTCTTTCTCCTGACAGATACAGGAGAAGGCGAAACAGGGAGTGGAAGTGCTTGTAGGCAGCACTTCGGGTACATATAAAAAAATAGCATTTCCTTCCTGCTTTGTCTTTTTACTGAGAAGTGGAAGCCACCTTCATCAAGTTCAAAGAATTTTTTTTTAAATGTTCTAAAGCTTTACGTAAGCAAACCTGGTGTCTAGCAGCATAAAAGCATCATTGTGCTGTTTCTGAGGAGCTTCCAATAGATCCAAGTGGAGAATTCAGCACATAACACAGCAACACAGCACATAACAAAGCTCTCTTACAGCTATGGTACCACCAAGATCTTCTATGTAATTAGAGCCTCCTGAATCCATCAAAAGTTAGCACTCACTGACTTTAAACTTCCTAATAAACAGCTTAAGAACAGTTTTTCAAAGGACAAAGGATTTCTTTTTGTTTCTGAAAACACTCGGTGATAGATTTCAGTTATCTTGTCTGGCAAAACACTGTTTGGAAGGGGTTTGGGCTGACTCCAGAAGAAGCCAAACTGCACCCAATGCAACCAGTTTGACAGCACCAACATTCAGTGTATGCAGATGTGACACATCTTGGATGTTTGGTTTGGAGAACATTTCTACACTGGGATTTCTCCCCAGCAGAACACTAGAGGGACAGAATGGAGGGGGAAATATATATATATATTTATATTTGCAAACATACAGAGCATATGATTTCATTCCCCAACAGCCATATCAACCATTTTACAGAATGTACAAATTATTGCTCTTTCCTACCGGGTTTCTGCAGCTAACAGTTTCTGAAGTTTTATAATTGAGTTACAATTTCATATATGTAATGAAGGAAGCAGAAACTGGTAAGAACAAGAGACTATGCTCTCAGATAAACCACACAAATAGAATTCACTTGATTAAAACTCAGTTTCTTTAAATGAAGATTGCATACCTTCATAGAGATAAATTCTGTGTGTGGGGATAAAAAAAATGTAACACAAGAGTGGGAATAAGTGCAACTTTTAACCTGATTAAAATAATACTTAGCTATGTGTTTGCATAGAAGGTATTATCTATCTTGGGGGTATTAATGGTCAGCATTCTGGTCACCAGCCATAAGGGTATGGGAGGAAACAGGACTGTACTTTTTAAATGCAGAGGAGGGAGGGGAGTAGCTGACATGGCGTGGGAACGTACATAGGAAGGAAGTAGGAATGGAGTATGGCAGAAAAAAAAACATGATCTGCAGTGCTGCCTTAACTAAGCTAAAACGTGGGACTTTTTTTTTTTTTTTTTTTTGTATAACTGATTTTGGCAAAGAAAAGCAAGGTCTCTCAGTTGATCACTGAGAAGGCTGCTACCACAGTGAATAGAATAGGCCATTTTTCTGTCTGCATAGCTCTTACTAAGTCTTCTAGTCTGCAGTTGAACTCTATTACTAAATTTTCAACAAATACAAGCTCTTTCCAAATCAGCTCTTGTTGGAAAGGAGAAACACTCAAGTGGTTATAATTATCAGGTATCAGTCAGAGTGCAGGCCATAATTTATAGCCTTATATTTAAGTCAATCAGCTGAGCTGTCTGTAAAGCACTCCATCTCATGGCTCCATCATCCCCAGTTCATTCCCCACAGAATCCATTCTTCAACTTGAAGTACGATCCTGCAAATCCTGCCCCCCCCCCAAAAAACCACCAAAAAGAGGGCATGCTTCATGCCAATAATATGGATCCAAAATACTTTGATTGGTGCAAATTATTATTCTATTCTTTGTTTCTATAATCCACCCAATATTTTAGGTACATAAATTTTTAATGCAGAGTGCAAGTTTGACTTGGATGTAAAATATATTCTGCTTATCTTTGAATTCAAGATTGTATATGTCATGGTTATTGTAAAGCATTTTATATATACACATTCACATATCTTATACAACTTTATGGGCCAAACAGTGGTCCCACCAGCTTCACTGGGACCAAGAATCAGCCCCCATATGTGCATATATATGCCATATGCATCATTAGGAAAGGAAGCACTCGATTGTGTGAAAATGCTGTGACTGCTATGCAGTGATGCCAAGAGACTTAACTGTATCTTTTTTAACATACTGCTGTAAGTATTCATCATGTCAAAGAATGACAACTAATAAAATAATAATAATAAAAGTGTACTGTCCAAAGTTTGTGAGTCGAGCTGTTGGATAGAAAGCACATCCTTAGGTTGCTGAGGACATTCTGGTTTGAAAAGGTCACAGGATCATCACTGTACCAATGGGCTACTTTAGAGAATAACTTTTCTCCAAATGTATCCTTAGCCTTGCTTTAGGAATTTAAATGGAGTTAGCAGCAAGGAAAGTCAATGTTTTCCCCATCTTCCTCCTAAGTGTATAGCAGAAGGATTTCCAGCCCCTGGGAAGAGTGCTTCCCTGCTTAAGTATTTAGAGAAGGAGTTGTCTTTTACTGTTGTTTCAGTTCCAACAAATACTCCTTAATATTGTTAGTCAGCTTTAATCTCCATTTTCTGATAGCTAAACTGAGAACCATGTGCAATGTCAGAGGCTTGTGAAGCTTAATTAGAAGTATTTGAAGTACTGAGATTCTCCCCAATAAGTATTTCTAAGAAGTGAAAAGTATTTGTCATCACTAATTGACTCTTGTCACTCAAGGGATCCTTCTTGTTCACTGGGATACGCTTCTGAAGCCTAATTTTATTTGTGCCTCAAAATCTTCAGCAGCAACTCACAGAGTTTGCATAGAGCTATGGTGAACACAGAAGCTAGAAATATGTTTCAGCTCAGTATTATTTGAGATAGTATTTTAATTTAATTTAAAAAAAATCAGAATAGAATCATAACACGAAGTGTTTTCATGTGTCCCCTGGATGCAAGCTCCACTGCAGAATGGATTCTGGGATGAAACCCCTTAGAGATCTGTCCTGTACACCAACAGAGCTGCGATGGTTTCTACAGGAGAGGTTTTACACAGTCAGCACTGGAAAACCATTCACAATGTCCCAGCAGGAATTCCAGCAGTATTACTTTCAATAACAGCTAAGTCAATACATCTTCCTACTCTGTATAGGCACTGCCTGCATGGACGCCAATGCTTAACGGTTCAGTACAAATAACACAAACTAGCCTGTTGAAGCAATGAATCACCAAACTTGCAGAAAGGTCATAAAAAATGGCAGCCTTTTCCATCGTGGCCAAAGGCCAACTGCAGCTGGCAGCTCAGAGGCAGGACGTGGGAAACACAGCCGCTCGCCCAGTAAGAAAGGCCGTGAGTTAGAACTAAGGGGGAGCCAGCACAGCGCCCCTCCAGGCTCCAGCCCTCCCCGAACTGAGAGCCACGTGGCTACCAAACGCATGGGCTCGAGCAGCAGGGTGGGCTTGTCGCGTGCCCACTCCTGCACCTGTAGTAGCCTCGTGTATGGCACAAGCTCAAACGATTAGTTTAGAGCAGATGGAGAGACCAGAAACAAAACTGCAGCAGAGGGACAACAGGGCTTGACTTGCTCTGCTGCCAAAACTCTTGGATCACTTCACTGTATCCTGAGCTCATCTGGGTCTCGGGAAGAGTTTTACTGAGACGCACGCGATAGCTCCATCGACGACAAATCCTACTCCCAGCAGAACTGCTTACTCATGGCTATCTTGGGTGCCTTTATGGGGCCACATAGGTCACAGGAAAGTTGAACTTTAGAACACACAAATTTAATGAATTTCATTGTAGGGCAATTATGGAAATACACTTTAAAGAAAAAAGCTGAACCCCACAGGGGTCTAAGCATATTGTACAGGACTAGAAAGGGGATCTGGGTATCATAAGAAACAGCAACCAAAAAAAAGTATTATTGTTCATATGGACGGCGATAGAGAGTTGTGCCATTATCTCCACCTCTCCTACCTCCTAGAGATAAGTTCTACTTTACCATTTTCATACTAATCACTCCTCTCTGGAAAGTGTCAGTACAACAGTGGGAGGTGCAGAGAAGGGTAGAAAAAAAGAAATGTTTCAAAAACACTCAAGTGAAACTCAAGAGAAAAGAAAGGAGGGGAAAAAAAAGAGACTACAGCTTCATCATTACTTTAGGAGGTGAATAGGATGTAAGTTTCTCTAGATAAAAATTGAACAA
This sequence comes from Crypturellus tataupa, assembly GCA_034781795.1. Lineage (NCBI taxonomy): Eukaryota > Metazoa > Chordata > Aves > Tinamiformes > Tinamidae > Crypturellus > Crypturellus tataupa. The sequence continues at coordinate 2,137,355 of JAWLRI010000367.1, read as the reverse complement.
TGTTGAACAGACAAGTTGAAAACATCTAGTTTTGCACATTTAAACATTAGAACAAGGGAAGACTAAGTAAAATGATTTATCTGGAAGTTGCTGCCACAAGAAAACAGTAACCTTTAACCACAGTGCAAGATATGAGAGGTCTGACCATTTATATGTAGAAAATGAATATCCATGCTTATAAACAAGCACTGTAAAAATTATATTCTTGGAGGAAACACATTTTAGGACTTAAATAAACCTGTAATTTAAAATGAAGCTTTCATGACCTGCTTATGTAGGTCAACAACTCTTATGGTCCAAATACAAAAGTTGTCTTTTGTATATGCAGAGAATTCCTGTTCTTCCTTATAATAAGCTAGAGCTCTTATATAAGCATATGTATGAAAGAAATACGTGTATTTGATGCCTAGCCTCATTTCTATATGGTCTACCACCATCCAGAGGCAAACTCAGGGCTATTCACGTAAAGGATCAAAATCCAAAGCAAATGAAAGATCCATAAAGCATCCAGGGCCAGGTCCAAGAAGAAAGAAAAACTCTGTTCCAAAGCACATCTTACATGCTGCACATCACGTATGGGGTTAATATATTTGTGTTCAATCTTTAAAGAAAAGATACTGATATCATCATCTGAGAGGTCCAGAGATGAGGGGAATATCTTTGTTCAGTCTGTATTGCTTTGTTATGACAAGATTGCCAAGTATGTGACACACATTTAGAGACACTGCCACTGCACTTCATGGTACCTGTTTCCAACTTATTGCCCTCAATTTTTTTTAAAAAGCTCACTAATTTGAAGGGAGAGCCTACATCATCACTCTGGAGTTACTTGACAGCTTAAGGGTTTGCGTGTGGGTGCAATATTGCTCTCAGTAACACCTTATATAATAATGCAGATGTTATTTTTCAGTTGGCACGGCATATCCACAAGCTGAAATTTTACTCCAAGATCCACGGTGGCACAGTCCTCTGAAAGCTCTGACTACCATCAGGATATTACACCTTCAAGGACAGCATAGGCTCCTCCCTGCACCTATAAAATACTTCTGAAATGTTAAAGATACTACCTACCATGAGAGCTGGTCTCTTACTAAGTCAGGCTATGATAAACACATTAGAAAACAAATGTATTTCCAAACTTCACTGTAGAAGGCAAGTTAAGGGATTTCAATTAAACTAGAAAAAAGGGAGAAGGAAGGGACTGTTGTCAAAAAGTGGTTCGTTTGAGAACTGTGTTCTAGAAAGTTCACTGAACAGAATAAGATATCTGAGATATTTTTTTTTTTAATCTAATAGGTCTTGATCATCTGTATATTAGAAGTCATAGTGGTTTGGGTGTTTGTTTATTCATTTGTTTTCCTCTCTCTAAACTTTGTAGTGGGTTTACCTTAGGACTAAGTCTGGGTTCTACTGCAGAGACACACTCACGAGAAGTCACCGCTTCCATTGGCCATCTCTGACTCATAATTAAAATGCATCCTTGTTTAAATTATGCCAGTTTAACCTCCTGCTACCAGCTAGTATATTACGTTTCCCTCTGTCTGCAAAAGAGGCTTAATACCCTTTTTATTTCTCTTTACAAATGCAAATCAAAATACAAATCAAAAAGACACTGCTATTAAACAGAAATAGACCTACCATTTCCAAGAGATACAGTACCAAAACTCATAAATTCAAACAAAACTTCTTTATAGCTTTCTATTTGATTCTTTTATGATGTATTCTCCTTTTAAAGACTCAGCTTACTATAACATTATCATTATGGCTTTGTGCCATCATTCTCACCTTTGTTATTTCTCATTATACAGTATCTGTTTAATTATCCACAAGTTTTACCAGTTACTGCAATTACTGCAAATATGAAACCTAGCATTAACCTAGCACCATTTCCTCCTCAGTAGAAGTACTTCCTTTCAGTGGTTACTGTCATCTGCCACTTAATAAGCTCAACATCTATTTAGCATTTGCTTTACAGGTAATATGAAAGCCATATTTTAAATAACACTACAAAATATTTTATTACAGATATTTTTGTCAAACGTGATTTAGAAATCTTTTTTTCCATAAAACAGCATTAGACACTCTTATTTTCCAAGTGCCTCTTACATCCAAGTGTAAGAGGATTCAAGTTTACAGATTGAGCGTTTCTGCTTTAGAAGTGATGCACACTAATCGACTTACTTATTTACCTAATTTCCCTATTTTTCTTAAAAAACAGAGAATTTACATCTCATCAATTCCCCTACTATTCCCAGCCTTATTCAAAAGAAATATTATAAATCCAGATTTCCTTTAAACATCTTCTTCAGAAAGTTAAGATCTGAATTAACTCTCTGCAGCTTTAGGGTTTTTTTGGTTTGGATTTTTTTTCTTTTCCCCTAGCAAACAAAGCCTCCATTAGAGAAGAAATACATTAGTGGTACTCAGTGATCCTGTTCCTTTTGAATACTTTTTATTTTTCTTTGGATTTATGCACCTCAGAAACTAAAGTTTGATTCTTGTTAAAGCATTTGATCAGCAACTTCCAAATAAAAAGCAGATTTTGATGGATACCAGGTATGCTGTTAATGGTCCTCAGCTGGCATCAGGACAACTGTTCATAAACAACATGCTCAAGGTCCAGCCTTAGAGCCTTTTCTTCAAAGCTACCAGCTCTGTAATGGAGGGTAATGAATGTTGGAAAACGAGGAAAAACTTGGTCCTCCAATCAAGACCCAGGCTTCTTTCAAAATAACTTTCATTATGCTAGAGAGGGAGGAAAGGTGAAGTATGGAGAAGACGACAACTGTCGACAAATTTGTACAATCGTGTAGAAATAGCACCAATTTCTGTGGGTTCCCCAGGCAACTCCTGTTAACAGGCAGTTCACCTAGTAACAGTTCCAACAGCTTAAACAGCAGGTAGAGGAATGCCCCTAATCCTGTTGGCTTAGCTTACCCTATGCTAGTATTTTTTTCCCTTATGGAGAGGCCCCACAAAGTTCTAACTCAACATCTAAGCCAGGCTGTCACTGAAGAACTAGGTTAGTCAGTTGATTATTTTGTACAGATCAGTTTCATTGATAGCTTTGTCATTCTAACACACTCTTCTAATCTTAATAAAAACCAAGAGAACTCAATGCCACTATTGAGAAGTAATAAATGGACTGAATATTTAGTAGGGGTTAAAAAAAAAAGCTTAGAGAAACATAATAAGAAAAATCTCAATATCATTCATATAGGTACACAGAGGATCAGGGGCCTGGGATATCTGTCCTATGAGGAAAGACTGAGAGAGCTGGGCCTGTTCAGCCTGGCAAAGAGAAGGCTGAGAGGGGACCTGATCAGTGTATACAAATATCTCAAAGCAGGCAGTGAGGAGGATGGGGTCAGCCTCTTTTCAGTGGTGGCCACTGACAGAACAAGAGGAAATGGCCACAAACTTAAGCATCAAAAGTTCCACAGGAATTTAAGGAAAAATTTCTTAACAGTGAGGATGACAGAGCCCTGGAACAGGCTGCCCAGAGAGGTTGTGGAGTCTCCGTCTCTGGAGATCTTCAAAACCCGCTTGGACGCAGTCCTGTGCCAGGGCTCTAAGAGAACCTGCCTGTGCAGGGGGGTTGGACTAGATGACCTCTAAGCATTCTATGATTCTAAGTTAACACAACCCATGCAAAAAAACATTTGAGTAGTTCAAAGGATGGATAAGGAACAGGGGTTGTTGATAAAGCCCACATTTCATCTGAATCAGATCAAAGTACAACTGCAAACTAGGTAATTTTGTTGTTATGAAACACCGAATTTCAGGTTACTTTCCCACTCTCTATATGCTGATAAAAAGTAGCTCCTACCTTAACAAAATTAAAAACAAGAACATTGAGCTTGACCTCTATTCAGAAACACTTCCTCAAGTGAGAAAAGAGTATAACAAAAACAGCCTGGCTTATCAAGCCTACTTCAGTGGATGACAGTCAGGTAGAGTATATAACTTGAGCAATACACCTACTAGAAAAGGCATAGTGGAAAAAAGATGACTAAAATATGAGCCAGACTAAATAAGTGACAAATAACAGAATGCAGTTACAAAACCACAGTATCCCAAAGGACAAAGGAAAAATATACTTCAGCAGCAGCACCTACAGCCAACCCCTATAATCCAGACTGTTATTTTGGAACTTTTAACAGAGATTCATATATTTCTCGCTAAAAATAAGACAGATGCTCACAGTTGTGAATGATAAGGTCACAACACATCAAACACCTGCAAGGCAACACTAAACACAAAGAAACAAACACTGAGCTCACTTGGAGTTTCTCTATATGCCTCCCTTAGAGCAATAACTACTGCTCAGCAGGTGGCTGTAATCCTGAAAAAAGAGACAGGAACAACCACCTTTGCTTAAACTGAAAGGCAGGCTCAAAGGCTTTTTTTTGCTTCTAGATTATGCCCTACATGTTAAGCAAAATATGCGAAAGCTTCTTTTCAGTAAGACTGAATCTTGCTGCAGACCAGTGGACTAAATCCTATCAATTTTAAAATAGCTTTAATATGGTTCACTTTAGACAGGTTTTCATTCATTCATTCCATAAAAATGCTACCCAGCAAAAGGTAGGTACTGTGTTACTCTGTAAGAACTAGAAAACAAAACAGAGAAGCGGGAATGATTGCCCTAGTGTCATATTCCCAGTTAAATAAAAGGCATAGAGAAAGGAAGAAGGGCAAGACTAGAGGCCTTAAATGTACTGTTCTTGTAATTCATGCTGGCATGATTGGTAAAATGATCCTTATTTAAAATATACAGACATAAGTTGCACCATAAGTTACACTCTAGCAACTGCACTGAAATGAAAGGGAGTGCCAAAGCATTACTGAAAGCAGAATTCTGCTTTTTTTTTTTTTTTTCTTCATTGTATTCCTTTTTAAAAATCATCTATTGTAGCAGAGAGCTCTCTATATTTTTCTCCACTTCCTCAAAATCTCCTTGAGGGCTGGAGCTTAGAGTCAGATCACAAGAAGTGGGAGGCTTATCCAAGCGCTGATTCTACCTCCATCTCAAGAATCAAGATACCTTTGATATAAGTTGAGCAAAAATGTCAAATTAATATGAGCAGTTTCTTATCCTAAAAGACAAACAGGTGCATTAACAGCTCCCAAAACTCCCTGTCATCTCCTCAAACACAGATACAGAGGTGCAGCAATTCTTAGGGAGCATAAGAAAACAAAGAGAAAAATGCTTTAAAAGTAGTTCCTACATTGAGACTGTAATTAAAAAAAATGAGAATAAAAGAATTTTTAATGCTTACTGTTCAATTTTCTCTGAAAAATCTGGTTGTTATAATATTACATTCAGTGTGAATGGGAAATCTTGACAATAGATACCACCTTATTGTATGTTAAGCAATATAGAGGAAACTACCACGCACTTGCTAGTTAGAGCCTTTTTAAAAAAATGAAAAAGTTTACATTGGTTAGTTCTGAAGTATTTTTCTGTAAAACGAAAAAAGTTCATATTACACAATTATTTTTGTCATTTCTCCTTGAAATAACAAGCAGATCCAACTGCCAACATGACTGTACTCATACTTAAAATGCCTCCTTTCTTCTTAAGGCAGCAGTCACAAGGCATTTATTCCATGAACAATTATAATTCCACCAGAAAAAAAAATCAAATTTACCCCATTCTGCAAATATGTTCTTGCTCAGCCGATGCACTCACCTAAAGGCAATTGCTTACATGTGAAAAGCACAGAATATGGATGCTTACAGGAACAGAGTACAATTCATTTGAAAGAACAAAATGAAACTGTAGACTAAATGTCTCACTTTTTACCCCAAACCCTGCAGTTCACTAGATATGCTCTTTATATGTGTACTACATTGCAATTAGATTTTTTTTCCAAAGGTTATTTTGTGGGGGATGCTAGAGGATATTTCTTCAAGAAAAAAAACTTGCTGTCAGATGAACCTCTTTTCTAACATCTGGCACAAACCCTTTATTATCCTAGATTTTAAACATTCAGGAAAATGAAGCAGAAATTTATTGTATGGCTAAGAAAATAAATGGGTCTGGCATTTTTAAACTAATCAAAATACACACACATAGTGCACCAATAACACTAACAAGACATGCCTCTAGAAATCACTAGTTTTGTGTACGAGGGCCATTAAAAGGATAAGAATGTCAAAGGATTCAAATTTTGTAGCTAGACCTGCTCTCGGTAAAGCAAAATTGCTTTTTCCAAGATTTACAGTACAGGGTCTGGAGTAACAGTGCTCTCTTGTGGTTAAACACGTGCAGTTCAGCACGTGATGTAGATTCACAAAGGGGAAGCCCTGTGTAAGGAGCCTGAGGGCCCTCAGCGAAGGCAGGACTGGGGAGTGGAGGGGGAAGCTGGGGATGCAGCCTCTCCTGCCAGCATCCAAGCGTGGGCCATGTGAGGGACCAGGGAGCGGGACTGAGAGCTGGCTGGATGGCAGAGCTCAGGGGTACAAAGTCTAGCTGCAGGCAGTGTCCCCAGTGTCATGGGGTCAATTCTGGGTGCAAGATTATTCAGATGGTTCCTCAGTGACTAGGTTGAAGAGACAGCATGCACCCTCAGCACATTTGCTGAGGAGACAGACCTGGGGAGAGTGGCTGAGCCACCAGGAAGCTGCACAGCCCTCCAGAGGGACCTTGCCAGGGTGGAGAGAGAGGAAGAGAAGAATATCACAGTATTCCACCAAGGGAAGGGTAGAGTGCTGCTCCAAGGGACACAGCAACCCGGCCCCACAACCAGCAGCCTGGAAAGCCACCTGAAGAGAAGGACCTGGGATTGTGGCGGACAGTGACGTGAATATGAGCCTGCAAACTGTCACTTGGCTGGTACTACATAGAAGAAGTATTTCTGCAGCAAAGGAACTTAGAAGTAACTTAGGCAAATAATACCAAAATGGACAATACGTGCTGGGCTGTTCTCCATGAAGAGAAAGAAAGGCCACCTTCTTTAGCCTTTACATGATGCACAGTTACAGACCAGTGAAACTTCTATGAGCATCCAGAGAGAAAAACACTTTTGTAAGATTGTGCATTCATATTTGATTTGCAGGAAACTATAGTTATCCAAGAGGCAGTAATCCATGCCTTGTTCCTTTTAGTTCCCTTTCCTCACAACAGATGCATTAGTTTTAACCATTGACAAGGTTTCTCCCTTACTTATGAAATCTTCTCTAAGCTTATTGTCCACTACTTATCCTTCCTTACTACATTGTGCACAGCACTTCAACTTAATACTTAATTTTTCAAATTAACTTGATTATCTGTGAAATGTTTCCTCTTTATACAGTGGTGATTCACAAAAGATATCCTACTCCATCTAGTTAAACAACAAAATTTCCATCCAAATCTTTCCAGTTAAATTGGTTTAAGTGCCCAAAGGCTCTCTGAGGGAAACCTCACCAGATCTACCCCATCAGATTTACCTGTTGCCAGTTTCTTAGAGGCAAACCTACATTTTTGAACTGACAGACACGCTTGCTGATGAACTAGAAGTTTCAAACATGCTTTCTTGCAGTAACTCGTCTCCATTTTGATTTATTTACATTTTTCCCCCCTGAGGATCAATATTATCTTAGCAATTCTTAGCCTCTCAAAAGTTAAATATATATACACACACACCTATCTCTTGACAAGATGACCAAGAAATGACAGTCTTCTTATGCCAAAACAGAGTAAATAAGACTATTTGTAGGGAAACCAGGTGTGGATTCCAGGTGGGCATGGATAATTATAGAGCTTAATTAAGAGATAATTAAGCTGTTTGCAAGCTATTGATAGAGAGGTTATAGTCAAAATAACACACACTACAGTTTTGTTTCCACTAC
>JAWLRI010000367.1:2118611-2129503 GCA_034781795.1 Crypturellus tataupa | reverse complement strand
CAATCGCCTCTGCAATAAATGCTGACCTCCTTAATAAACATCATTAAGTTTTACATGTCCTTAAGGCCTTTCTACAGTCAGCTGCTACTAGATGTCTCCCATAGTCTCTTCAAAGTACACCAGCGATCAATGCTTCATTTAACTAAGATTTGAAATTACACAAAACAAAGAATCTATTAACACATGTCTCCTGAACATAGCTGAAGAGTAAGGGGTTTATATCTTCTTTTTGAGGAAGAGGAGCAGCCATACAAAGGCAAGGTACCTTTTTGCCACAGCCAAGAGAACAAAACCAGTGGGAGCTGGCTGATAGTCTTGTCTTTCTTGCCCAAAGCTCACCAAGCAGAGGACAAGATATCATGTAGATTTCACAGGCAACAGAGTGACACAAGGAGGCTGCAATTCTCAAGTTAGGGAACAGGATCAATCTTGGAAACAGGCAGAAAGAGAAGGTGAAACTGTTCTGGACTTGAAGAACAGCACAGTGGGGTGTAAAGCTCAATAATTAGTAATGATTCAGGAGAAATCTTTATATAGTAGAGACAATTTGAAGAAGATAAATCCCTTAAGTACCAAGTTTAGTCAAAGATAACTTGGAAAGAGTATGGGATACACCCCGTAAGGACTTTTTAGAAGTGTGCAAACAGTTGCAGAAAGACTAAGTATTGACAAAGTATCATAGAGCCCCTGTCAAGTGAAGGCAGCCAACTGCAGTTCTATCCTGCACAGGGAAATGGAAGACATCTAGGATATGCAAGGTATGCATAGTCCCCAGCTGATAAGACTTGGATTTTGCACAACAGGTTCATTAGACAAAATATTAAGTAAAGGCAGCTATAGTAAACAGTCAATCCTAACCAGTTTTAGATAATACAATTATTTAATAAATTGTCAAGACCTGTCAGCTCTTAAGATACCAAAAGAAAAAGTTTGCAAGACAAAACATATCCATGCAAACACATCCATGATATAAAGGAAGTTTTTTGTTTGTTTGTTTGTTTTTTAATAAATCTATGAACTCTGAACAGAATAGTCTTCATAGTGAGAGGCCACAATGCAGTTAATGTTCATTTACATATGAAATTCAGACTATGCTTGTGCTAGCAAATCTTTCTTCAAGTTTGGGTTTATTTGTTTATTTTTGCCTCAAAACACGACTCTTCCATATTTCAGGCATTAAATAGACTGTCTGATCATGACTTAAACGGAATACAAAGTTTCAGCTTTCAAAAGTTTTTCTACTGACTCACAATAAATTAGAGTACCTCTTGTACATGGGATATGGAGCTGTATTACCAAACTGCAAAGAGAACTATACCCCACTAATGAACAAGCAGTATTACCTACCATTATACACATTGTTATACATAGTACATTGAACAAAAGTTTACATCTCTTCATTCTTTACACAGAAGTGTAGACATAGTGCATAACTCAGCTGCCACACAAAGTATTACTTCTTTCACAGATTCGGCACTTCCCAGGTTTCAAACATACTGCACCATGATTAAAAAAAAAAAAAAAAAAGATTCCCTCTTCTGGTTGTGTGCTTTATACAAAACACATCACATTTACAAGTCTGGCTGCTGGGAAGCTAAGAGGAAGAAAAGATACTTTTACAAATCCTACCAAATGCAGCAGCATAAGAGGAACATTCTAGAACATTCTAGATTACAGCAGTTTCATAAAGTGGACCTGCCACTTGAAAATACACATACTATATACTTCCCTCAGAAGTCACTACCAATTAAATATGAGCTTTCACTTTCCACGATGACACCTGCTTAACTTCATCAGTTCTTACAAGGCTACATTTTGCATTGGGCTTCAGACCGCAACGTCCTACCTGGGAAACAGGAGTGGAATTAATAACATTAGTTTAAAGACAACTGAAGGAAAAGATGTTTTCAATAAAGACAGTTTGTAGGAATAGCTTCATTTTCCTCTCTATTCAGGAAGAATAGGCCTATGTCTATTCTGCTTCAAGTACCTTTTTTCTTCAAAACATACAGTGGTACACAACTAAAAATAAGAACGAATTTGCAAACAAGACTACTTTAATCAGAAACGTCCACCTTTCTCCTTTAGCTTTATTAAACAGCCTGGTCTTAAAGTAGTCTTCCTTCCAGGACTGCATAAATTACTTCAGCAGAAGCTATTCCAGGATCTATCTTTGTTTTTGTATTTAGTATTCAAAATGCAAGACTGATTAATTTTAATAAGTTTGCATTTTTTTTCCCTTTAAAGAACATTGGATGTACTTATTTGAACTGCACTGAACTTGTTGTTGAACTGCACCGAATCTGTTGCCATGATATAATCCGTGTAAAACATATGCTACATGTTTCATGTGAAATGCTTGTGGTACTTAAAATATTTTTCAAAAATATCTTTACAGCAGGGGATACAAACAAAAAAAGACCATAGTTATACTTATTTTTCAATCAAGAAATTAGCCACAAGTACAGCAGTAGTCTTTGAAGAACAATATGTTTTGCACTATTCATTACCGCTACGAGGCTAAGAAATGCCATAGTACCAAATAGAACACTACTTCACTCTTAAGAGATTGAGAAATAGAAAAGGACAATTTGTGTCACTTATTTCTACCTTTTTGACTTCTCAGCTCTGGTGTTTGAAGAATTCTCTAGAAAACAACCAACAGCACTGTTGGACTGTTTAATTTAACAGCTTACAGACTGCTGTAAACAATCCAGGACTCAATCACCTCCGTGTGATGAAGCTCAGCAAAAACATTCAGAATCACACTTTAAAGATATAAAATGTGCAAAAAGTCACCCCAAAGAGCAATGCGAGACTCAATATTTTGATTCTGTTTTCTGAACATATAGCACTTGCTAGTCAGATCTCTTTGTCCATTCTCAACACCTTTATCTGTAAAAATAAAAATCAGCTTTACTAACTGGACACACAGTTTCTATGCCTGGATAGGCACACGCTTCCAAAGCTAAATTAATCACGAGCTGAATCCAGGCCTTCAGTTTTACCCCCTTGGTGAATATGGAAGTTTATCACCAGTCTAAATCCACTCCTCAATGACCTCCTCCTTGATTACACTTAGTGGGGGGCAGGTAGAAAAGGCAATAAAAATAAATAAATAAAAAGCAATTATCTAAGCTGATAGTTTAAAGGACATTTTGGACAAGTTCTACACTCTCTCAAAAATCCGGCAACTATTGATGCTAGTGCAATTCCCTTTAAGAATGTAAAAAACATTCTTCTATAAGAACATACCAATGGGATCTCTGGACTAGAAAATGGAGAGCTATCAAAGGATCGATTTTCTTTGTCCAGGGAATCATCTTCATCATCGTTTTTATGTGCAAATTTCTTCTGAAGTGCATGAGTCAGTAGAGCAACCGGATCCCAATCTGAACTCCGTCTCTTTTTAGGTCTAGAAAGTGGGGTACCTCCAGGTGACCTGCAAGAACAAAGACAAAGATTATCTCCTGCCCTTACTGCTGTGTGTAAAATAATGTAAAAAACAGCAAGACTGACTTTTGTACACATCCTATAAGACCTGATCATACTATCTGTTAGTGCTATTTTACAGTAATTCACCGAACTAGATTAGTAAAAGCAAGCTCAATAACTTCTCTGGCAGATTCCTAGCCTGAAACCACAGCTTGATACTGCTCCGTAAAGAAAGACTATATATAAATAACAACAACAATAGAAGAATACACATCTATCCTAACCATTCAATTATTAAAAAAAAAAAAAAAAAGAATATCAAGGAATGTTCAAATTTGAGCTATTAAAGGTGCTATCTACAGGTGAGGGGGTTTTATCTAGTGCATGCTGACAGCAGGGAGCTCATTGCAAAGTCTGCAAATTACAGCATACAAAATCCAAACTGACAGGGCACTTGCCCAGTCTGTAGAAGGTGGAGCTCTGGTGGTAGAAACTCAGATTTTCAGACTCCAGACTTAAGATAACCAAAGCATTTTCCTTACAGGGCACATTTTAAACTACTGTCAAACTAGAGCGCTGTCTGAAAGATTACAATAATTTCTATCACCATTATTATCTCCAGCCACACTATAAAATATCATGTTTATCCAGGAAAGTTACCTAAGCTTGGAAATTTTTTAGGAGAAACTATTACAAACGCAAATTCATTTTTCATTTAAGCTCTACCTAGATGATGCAGATAGATGCCTAGATCCTAGATAGATGCACTTCAGATGCTCACTTCTTATTTCCAGCTAAGTATGGCCTTGCTCAGCTTAATAGTTGTTTAAACTGCCATTCCCAAACATTTCACTTCCTTCATTCATCATACATGGCATTCAGATGCCTAAGTGCAAAAAACTTATGCCTGGAGACAAATATCTCCTACTTCGTTACCATAATGCTGATCTACCTATCAGAACACCAAATATGTCTGAAAAACTGAGTTTAAAATGAACATGTGAAAATAAAGGTCACTTTTTACAAGTACCACAGTTCAGATTTTGTGTTAGAGACACTAACAGTATAATGTGCAGGTGAAGCTTAAACACTGGTTTACCTTAGTGCAGTTTTTATTCGCTTTATTTAATGGGAAAATATTTGTATGAATCTCTAGAGCATGTCCCTTTGCTTTTGATGACACAATTAATCTGCACTTGGTGCTAAAGACTTTCAGGGATAAAGCTCATAGTTAAGAAAACAAACTAACTCTGTTGAGACAAGGCATTACACGTACAGGCATTAGTAAACCATTTTTGTAACTCTAAGTGCACCTCACTTAGAAGTATTTATAACCTAAAAGATGCAACATTTATTTTCTTTAACACCTCAAAGCTAGCACCACAATATTTTGGATATATTTACTGCTTAAAATGTTTCCCTAATTTTTCTGTTGTATCCCTTCACAGTGAAGCCAGAAAGTGTTAGTGAGATAGTTTCTGAGATAATCCCAGTCTGAAACGTATACACAGCCACACATGAAACACCTCAAAACACCCTGAGATTTGTGTACAAGTGCAGGCCTAGTTTTAAATGATGCAAGACTCAGCATTTTTAAATGCAACTTAAACCATGTCACATGTATCTCACAATTCAAGCTGTAAATTTAAAGGCTGTCAACCTTAGTTTGCCAGGAGTAGCTGGCAAATGATTCAGTGATGTTCTACATTGGTATTTTCTGCTGCTACCTAAATGCAGCAATACTAACATAGTCTTCAAGTCCTTCAAAAACGTAATTAAACCTACCTCTCAATAGCTTTCAGCTGAACCTTATTTAGGTCTTTCAAAACATCCATCATACTAGGAACATTCTTTGCCCTCTGGCTATCAGCACTATCCGTTGTAATTGAACCATTCTTTCTTGCAGCACGACGTTGTTTTATAAGTTCAATTGCTGAAATACTGGCATCAACACCAGATGATGCCCCAGAGGGAAGTGGAGGAGGTGAGGGAATGACAAAGTGATTGTGAGAGATGGACAAGGGTGTGGAAGTCATTGCTGGCACTGGGTAAAATCCATCTGGGATGCTAAATGTTTTAAAAGTCTCTGCAAGTAATAATAAAAGAGAAACAGGTATTTTATTTTTAATAGGTACTAGTACCTTAGTAATAAACAACATAAAATTGAATGATGCTAGGCTTAAAGTCAAAATAAAACAGTCTTCAAGCACTTTATCACTCACCTATAGCAAAGAGAAAACTGTAATTAAAACCACAAACAATTTTGATTTCAAGGTGACAACCTGAGAACACATGAAATAACAGATCCGAGTTGGCTTCTAATATCAGAGGATTTTCTCCACTGGACAAATCAGGAAGAGGTAGTGACAAAGCTGACCGCAAAGGGTCGTTCCCATCAGTCTAGAGATTAGAATAACCCAGGCAAAGCAAAAGCAGGAGCAACTAAATCATCTGGACTTAAAAACATTTAGGAGCAAGTCATAAGACACCTCACAAAAAAGACTTAACAGATGGTTGGCTTTCTAATATGAGCTTCAGTCTTTGATTCTCCAGTGGCTGCTAAGGACATCTATTTTGCAACATTTGTTTTTGGTAAAGACCAAAGGTGACTTCCTTGAAATTTTTGCCCATTTTGGTAATTTGTCAATAAGGAGTACAAAAAAAAGAAAAGATTAATAAATAATAGTCCATAAGTTTTAAAATACTAATTGCAAGGCTATGGAGATTGTCATTACCACATTCCTACACAAAACCAGAAATGAGTAGGAAGAAAGATCTCAACATCAACTTCATTTTAAATGCACAAAGGGCAAGAAAAGGAAGAAGGAAAGTGAGAAAGAAAAAGCATATATTAAAAAGAGAAAACAAGCACTATATTCTATTAATTTTGTTAGTTTCACTTCTGTTAGAGAAGTTATATCAATATCAGGGCAAGCTGTGAACAGGAACTCTAAAGCAAATAAAGGAACACTGCTTTGCTTCAAACCAAAGGGCTTACGTGGTGGAACATTTCCCAAAGTCTGTCCAGCAACAATTGCAGCAATTTGGGTACGAAGAAAGACTAACTCATCTTCAAGTGCAGAAATCTTCTGGAGTGCTTCTTGGTCAACAAGGCTGTCCTTTTGTGTGTTGTTTTTTGGAACACTTGGTATGGAAACTATAGATGGATGTAGGTGATTGTGAACTGTACTTTTTTCTTTTCTCCACAACTCAGTCCTAGAAAGGAACAAAGACACAATTTAAACCTTCTGTCAGCAATAGAAATAACTGAAGTCTACCAAAGATATTACACACGGGATAATTATTGCCAGAGTCCACACATAGGTTCAAGCAAGTTATCATCATTTATTCAGCAAAATATCAAACTCATTTTTTTTTAAGCAGTGTGCAAGTTTTACATTTCAGTTATTCATACCCTTAAAAAAGTGTTTTAAAGTCTCCCTCAGCTCAAATCCTTGAATCTCCATTATCATTCGGGTAAGAAGTGGACATATAATCTATCCCTGAGAAAATTAAGAGACTCGGTAGGACCGAGTTGTCACTATTCCAAAACTATTAAGTTGACACCATAAAACTGTGTCTTCTTCCTTTAAGTGCAAACTTAGTAAAAGTCAGATAATAAAGATCAGGAGATCTTTAGTTAGGCTTCACACATTTTATTTATTCATTAACTTCTATAAGCCACTAAGCAGTTATAACCTTTTAGAAAAACATAGTCGATAAAAATCATAAAAAAAATTATTATTTTAATATACAGTTACATAATAAGACCCTTAGCATCTAAGAAGCATGTAACAAACAGACTGCATTAGAAAACTGCTACCAATTTTAGGTTTTTCATTCTAAATTTTGCTTCCAGGATTTGACTGTAGAAATACTCTTGAAACATAAAATGAGTATAAACTGAAGAAACTATCAGCATGAGGTTATGCAAGAGCCACAGAAATTAAGCTTCCTTTTTATTCCAAATTTATCAAGTTTTAAAGCAAACAAGAATCAGGCCTTTTCCCATTATAGTCATCATATCTATCATTACTTTTATCCCAGCCATACCTGAAGCACCTGACTTAGCAAAACCCCTTGCTTTTCACACTAGCTCAGAGGGAAGAGACACAGATCACACTACTATCTCTGAAAAACATTCTACAAAGCCAGGAGAGAAGAAAATAAAAATGGAAATAATAGAAAAATGAATTTCTACAGTTCTATGGATTAAAGTGCACAGGTAAGACAAAAAAAAATAAAAGAGATTGGAGACATTAATTCGTCCTTTGAATGTGCTTATTCTGCTCTTACTTGCCTGAATCTCGTAAATGCTTGTCCCTCATCACTTGCCACCCACAGGACATCACTAAGTGATGGAACTCCAGGAGCTGGAGCTACGCTTTGTTCATCATAATCCAATGGACTCGGGTCCCGAACAAGCTAAAAAACAAACAAACAAAAATACAAGAAGAGAAACTGGATTTAGTACACACTAAAAAAGTGCATCTGAACAACAAAACATGTACGAAGTGCTGTAAGCAAGTTGAAAATAGTGACCAGAAGAGATGTAACACACTAACAACACAGGCCGAAAAGAACACGATCATTATCACTACACTCAAGTAGAGACTTTACATAGTTGAACAGTATGCATAAAAATAAATTACTTACTTGAAAATAAGGTCTTGGGCAAGGCTCTAGGGAAAGAATTGTGCCAAGTCTGCGAACAACACTTCGAGTTGATCCATATTCCTTTCTTTGGCAAACAGATATGACCTAAAAATTAGAACTTCTTTTAATCAAAAAAAAAGCCAGAATCAAAGCCTTCAGTTTCTACAATCATCTTATGAATTAAGTCAATATATATAATTAAATACGATGCAGTCAAGTTAAAACATCTTTTCAATCCTATTCACAAATTGATAATCCAAGAAGGTCCACACTGATTTTACCAGCCTCAGTTTTTGAAATACAATCAAGAAACAACTTGTATATTCTGGAGTGCCAAATGGGCCTACAATTTAGTAGCTAGTAACATATGCAAGCACTTATAGCCATACAGGGGAAAAATAGTGAAGAAATAAAGTTTCATGTACCTTGACCTGATATTTCCTTATGATGGCATAAAGCTGCTGGAAATGCCTTCTTGATGAAGCTGCTGAAGGAAGGCATGCTCTGATTGTGCGACCGATATTGCAGCTGAATCTACGAGTTTCAAAAAAAATGGCCTGCCAACAAAACAGGATATGAAACCAGAAACTACAATGAAACCAGAAAATAACCAGGACAGTTTGTCAAACTATCACTCTTAGACCCAGGTTAGCAGCTCCATAAAAAGAGAATGACAACTTTTTCAGGACTGTAAGTGCCTCACTAGTGACTCTCCTCAGCAAAGCGCTCATTTATAAAAGGGCAACATAATGAAAATTTCTGACTGCTGCTACAGCACTGAGTCACTTCCAATTTCACACCCCCCCCCTCCAAAATATAGGGGGTTAATCTTTCCTTCAAAATTGTTAGTTAGGGCTTTTACTGAGGCTTTTTTAGTTTGTTTGGTGTGATTTTCCCCATTTGTAATAGTAAAACATTACCACTTAAAGCCACTGAGTTTTACTCTATTTGGGGGAGGGGAAACAGGACCTACTAGAGCGAGTGTGAGTGAAGCAGAGCAGATGGCCGCAAGACTCCATCTGCAGGCAACGACTGCAGCCCCCGCCACCCGTCGGGCTGCCCGGGGAGGGCCCCTCCTCCCCACAACCGCGAGGGCTCCTCCAAGGCTGCAGCAGCCAGGGCAAGCGGTGGGACGGGCAGGGCGCGGGGAGCTCACCTGGTGCTCCGGCCAGCCGAGGTACTCCAGCACCCGCCTGAAGAGAGACAGCAACAGTGCCATGGCCGGCCACGCGGGAGGGCGGCAGGAAGGGGCCACCGAAGCCTCCGGCACTGCCCGATTCGCCCCGCAGCAAGCGCCGGGCCCTGGGGAAAGGCCACTGGCCCCAAGCGCTCCCTGCCTCCCGCGGCCTCCCACCCGTGTGGCCCTCCCGCCAACGACCACAGCGCGCGGCCAACGGCTGCCGCGGGGTGAATAAAGCAACAGGCACGAGGCCGCTGCGGGGGGAGTCACCAGCCAATCAGAGGCAGCGGCGGGGCGGAGAGCCGGGTCCAGGCCAATAGTAGGACGGCAGCGGAGCATCTCAGCCAATGGGAGAGCGAGGGCGGGCGGCCCTTGCGGGTGCGGGGAGGAGGCAGGTTTGAATGCCGCTGGCGCGGCCGTTGAGCGGCCTGTGAGCGTCGCGTCCCGTCGCTAAAATGTAAGCTATGCAGGAGTTCAGTAAAAGCATTGTCACTTGTATAACTGCATTAATGTGTTGTTCTGGTTGATGAAAAAAATATGGTTTTCAAGAAAATTCTCCGGAAATTCACTTCTAAACTCCATGGAGCTTCACTGCAAAAAGCAGTTTTTGGCGCAGCTCTTGGACGGCTCCTGGTCTCTCTTGCGAACGCTCCCTACGCATATGCGCTTCTACAGGCACAGCAGCTCCCTTGGGGTGAGCTGACATCTCTGTGCAGCAGCGGAGGGGACCAAGCAGCAGGGCAGCTGCAGTCACTGTTGGGAGAGCCTGCAAGCTGCGTTTGGGGAAGAAATGCCTGTGGGACCGGCGGCGGGGAGGAGGTGCAAGCCTCCACCCCTGTGGGTGTGCAGAGAAGTTCCCACGCGGTGCTGCTGCCCCGGCGGTGGCCTCCCAGGAGAGGGGCACTGCGGCCTCAGTGGGGGGATGTTTCCTGCCTGCGGCTCCTGCCAGGACCCCAAGGGCAGGGGCAGGAGAGGAGCTGGCCTGAGAGGAGCAGTGCCTGGGAAAAGGAGCGTGCGGGCAGGCTGCAACCAGACAGCCTGCGCCCTCGGGTGGGGAGCAGGGCCCCTGCTCCCAAGGAAGCTGCGGGAGAGGGTCCTCTTGTGAGCTGCAAAAGACCTTTGCTGGCATCTGGACATGATCTCACGAACCGGGAGAACTGCTGCGGCACAGGCTGATCAGCTGCCGCGTGGGGTGGCTGAGCTGTCCCCCAGCTGGAGGAGCATGGCCCACCCTCACCGGAGCTGGAGCACGGATGTCCAGGGAGCGTCTCTTTCTGCCTGTGGTTCTGCAGGCTGGTCCTGCCGCAAGGTGGCCTGAAACGGCCTCGACTCCCGCCTGGGAGAGCTTGGGAGCAGGGGCAGTGCTGCTCCAGGACTCGCTTTGCAAAAGGGCAGCAGTGCTCGAGAGAAAGCAGCAGCAGCAGGGGGCCTGCACAGAAAGATGCTGTGTGTTGGAAGGTGGAATAAGTGCTGTGCGCTTGGAACACAAGTCAGGCTCTCCAGTGCTCAGGAGTAGCCCTGGCTTAAAACAAACACACTGCAAGGGACCAGCTTCCTCTGGCTTTGGGTAGCTCTGCAGAGCAGCACACGCAAGAGCCTCTGGATCGGAGTCCCGGCCCCA
>JAWLRI010000367.1:2092238-2118257 GCA_034781795.1 Crypturellus tataupa | reverse complement strand
CTGCACCCTCGGCTCAATACCCTCAGAACAAAGATGGAAGGAGAGCCTTGGGCCCAGCCCCTGCAGAGCTTCCTGGGACATCCCCTGCGGGACTGGGAAGGGCACGAAAAGGTAGGCACAGCTCCTCCCCTTAGAAGGAAGACGGGAAGAGCTGCTGTCCTGACTCTCCCTCCCTCCCCAGAGCCCTGAAGGGCTCCCCAGGCGAGCCAGAGTGTCCTTCTTAGAGATCTTGCAGTTTTCAGAGGCTGCTGCCTTCGTACAATATCCTCCTCATGCTGCTCACCCCACACACTGATGACTTCCTCAGGTTTGCTTCCACTTCCCCTTTCTGGCTGGGCCACTGCAAAGGCACAAGGAGGACTTGGAAAAGCCACACCTGCTGCTACAATGACCTGGGTAGTTGTGGGCCAGTTTTCCCCATGGAGGAAACTCCAAGAGTACACCCCTGTGTTCCATGCTGGCACCATTGCTTGTGTGGGCTCAGTGCAAAGGTATTGCAAGGGAGGGTTGGTGCTTGCGTATTGGGTCTGTGTGGGCACAGCTGCCTCCATCCTCCCCTTGGGCCCTGCCATCAGGGGCTCTTGCACAGCTCCTTGAAGGCAGGGGCCAAAGTTTCCAACCCTCCTCTTTCAATCACTGCAATGTACTAAATAATTTGTATTTCATTTGCTACTTACTGCTGTTGACATTTTTTTTTAATAGAACTACTCCAAATGATTCCCTAATGGAAGCTAATTTACAGCTATCAGTTGTAAACATAAAAACTGCGAGTGTTTGTCTTAACGTATATCCCTTCAAGCTGTATTGTACATTTACCAAACATCTTACTAGAGTATCTTCAATCTTTTGCTCTGAAGAGCTTTAAAAAAAAAAAAACAAAAAAAAAAAAGTGTGTATTTTTAACCCCCCTTTCCAGATCATTCAGTGTCATGGACTTGCGGGACTCCTGATGACCTCCTTTCCTCATGCATCTGTTACTCTTGTTCATCCAGTTGCCAGGTGATTGTAGTAATTTGGCTAAAATATTAAAGATACAGTCCTCCGCAAGACTTTCGCACTTGAATATAACCAACCAGCCACAGCTTTTTTTAAAAATAAAAAGGCAACACATTTAGTAATCCATTTATAAAATAAATGATCCTCAACATTCCAGGTGTGCAGAGCCGTAAGTTTACTTCAGAATAAAACACAGACATGGGGGAAGAATCAAAACTGAGTTGTACTTGACCATATATTTGGACAAAGCAGAATTACACTGCATATAACAAACAGTAAAATTTCTTAAAAGTTGTTACAAATATTTTACTTTCTACCTGTACGATCATTAACAGAGTTTACTATATCAAGATTTCTAAAGGCTTAAAACAAAAACAATCCCTCTAAACTACTTTCCAACAGTAAAATTTAAGTAAAATGCTTACATTCATTTGACAACAAAAAACATATTAAAAATGCTGTGTGGGTGGTGCAAGAGCTGCTCTTTCAGCTAGAACTTTTTTTCCAGGGTTATTCCTGTGGATAGAAAGAAAGCAATCCTGTAAATTGTCAGTTACAAAGCTCTACAAAAAAAAAATCTCAATTATTTGTGATACTACAAATACACCTCATCTACAGTTCGCCAACAGAACTGTGTACCTTTTCTTCTTTGCGTCTGTCCTTTTCTTCGTTGTTCTCCATTGCTTCTTCTTCGTCTTCCACAATCCCGTCTCCTTGGTACTTGTCATGTGTCCACTTCGGACTGCTACCTGACTTTTTGAAGTTAAAACGACCTCTGCCACGCTGGAAAGTACCACGGCCTCTTCCTCTTTTGGCCCAATAATCTACACCGTCATCTCTGTCATCATGCTACAATAATAATGCAAAGAGTAAGGTTAAAACACTTATGTACTTCTTAAATGTTGGTATTCCATATAAAAGCAATCAGTTTTCTAACAGTTCAGATCATAACCTCATTATGAAGGATGTCTTTACAATTCAGTGTTACAGTTAAGAATACCTTCATTAAAAAAAAAAAAAACCTAACAGCCTTTACTAGCTGAGAGTCAACTCAAATTCTCATGGTTGAGGATAACAAAAACAGTGTTCTTAAAACTGGAGATAGAAGAGCAAATAAATAAGAGGTTACTCGTTATTTCTGAGCAGCAAATCTGTTTTCTGTTCTGTGTATATGCTTTTAAAAAGACTATTTTTCTTTAATAGTGCAACACTACTAACCTTTATATTTCTTAATAGAAGACATCAGAGGACAGTATTCAGAAACCCTGCTTTACCCATGTGAAGACAAATTTTAAACTAGTTGACTACTTAAATTTAACTAGTATAACTCTAGTAAGTAAAAGTTGAGTTATACTAGTTAAATTTAAGTAGTCAACTAGTCAGTAGCTTCAGGTTTGCTATCTCGCTACCAAATACAGCCTTTACACATTTTGATAAATCTGACAATTAGAAATATTATAAACTATTATTGAAGAGACTTTAATATTTAGAGGGACACTTGGTTCAGTGTCTACATTTTAACTGCAATTTGGAAAGAAACCTGAGCTGTATTAAACATATACTACACCTGTATCAAGTGATTTATTAGCAGTTATACAGAATAAGAATATATATTTAAAATGAGAAAAACACAGCTATAATTCATTCATTTGTTCTGTATCATCATATCTCCTTCCATGGCTTATGTGTTAGCAAGTTGTTAGTTAACTTATTTGAAAGAAGAGAGTTAGCAGTAGCTAACTCATGAATTTAACTAGAATGTTTTGAACACATACTACAAAGAAAACTCCAGTGGTATGACATTCTTTACAACTAGGTACCAAACAATTATTTTGCCATTCACATTTAGTTAAATGAAGAACGTTGAAGTTTGTTGGTTTAAGAAAAAAAAAAAAAAAAAAAAGCTATTTAAATATAAACAAATTTGAGAGCTCTTAATTTGCATCCACTCTGCTAAATATTGAACAAATTTACAATCCTGAATGTTTTTAATAATACAACTTCTCCCTCATACCACCATGGTACAGTTGTTCTGAAAGGATGGCTATGAATTTAGAACTTCAAGTAAGGATCATACAACAATTTCCGGTGTACTAGATAGCTAGCTACAGGCTAAGAAGAACTGAGTTTAAGTTCTGAAGAAAGTGTTCTGAATTTTAATATAAAGTATAATTCCTAGGTCTCCTGTTCAGAATAATACCCATTTTTAAAAGTATGCAAGCTTTATTATTTTGGACATTGCATTTTACCAACTAATGGTCCTAGTTTAATGCAGAGCTGTATTCTAGTACCCTCTACTTAAGTGTTTGCTAATGGCAAATGCTGAAAGCTCTAAGCATTTTAATTCTATTATGTATAATTCTTCTCTTTTTACATATATATATATATTTATATATACAGAGAGAGTAGAATACACACACACATACAGTATTCAACTTCCTTATGAAGCTATTACTGGAGCATTTTTGTATAAACATCCTGACTATAAATACATTTAGAATACTTGCTAAAATATTTGAGGAAAAAAAAAACAGTGCCACAGGGGAACTATTTAACCTTCTGTTTAGTGGTAAAAGGATCTACTTAACATCTTATCTTGTTAGGAAAGTCAGGTGGAATGGAGGCTACCTAAGGCTACCTATTCAGTATACTGAATTACTTACTGGGTAGTTACATTGCAAGCCTTCCTTTTATTATCAGGAAGGAGATGATTTTGGTTAGTCTTTTTTTCTAAATGACTATTGTACTACTTAACTGAGAGCAGCAGGGCTAGTAACAGAGACAGCCTACACATCCATCCACAAATATAGTTAGCTTTACCCAATCTTTCACTTCAACAAATTTCCAGACCAACACAGACAAAGCTTCAGTGCCATTTAGAAATAAATCCAGTCAACCGTGCTAGTCTGTTTGCTTTTAAACTTGTTTTTAATAATTTAGGTTCAGTCTACCTTCCTCCCCATCTCACTGGTTAAAAAGAGTTTGAGGATGAATTCTGTCTCCATCTTCAGTTACTGTCAGCCTGCTGCAGAAGGATGCAAGAGAAGCAGAGCCCAGCACTACAGGAATCCTGATGCTCTCATGCTTATACACCTAAAGGCATTGATAGCTACAGTCAGAGAAGAGTCATGAGTGTAGAAACCATCTCCTTCACAGCAGATATAAAACGCACTCTGAGAAAACAATTGCATGCGTAAGATATCAAGTTCTCCACACCCACCAAGAAATATTTCTTGCTTTTTGGAGTATATTCAGGATCCCATTCCTCCTCCTTCGGTCTCTTTTGAAAAGTAGTATTTGAATTGCTGGGACCAGTATTTGTTCCAGCAAAAACTCCTCTGGCTCTTCCTCTGCCCCTAATTCGAAACTGATTAACGAAAATGTTATTTAATCCATTCATATAGAGCCACAAAGCAAAAAGTCAAGTTCTGTATTACTCAAAATGCTTTTCTGTTCTCAAATAGAACGTACATTATTGTAAATCAAGGTAATATGTGATTTTTAAAACTAAGTAATGTATTCAAGCATTTGAGATAATGATTCTCTTAAGTTTAAAATCTGAAACACATTTGAATTTTGGTATAAAGTTACCCACAACCACCAAAAAAAAAAAAAAAAAGTCCTTTGACTTCTGGTAAAAACAGTCTTGCAACAAAGTCAGAAGAGAACTTCTAAAGCTGTTCACAGACAAAAATAGCTAGAGAAGTTAGATATAAGGAGGGGAAAGAAAAGCTTTGCAGATCCCACCTGTTATGAGTGTAATTCTAAGATAAACATGTATGAACAATGCAATGCAAGTGTGTCCACCTGTTACTCAAAAAATGTTCTCAATTGATACTCAACAATGTACTTCTCCCATTTGAGATTTAATTTGCCTTAAGTGCTCTACTCAGAAGATAAGCAATATATACTATAGGAAGTAACAATGCTTGGAGTTAAGTGTCTTAAATATGCTTCTTCACAATGAATTAACAGGATGTTAAAATATTAAGTCAAAAAGTAATTTCACAGCAAGAAAGAAAATATATCATCACTTGACTCAGAATATGCTAAAAAGTAGCACACTGAGTTTCCTCTGAATGGATACCTTTAGCTTGTGGCAAACACTAATAGTTCATCTAGATAAGCTCCCTTTAAAAAGAAAAGAAAGGTTAGCTTGGGAAGAGAGAGTGCTACTTGTATACAAGAGTGGACTTGTGGTTATTAGAGACTATGCTTTCCAAAACGAGCCTCTAATTAAAGGTTTTCAGATGTACCTACACCAAACAATATGGCTGGAAATTAATTGCATTAATAATAAGCATGACCATAAAACACGGATCAAAAAGAAGCAATTAACTAACCTAAAAGGAGTATTATCCACACCTGTTCCCTCATTATTTTTCTAATACAGAATTATACAGGACAGCTTTAATTGTACTTTGCAATAGACAAAGAAGCAGTCCAGTAAGACCTATCAATACAGTGCAGGCCAGCTATTTTAAAAGAGAAAGAAAGAACTGCTTTAAGAATTATTTAGAAAGTAACAGGTAATTGCCTAAAGAAAACTGTACCAAAAAAAAAAAAAAGATTAGTTCCATAGAAAGAGAAAGCTCCTTTTACTCAGAGTATTTACAGACAAATTCCTTTAGGAGCTGGATACTAAAAGATAAGTGATTAGAGAAAAAATATTTCATTTCTGTATTTCTCCTTCAAAGCTATTCATAATACGTTTGGCTATTAGGTACAAAAATCCTCAAATATTACTAAGTATTACTGAAAAGAATCAGTGTCAATTTAATATGAAATCTTCATTTCCATTAGAAACTCTCCTATCCATTTAGTCATTCCCTCCCAACAACGAGGGATGAAACAAGCAGTTTCTGTTGCAAACTGAGAAATATTCTTTACCACAAAAGCAGCATTTACTGGATATACTAAATACTAGTCTAGAAGTGTCTCTGGGTCACAGAGACACTTCTAGACTAGTCGGTTTATTTTTTTCAATCCTATCCAGTCTGTAACCTTAAATAGAGTTTTTAAGGCAACAAGTTGGCCTGCCTATCTGTTTAGGTTCTCTTGTTCTGCTACAGTTTGTTTGATGAGTCTGTGGGTGTGAAATGTGTGTGTGTGTCATTTTGGAACACGAGCCACTTATTTTTGCACAGGCAGCACTGGCAGTTACCAATAGTCAAAAGAAGCAGATGCTTATTAAATTTACAATTCACATCTATCCAAATTATATGTAGAGTAGCATCCCTGTCATGATACATACAGTTTATTTTTTATGAAGCAGTAAGGCTTTCCAGCAATTACAAAACTTTTCTTCTACTCACCTTGTTTTAACTCAATGTTACTAGCTTATTCTCCTAAAAGGATCATGCTGACATAGTCATACTTGACAGCTACATCACTGAAGGATTAAACGTGTAAGCCACACAGCTAATGTGTTCAGTGTAATTCCATAGTTTATCCTATTTTCTCATTAAGAAAATATTTTGATCATTAGAGTAATTTTGAACTTTGAATTTTCCCACCAAGAATTTCCACTATTCAGATGCAAGTTGCAAAGCGTACGTCAATATTGCACAACCCAGGTGCATTTCACAAACACTTTTGTATGTAGTTCAAAACATTCCTCTACATGATTAAAAACAAAATTCAGTGTATACTTGTACCAAGCTTATCTGCACAAAAAAAAAAAAAAAAAAAAAAAAAAAAAAAAAAAAAAAAAAAAAAAAGTCCTTTAACATTCTTTAGTCCTATGTGCTACATGAATTGAAAAAAAATGGGCAAGAGTAACTTCACATAAGTCAGGCTATGCAACATTCTTCCCTCGCAAACAAAGGTTACTTTGAAGGTATCACTCCTTTTCTGTGTTCCTCATCCTCACCAGGCCTCCACTAACCACCTCCTCATCTTTCCTAATGTTTTTACTTTACAGTTAAATATTAGTAAACTGCATTAGCATGCAATTTTCACCTTTAGTGTCATAAACATTTTCTGAAAGCATGGTGCTCAATCCTGCACCTTCAAATCAAAACGCTAAAATACATTCCCAAGCTAACTGAAATACTCCTTGTTGGCTGAGGCCATTCAGAGAACACAGTGAGAAACAGCAAGGAGCATCTCAACTTCTTGCCCTAATACAGCTGCCTCAAGGTTTGTGTGTATTTAATTATGTGGCATTTATTCAACAACAATTTGCAGATATCTACTGAAAGGAGGAAAAAAAAAAAAAATCAAACTGAAATGATGGGAACAATAGAAACCGCAGGAAGTGAGAGGTAATACATCCTAGGACTTCTTTATAAAGAATTCAAATTTAAGATTGTCCCAGGAAATTAAAATTGCAAAAAAGCAGGAAAAGTCTCTATGACTAATTCATTACACCTTTACACACCAAAGGTAACTGCCATTGGAGAGCATTTAAAAACAAAAAAGGTGCCTGCAAGTTTGCTACATGTCTGAGAACTCACATGCTATGAAAAGTACTATTTAGGACCATGAGGGAAAAAAAAAAAAAAAAAAAAAAAAAGGCACAGCAACATTCTCTTGTTTCATCATACTATTCTTACTCTTATTCTTAAAACAGTTGATTCAACAAAACATATTCAACACAATTTGAGGTCTTGATTTTGAGAAGGTGAATCTTTTCATCAAAATAATATTTCATTCATAATTTAAGGGAAAAATAGGAGAAGGACAACTCACAAAGGTTCCTCTTGGCCTGTTGACCCCTGCAAAACTGGAATATTCTTTTTGCTCATGGTGGGTTTTGAATTCTTCATCTCTCTCCTTCTTGCTGTCCTTTTCTTCTCGAGAACTGGATGAGGAAGAAGATGGAGAAGATGGGGAGGATCGAGAACGGTCTTGCTCTCTTTTTTGTTTACTGAAAAATAAGAAGATATACTGTGTGCTGTTTTAAAAGTACTATAGTCTGTAATACGCTATACTAAAAAGGGGTCTCTTTCTATTTTACAGAAAAAAAAACAATCTAGCTCCCCTTCTTGTTATAAAGTCATATATCAGTTACATATTTCAGATATTAAAGTAAAATTTCACTTTCCATCCTCCTCTTACACATTTAAAAACATGTACACTATTGCTAGCAAGCTGGAATGCAGCAGTCTGCAAACTGCAAAGCTTTTCTAAGATTTGATGCCATGAACAGGTTCTGCTATTATTTCTTTTAAAAATCTACCTTTCTTCTGAGGCAGAAGAAACAGAAGTCAAAAGCAAGAAAACCCTCAAGGCAAAATTTTCACAATAACTACATAATTCAGTTTGCACACTGTTGGGAAGTAGATATGGTCTGGGCTTTCCTATAGAGATGCCTGTATAGAATTAGCCAGTGGAAAATAATGTGGATACCAAAATCAGAAAGCAAATAGAAAAAAAATAAAGTAAAAGTAAAAATTCATTGTATATACACTATAAAGCAGGAAAAAAAAAAAAAAAAACACTAGAATAAAACTTCCTGTAACCCTCTAGCACTAGTTTGACCCAATTTACAAGATTTTTATGAATATCCAAAGGACAGTCATACCTGAAGCAACTCTTACCACTGCTACATAGTATCCACTGAAACATGCTTATATCTTTGTCTTTAAAGCAGCCCACTGGCTTTAGAAAGAAAACTACTACTCCCCTCTCACCCATATTAAACCTAACCATCAGTAAAATTCTCATATTCTGGGTGTTATGAGTTGAAAAAGTGCGGAATCAAGCATAACGAACCAAAGTTCTTACACAAACTGTTTATAGAAATGTACTGCATTGAAGTCCAACCTCCTGATGTAGCCTGGATAATAGGACAGATTAATTTGTCATTTTTTTTTTCAGTGTTAGCTTGCTATTCCAAAGTTTTTGTCCTCATCCACCATAAGCCGTGTAAAAGACAGATAATACATTTTTGCTGTAAAACAAATAATTTTAATTGTTTAAATTTAAATGTTCCATTATACATTGAAAATTGAAAGCAATTAAGCTTACAATTACAAAAGCTAATTAGAAGCTCAAAACCTACGCTGCGACTTCAAACATTTACCTGTCATCTTTGTAAGATTTGTAATCCTTGTAATCTTTTGCAGTTTTCTCTTGTTTTCTTGACCCACTGGATTCCCTGGAACCCTTTGAGTCTCCTCGTTCTTTGCTTCGCTCTTTTCTACGGCGGTCAATGTCGTGCCGAAGATCAGCAGAGTCGCACCTTAATTTTTTGTCTCCCTGCAAGGAAAAATGTATAACAAAGACACAACTTTAAGTTAAACATTCAGAAGGCAATCTAAACTAAAAGGCAAATTACACCTCAACTTTCCAAAAGATTAGAACTACCTAGTTTTCAGGAGGTTCCTTGGCATGTAAGTTGACTTCTAGTAAATGCCCTTTACATGCATTTTTTTTATGTCTAAAAAGAGAAAGCTAAGCTAGAAACTGGCTAAGAAATTAACTTTTGAGTAAGGTGTTCCCAACTAAGCCACCACAAGACCAACTTTCTCATGCAGACAGACTCTAACACATAGTCTGGGAGCATACTCAAGCACACATTTCTCCTGGCTGTGTTTTCAGCAGAGCACAAACCCCTTATCCATTCAGTTGTACTACGGAACAATTACCTCAGTATTTTTTCCTCTCCTAATTCTTTGTCCCTAGACAGCCCAGCACCACAAAGCTGACTAAGAAAACCAATGTCCAAGAGAAGAAAGGGTGGAAGATTTGACCTAGCAACGCATCACTACCAATACGGCAGAATCTCACACTGAATTAACTGATCTCTTGCTGGCGTTTTACTCAATAGTCAAGGATCAAAAAAAGTGTAAATCCGTAAATCTGTAAACCCAAGTACTCAATACACTACAAACTTCTTTCTTTTTGGAAGACTTATATTATGTTTACATCTATTTATATATATGAAGTTCAAATTCAAAGGGAAACACATCAAATTAAGATTAGAAATACATGTGGAAGTTTACTGAGAACCTACTTTTTGACTTTCTTCTTTAAAGCCTCTCTCTTCACCTGATAAACGGGTGTGCTTCCTCAGGGCACTTGGAGAGATGTCAATCCTCCTAAATGTAAAATAAAAGCAGTGTCTAGCCACATGTGTATGTGACTGTTTATGGCTTCAGAGATTTCTTCCCAAAAGAAATCTGAGGAAAAAAGGGCATGTTTGCAGTAGAACAACCTTTTTGAATATAAAGTCCCACTATCAGAATAGATTATAGAATTACATTCAAAATGGAAAATTTTCATTTTCCTCTGAAATATGCTGAAAATACAAATACACAAAACATGCAGTTTCATTTTCATATTTCAACCTTTTAAAGATATGAAAAGCTTTAAGGAGAATTCCAAAAAGATAGTAAACTTAGAGAGTCTATTTCTCCACATACCCCAAGTACTCAACCAATATTATGACATAGTTTAACGCAGTGGAAATACTTACCTAGTACATTACCTCTTATATAGGGTATAATATGGAGATAATACAGCCTCACATGAGCACAAATAATATAGTACACATCCTTATATAATTACAGTGCTTTATCAGAAATTACATCTTCACACTTACTGCCTTACCTTTCAGGTTCTCTGAACAATTTTGTTTTTTTTTTTTTAAACAAATACAGCTATAAATTAACACACACAAGGACACAATACACACAAAGAAGTTAGGGTGTCCATTTTACACTTAAGAATAAAGATACATTACTGGGTTTATTTTCATCTTCCAAACATATGTCTTTCAATATTTGAGCACTGCATATGAGAAAAATAAATACATTCCCAGTAAGACAGAGGCAGAGAAGGCATCTGTTAGAAAGCTACAGATGAAGCCAGAGTTGGCTCGAGTCAAAGGTTTTTCAAGGAAAGACTTTATTTGTCTTAAGTTATTTTCTATTTACACAGAAACTGACACAAATTAGGAAAAGGGTATTGGGGTTCTCAAATTAAGTATTAGCAGATAATATTATTTGAAACACAAAGCATGTACATATGCAATTAATATGTACCTGTGTATTTCTGGGCTCTTTTGCCGGGTGCAGTGTTCTTCGGTAGCTTTTTGATATGCAGTGAACCTCTCATTTA
Source organism: Crypturellus tataupa (assembly GCA_034781795.1). NCBI lineage: Eukaryota > Metazoa > Chordata > Aves > Tinamiformes > Tinamidae > Crypturellus > Crypturellus tataupa. The sequence continues at coordinate 2,107,193 of JAWLRI010000367.1, read as the reverse complement.
GGGTCATTCCAGCTGACTTGAAGTATTGCTCTGTTGGTTACAATAGAGAAACACTGTCTCATTAGTTTAATTCAACTGATACAGGTATTCTACTCCTGACAGAAAGGCACGTAGCCAGTAAAAAACATTATTTTCAATAAATATATCAGAAAGACAAGTAAATCTGGAGTTCTCTCTACTTGTACATTCCACAGCAACAGTGCACAGCATCACTGCAAGTCTACTTATAACAATGCCATGACTGTACTACATTACTTCAAACATGATTTACTGATTAACTTGCTTCTTTTCAGTGATTTTTTTCCCTCTAACAAGAATAAGAAAGGAGAAATTATCTTAAGTTACTTCTTTATCCTTTGCCCATATGAGAAGATGGAGTTACTTTGCACCACAAATAACAGCAAGAAGCACAGTTTACAATTCATCTCATCTTTAACTTAAAACAGAATTTAGTGAAAATATTAAGTAATGAATGTTTCAGTAAATTACATGAATGACCTAAAAAGTAATTCCTAGAAAGTATAGAATTTCTCGATTTTAAGTTGTGATGATAAGCAATTCAAAACAAGTAACACTCCTATATGCAAACAGATCTATTTAAGCATCTGGCATTTTGGCAGACCTGACAGCTTCTCTCACAAATTTTCTCTCGCCTTCAGAGATAGTTAAGTTAGCAACAGCAAAACTCAGGTTTTTAAACCAGCTCAACAAATGTGTTTAAATGTAATATAGAAATACATAAAGTCATGAACTATGAAATGTTACATATGAAGCAAGCTATCCGCTTAACAGGTCAACATACATCTGTATCAACTTACCGCCCGGCATCCAGCATTTGTCTCATAACCAACCATTAAAACTTGAAACGGCCACTACAAGGGTAGTGCCTCAATCATAATTCCATCAAACACAGGAATTTGAGCTAGCAACTCTGTTTTTATGCCATTTTTGCCAGGAAGACAGAAGGTTCAACTTTGCCTGTTTGGCATCTGTATCTTTCAACAGCTATTTTACTTTTGTAACATGGATTTTGCCATTTCAAAACACATTCCAGGACCTAGTTATAATGAAAAAGAAAACATCACTGGGCATTTTCAGCTCTACATTAACAAAGAGCTGTTCAGACTGGTCGCATCACACCAATAATGAACATAACTTCAGTTTGTCAAAAGAGATACTAAAAATCTGTAAAAATCAGTAAGTTTGAAACGTACAGAGAGTTTCTCCCTTCAGAAACAATGATACTTTTATGTACTGAGTAGCTTGACCAGAGAGGCACTTAAAGTGTTATATATTTAACTTTTTTTTTTTTTTTTTTTTTTTTTTTTTAAACATACAAGCATCTACAGAAAAACAAGTTAAGCATTCTGTGATCAACATGTTAAGTTTCAGGACTTTTCTTCACCTACAGCCTAGACATGTACCATATAAGCCAACATTTACAGCAACTCTCATCGGATCAAGCCTAAAAATCTCTTACATATCAATAAAAGAGGAGATAGTTAAGAGTATAAGGATTTTATTATGAAAGTAGTTACCCCAGCAAGGCTTTTTTTTAATCTAGTATAATCTATAAATTAACTACTACCATTTTCCTCCTTGCAAGTAATTCACAGTCCACAAGATCACCTGCCCATAATCACCTTCAGCTAGTTATCTTGGCAACAAAATGGAAATTGGGGGAATTTTAGTATATACCTGTAGTACAAAATTATTTGCAATTTTAGCAGCTAAGCATCTTTAGAAACAATGTCTACAGGCATACTGAAACCAGGCACTTAACTAAGCATTTCCACATTCCCCCTTCGTACGTTGATGCAGTGGAATTACTTTCACTAGCAAGTTCTTCCATATTATTTCACTACATCAAACACAAGAGTAAGACAACAGTTCAGTGAACAAGTAAATGCTACATAAAAACTGTGATGGTCATTTAAAGAATTCTCTGGATGTGCTCAAAAAAATTTAAAAAATTATCAAGCCTTCAGAGTCAGATACTAAGCTTTTTGTTTGATGTGATCGAAGCAAAATACATGTACTTTATTGGTAAATCAGCAAATACAATATATGCAATGCACTTAGATTTATTTAGCTACTCCCAAGTTCCTAGAACCAGAATTCCTGCCTCCAGCACTACTACTATCAAATAAGACTAAAATGGGATTTCCTAGTGAGATTTCATAGCATATTGTAATACTATACAGACCACGAGTTTCATTAAGTGTTATTGTTTTTTGGGGAAAGGAACCTCTAATAAGCATTAGGAAATGACCTCTGCGGGTGCCCCGTAAAAGATGCCATTGTATTTAATAGTACGAAAGACACCTGTCGACACAAATTGCACTGCTTAGTATTAAGTTTTAACATCTAACTATTAACTTAAACCTGAAGAATGACCAACATAGCATGTTTAAACTCGAGTAAAAAGGAGAAAATAGTTTTATACACTATTTAGACTCATATAAGTGTTACTGCTTCTGCAGCTATTATTTTTCCCAATTATTTTTGTGTATACCTCAAAAGGTAAAAGTCAGACTAAGCCAACATTAAGAGGACTGAAATCTTCCTGTACTGAAGATATGAAACAGGCTTAAATGTAATTATCAAGGGAGTGTATTTGGCACAGTAAATTCAATACATACCTTTGACATGGTGAACCAAGGACACTATGTGCTGAATAAATGACTCTGACGTGCTTTTGCTGGCCTGTGGCAACTTAATGTGGTCAAAGATGGATCGGAACTCTTGCTCCTTCTTGACGGAATGGACAAGTGTACTAGCAAGCAGCCTGTCTTTAGTCAAGGATGCAGGTCTAAAATGTATCAACAACAACAACAACAAAAAGAAAGACACACAAAGAGAAACCAATAGTTTAAATGAAGAGCAGAGCCACTGCAGGCAGGTGAAGAACTACACCTAAAGTAGAATAATTTACCTATTGGAATCATCAAGAGGTACTGGTGCCATTTTGAGTTTAACTTCAGGACGATGGGAGTCACTGGCTATCATTTTGATCCTAAGTGGGCTCTCCTCTCTGAAGGTGGATTTTTCTCTCGCATCCAGATTCTTGTGTAGAGGGGGACTGTAATCAAAGAGTTCTTTGAGCTTTTCAGACTTTACCTGCTCAGGTGATTGAGTTTCTTTCTTCATTAGTCTCTCAGAACTTTTGTCGTCTTCCTTGTTCTTATCTTTTGTTGCACTAGGCCTTTCCACTACATAGCCAGTCTCTTTAGGCTTATAACTTTTCTCTTCTCTAAATCCATCGCTCTCTCTATTGCCCTTCATTGATATTTTAGATTTGTATTTGGTTCCTTCCTCCTCAGCATTCCGGTGAGATGCAGTAGGAAAATTTTTACCCTGATCTGCCAGGACAGATTTTCTGAACTGTCTATAATCCTCTGTCTCCTCTGTGTCCTCCCCTTCAGAGTCATTAAACTTTTCTTTCCCGGGCTCTTTATCAACAAAATAATCTAAAGCTTCCTGATCCTCCCATTCCCTTTCTCCCTCTGTCCTCCCTTTTTCTGATCCTCTCTCCTTCTGGGCCTCCTTCTCCCTGGTATTACCCCTATCAAGCAGGTATACTCTAGACTCTTCATCTGTGTACCTGTGGATAGCAAAGAAGAGACTGGTAACTCTGGATTGCATTCATTCCAGTTCATCACTTGCATTTCTCTTTTGTGTCAATGCCACACCAACAAGAAGAAAATGCATTCCACTGTGAAGTGCAACTTCGCATTTAAGTTTTTGCACGGAATTAACAACATATGGAGTCATTTATGTTACTGAAGCATTTGGAGAGAATACCTTTCTGCAGAATACCTAGAAATTCTCTGCTTGAGTTTATTAAAAAAAAAAATATGTTTCTTCTTTCTTAATTGATACCCAACTTCACATATTCTTACACTAGTCATTTTATCAGAGAATATGGCAGTTCAGATTGCATTTTTTTTTTAATTCCTTCTAGCAAAAAGAAATCATTTTCAAGATCCTACACATGTCTTGAGAGGTCCAAAATTTGACACTTGCTTAATTTATTCACTGTGCACAAAGAGGGCACCCCTAAGAAATAGCTTACCTAAACACAGGAACACATTTAGAAATTAATGCTTATTTTAGCCATTGTTTTATCTATAAAAGACATTGACAAAGGGCCTAGCACATTTACCTGTTACAATATACCTTAAGACACAGAAAGTCACATTTTTGGTGTTCTAGCAGTATATTTCTATATAATAAATCACTGACTGGAAAAAACATGCAAAATGTCTTAAAAATCTATTTTAGCAAAGACGACAACTTTACTTTATATTTACAGTTCATTTTATATAAATCCCCTAAAGTAAAAGTCAACAGAAAAGGACAGTTTAATGCCATTTTTTTTTCCTTTACAACTTCCCCTCTGCCAATTTCTGCTATATCAAATATCACCCACTAACATTTTAAGAACAAATTTAAGAACTTCACAGTGGCTGGAAACATACACTCAAGTTTAAACATTGTCCTTCATGTCACTAAAATTACATGTCAAGAATACTAACACCTACCCTCTTTCATAAGTAATGCAACGCAGGGCATCAAAGCTGTCATACTGCACTACACAATTAGGAATGAATGCTGTTTACGTTAATGAAAAAATTGCATGACACCTGCTTTTTCACCAGCTTCCTGAAGATTTCCATTTCAACTACACAAAGCATTAAAGGCTTAAAGTACTTAAACAGAATTCACCTGTCAAGCAAGCAACTCTGATGCACTACTCCTATTAAGATTCTCTTATCAGACTATAAGAAAATATAATGTAGAGGAAAGGGACAGATTGTTTGTGAAGTATACAGATTCCTACCTTACACCAAGAGTGTATTAAAAGGGAAAAGGCATGCATTTTCAGCTGAACTAGGTTAAAATTAATAAAACACTCAAAAGCATTACACACTGTTTTTTCCAAGATGCAGTGAAAATCTAGCCAAAACTCCTTAAGTAGCATTTCAAGACACAACATGAGTTTTATAGTGCAATTCTTACCTTTTCAGAAACTTTCCCCCTTTAGCAGTTTCCTGATCTCCAGCTTCAGGATAAAATGAACGCGCCCGAGCCTCCTCACGGGGAGCACTCTGTGATGGGATTGTCTTTGCAGGGCTTCTTCTCGAAGGGATGTGATGCAATGGGCTATTCTGAGAAGGGCTATAACGGCTAGAACCATTTCCAACAGAACCAGAGCCAGACCTCTCAGGGCTATGCTGAATGGAATGGGAATGTTGAGGTGTGTCTTTTGCTGAGTGGGCTGTGCTAAGCAAAGGGGCATCGGAGCAAGATGAACTCTGACTAGGTGGGGTGGCAATAGAAGGGCTATGGGGTGACCTTGGACTGTTATCATATGCTGAAAGGCCAGGCCAAATGTCGCCAGAAGCTGCTGATGATTTGTTAAAATCGTCAAGAGACTCGGATTGGTCATGTTCAAATGTATCTTTCTGTTCATCTTGTGATTTATTTTTCAAAGGGCTATCTTGCAAAGGAGCCCCTTCAGTTTTCTTTGCCTGCTTTTCCAGAGACCCACGTCTTTTGGAAGAGACAGGAGATTTGCTGTATGGGGATGAAGACCGAGATGAGGAGGACCTTGGGGACCTGGAAGATCTGTAAGATCGACGAGATCTGCTCCGGGACCTTTGGGAAGACACAGACCTTCGCTTTGGACTTCTGGAACGTGACCGGCCTCGCCTGGGGCTTCGGGAGTGTCTTCGGTTCCAGACAGGCCTATAACCTCCACGATGGTATCTACCACCTCCTCCTTGATAATACCCTCTACCTCTTCCTCTGTAACCATAGGGGCGTCTCATTCCTCTATTATTTCTGTAATCTCTGCGATAATCTCTAGAATAAACACGATCCCTGCTGCGAGACCGTGAATATGTCCTCGACCGAGACCTAGAACTAAAATTAAAAAGCACGCATTAACGTTTGACAATTGAGAAGGGAGAAAAAACAACACTAATCCCCAAGTCACTCACATGCAGTCTGAATGATAACTAAAAGCAGACCTGGACTTAAAGGTAACTTGAAACTCTATAGCAATCTACCTTTATTAATTTTCCTGTTGCGCAAGAGATTGTAACAAGCACACGTATACTCAAAGCACTGTGAGTGCATCACCTCATTAAGACATTACCAGCCTCCGTGGCACAGCCTAAGATTTTATTAGGGATGACCACTCAGTAGCAGTTTTCAGTTCTTCAGCCACCACAGTTCACAGCCTGAATGAGATATGGACTTACATCGCCTCCAATTTAATTTAATATGCCAGCCTATGGACTGCAGCAGCTGATGAGGCAGCAAATATTCAATTCAGCTACTCCTGTTATGGAAGCTGGTAATATCCACTAGTAAGAAAGACGAAGAAAAAAAATGAAAGCAACTGAGAAAGCAATTACAATCAGTAAGATATCACAAAGCTTATCTGCTGAGCCTTATCTTACTGCACATGAAAAAAGTTTCATGAGAAAAATACAGAGGAAATCATACAGAAAGAGACTGGATATCATCTGAAAGGGGAGAAGAGGGGGAAGGAAGAGGAAAAAAAAAAGCTATAAATCAGGAAGAACTGTTAGCATTCTCAAACTTCCTTGAGGTATAGGAAAAGAGCAAAACAGTAGAGTATTAAAGTAAAAGAAACTACATTATAAGGAGAATTTATGTATCGTCTAAAATGAAAGAAAATCCCAGGCTAACGTCTGCCACAGCATTATGCAAGTGAAAAAGTAAATTTCCAGACAAATAACAATTCATTAACTGACTTTTCATGCAGTAAGATGTCAATTTACCTGTATCTCTTTTTTCTAGAATGGGATCTGGATCTTGACCTAGAGCTGGACTGAGATCTGGACTTTGATCTTGAAGAATGCGATCTAGAGTTAGATCGACCCATTTTTCCCAGTAGATACACTCCTTCCCAAAAGGAAAAGCAATGAGGAGGGGAGGAATAAAAAAATAAAAAGAAAAGGAAGAAGACTATTTAGAGTCCATGTAAATCATACAAATGAACAAGATTTTGCATTATAAAATGAGATAAGAAAAAAGTACGTAATTTCAGAATTTTCCTAAACAAAAGACCTTTGAGAAGGAAAAGAGTATATTTACTAATAAATTACAAAGATTTAATGCACAAAAGTTTAAAGAATGTAAGACTTAACACAGCTAAAACAGTTTGTTTAAAGACATAAAGCATGTCAGTAAGGTTTCAAAAGTCTAACTGAAAATTGATCCTAAGTGGACAGAGGTAGCAACAGAAAAAAAAAAAAAACACTTTTGCAAACATGGCAAGAAATAATGGAAACATGAATGATTACACATTTGTTATCAAAAGCTAGATGTATGTTTTCTACTAATTTTATATAGTTTTAACAGTTAAGTTTGATTATAAGCTAAAATGTTTGGCAAGATTGATAACAAAGTCCTTTTCAAGTGAAACCCCAAACTTTTCTAGTGTTTTGGTTAAAACAACTGCACAGAGATGAAAACTGATTTTTTTTCCCCTACTTGCAGCAAGACCACCACTCACAACCCATCCATCTGTATTACAATAAGAAAAAAAATCTGTTTGGCTTAGCATGCGTTTATTCCAGTTCTGAACTATTTCCTATATAAGCATCTAAAAACATTTCTTTTTATCCATGACTTTATAGATTCCCTGCACTTCCAACACAGCCATCCTTCCAACTTTGGTAGCCTACTACAGTCAACCTTCTATATAAGGAAAGTAAAAGCCCCCAGTATTCTGTTCAGCAGTTGAGAGTCTGAGCCAGAAGCATTATATCTGTTACCCATATGTATTAAACCTAATTTGTCTAATCCGATTTCCCACCCGTTAACGTCCACCATGCATCTTTTTAGGTTAAGCTAACTTTTTAAACCAGCTGTTGTTAAAAATCTTACTTAACTGTGGATTTTACAACCATCACCTAAATAATATGGCTTATAACAGAATTCAGAATTTTTTAAACTGAACATGACCTATCAAAACTACACAGGATTATCAAGCACTGAGTCCTAAAATAAGATAAACCAATAATAAACTATAATTTATTGTTATTTATAATTGCAATAAATATTAATCACTAACCATAAAGAAAAAAGCATAACCTATCTTCCAAAATTTTCTTTCAAGACTGTCCAGCTTATTAAAAAAAGGTTACATAAGATGACCTTTTGAATGTAAACTGGTATAAGTAATTGTATTTTTAGGTCTTAGTATTCTCAATGTCCAAAATTATCATTGTTTATCAATTGATTGTATATGTTATCACTGTTTATGCATTTTCCATTTTTGTTTAATTTATTAAATGCTTAGCTTTTATATTTCAAACATACATAAAAGTCTGGAGCTTATCTATTGACAGTTCCACAAAACAGAAGTTTGACTTGAAAAGTACTTTCTGTCACAAGGAATTATATATACAAAGGGTTTTTTGTGTGTGTGGTTTGGGAGGTATCTCAATAGTACCAAGAGACAAAACAAACAAGCAACCTTATAAAATTAACAAAATTTAAGTAACCTTACGCAAGTGCAAGTAAGCTCAATAGGAAAAAAAAAAAAAAAAAAAAAAAAAAACTTTCCCAATCACTGGTTATTCCTTTACCATACCACTTTCCTCACCATGGTAGCACAAGCATCCGTGAGGCCCCAGAGAGATCTGATCTCAGCTGAAACTCATCCAGCAACAACAAAGTTAAATGGCAAATTAGTGCAGATTAAATTGAACCAAGAATTCTCTCTCTCAGGGAAGAATATGTTGCCCGATATCTTTAAACTTCTCCTTCCATTAAGAATTAAACTTACACAACAGAGAAAATGGCTTTTACTCCTTGTGTTCAATTAAGCACACAGAAAGTGCCTTAAAATCTCTTATGCTCATTAGCCACAAACATTTGGAGTGTTTAAACTATTTTAAGACACTCAGCATGTCAATTTTCTCCAAATATGATAGAAAGGAAAACCCTCTAATTACTGGGGACACACAGCAATTTTCAGATATGCAGTGGAAGTTCATAACACAAGCCAATTTCAACTTTAAAGGAAAAGAAATCCGTCTGCAATTTTCTGCAATGATTAGGTTTGTACATTTTTATTCTACGTAGGACAAGGAAGGATAGGTCATTCATTGTGTGACCTTTACATACAAAACATTAATTTCATAAAGACGTATATATTTTAGGGTTTTGTTTTTATATTGTAAGCATAAATCTTTGAAAAAAAATAGAATCAATTCTCATTTCACATGATTGGATTGAATCAGAACGTTCAAAAATAGGATTAAGTTAATCTTACCTCAAACTCTTAGTCGGTGCCAATGAAACAATTATTTTACGATTCTCTATTTGCGCTTTCAGCAATTCTGATTCCTATGTAATAGAAAAAGAGAAGTCATAGACATGCATCTTTACTACAGGACTGGCCTCAAAGGTAGAGAGAATTTCCATATATGTGTTCAAACATTAACTTTTTTATCATACAGAGAGAACATATGAAATGTCAAATTCATTGCTGGAGTTTGTGTAACATGCTAAGACCAAATCAGCTCAACAGTCACTGCCAAGAAGGTGCAAATCCTGCACCTCTTACATATCTAATCGGTCCTCCTTCAGCCTTGCTTATAGCTGGCCAAACAACTCCCATCCTCACTTCACAGCAGACCTGACCCTTCAGGTCCTTCAAAGAGCAGGCTCTTGATAACCCCAGAAAAAAAACTTAGATAGCTTGGTTATCCAATTGAATTGGCTTAGTGAGGGGTCAAACAGAGATGGATTATAGGAGAAAGAGGACAGGATGCAGCCATGAGCAGGGGGCAAGAAGGACAGTGGTAAACAGACCAGTACATGCTGTAACATACAGCTCTGCACTTAACTGAAGCCATCATTTAAGATACAAAAATAGGAGTGGGGAAGCTAAGACAACAGTGAAAACTTTGTCGCTAGGTTTCTTCTATGTAATGTTTATGACAACATTACTCTGCTATATACTTTTACATTAAATATGTACATACATTAGTATAAAGTTCATGAAAATAACCAACATTTCTTTTTTTTAAGTAAGTTTTTTGCACATATACAGAAACAAAGCATAACTGAAATAATGAAACTGATCAAAAGTGCAAGCCTTTCTCTGCCCTCACTTTTTAATTATCATATACCCTTGCAAATACATATACATTTGTAACCTGATTCAACATGAAGAAAACTTTCCAACTCCCCTGAAGTGACCTGGAATTTTGTCACAGTTCAATACAAGTAGGATGTATCTCCCAGTATTTCTGCATCTCAACAATTTATTCATTAAAATCAAACTAGTAAAGACATTCAGGAGTCCAAAATCAAAGCTGTTTACAAAGGTTTTCAATGTTTCCTTCACCTAAAAAAAAAAAAAAAAAAAAAAAAGCACCTGCTTTCAAAATTCCACTTACCATTCCCTAGTAGTGACCAAGATATTTCCAATTTCTACAAAACATATGCTTTAATAAGATTAAGTTTTTTAGTTCTCATCAGCAGCAAGCATGAGTCTCTGAAGGAGCACAGTAGTGTACGGGACGATTTCAAATCTTGTCTAGACAAAAGGCAAGATGGTATTAGCTAACACAAGGTAATTAACGCATTCAGAACTTTAGCATAGAAAAAGCAATACATGCTTCAGCTAAACGGGTGAAGTTCAGTTGTAGGCTTTAAAGCAATATTTAAACACTGTTCAATATTATCCATATTTCAAACTTTTTTAAATAATCCCATTTGTGTTAGCAAACTCAAAATCCTAACTTAGGTAATGCTTTAGATACGAGACAGTATCTTCACTTATAAAATATATCTAAGTTGAACTAAGTTTAAACTACTTTCACTCAAACCCTGGCAGTCACTTCTGCAAAGAAACTTTAGAAGGTGAGAGGTAACTGCACCTTTTTCATTTTTTTTATAGAAACTAGACATAAACACGTCCAATTGGCAGCTACAATCTATTTTCTGCCTTACTTCCCATGAAAATCTTTACAATTAATATTATGAACATATAATTTTAAAAGAAGAGTTTTGAATAAAAAAGCATAATTTTTATCATGAAAAAAAAAACATAACCATTCCTTGCTGTTTCCACTTAACTGTAATAAGTTAAAACTTGACACATTAAAACAGTTCCGAAAAAAAAGAAAAAAAAAAAAAACAAAACACACACACAGAGTCATCTTCGGAAAAGAAAGCATTTAAAAGTGAAAAGACTGCTAGTCTGGCCTTGAATAAAAGTTTGTCTATATAAATATTCTCTCAATATACAAGAAATTAGAGCTTGACTTACACATTATTAAAACTACTTTAGAGAAGGGCAACGTACATGCAGATTTATGTAGGCAAACAGTTTTGTTCCCCCAAAAGCATACTTCCCACTTTTGCAGAAAGCTTTTCTTCTTTTGCACACATCATAACTAAAATACACTGTTCATGATATCAAATAAAAATCACCCACAGCCTCCTCCAGTGCCCATCACCACAATCTGAAGTCACTATAGTACATCACATGAAGTAAGAGCAGAGGGGAAGGACAGAGAGAGGTGCTATGCACTGTATGCTACCATGCAATTACATCAATTGCTAACTCATGGCTAGCTGTCACTGTTACGAAACTTATCGCTGAACTTTCTCAAAAGAGATCCAGAAAGCACCAAAGATGTACATGAAGACACAAAATGTTACTGCCAATCAACAGTGCTAGGGGTATGGTCTATGCCTGGAACACCAGGGCTATACATTGCTGGGTTTGGGCACTCAGCATTACTCTGCCCCAGCCCCCACTTTTTGCCCTAAATACGAGGAAAGAAATACTGAGCTCTCAACCATTTGATTCCCCTATTAAGAAAAAAAGATTATCACGAATGCTCCATAATATATTAAAGGGAATAAACTGGCCCTGCCAGTCTAAAGAAACAGTCCCTTCTCTCCTTTTTTTTTTTTTAAAATCTTCCTCCTGTTCCTGATTATCTCCTCCCACAAAGATTCCTTCTGTTATGTTTCACTGTAGAGTCCCACCAGCACTTGGCCGAGAACAGGAAACCTGCAGTAGCAGCCAGATAGGGCTGCTTCCTTTGGCACCAGGGCAGTCTTAAAGCATTCACCAAACTACACAGTTAGCTACACTAGTGGTCGTTTGACAAAGCTATGAGCAGCAAAAAACTTGAAAGCTAAGCTTTATAAAAACACTCAAAACAGATTTTCACTTTTCAACTCTCCTCCTCCCTCCCCCTGCAAAACAACAACAAACTACAAATCTCCATGTAAATCTCTAAAAAGTGAATAGCCTCACTACCTTCACATAACGAGTTGCAATCATGACAGAAAAGTTTTATGAACACAAAACAGCAGGACCTCTGGGTATAAGTGGGGGCCATGGGGCTAAAATAAAATCCACAGAACTATATCAGATTTATCCTCCAGCAAGCAATACCATAATGAGAAAATAAACTTCATTATTAACATTTTTTGCTATTAATGTTTATATACATATATATATATATAAAATATGAATGACAAAGACAGCTGTTTACAATTCCTTTTAATCATTATTTTTAAAGGCCTTTACACACCATTGGTGTTGAAGTTCCCTCACAGCAAGCAGAGCACATATGTTAAATATACTATTTTAAAAGTTCTTCTTACCATGTGGATGTTGCTAAGGACATTTTAGGACAGTAATCTCCACCTAGAGCAGAAGTGCTTCCTCTTTTGTTTCATTATTTCAGCCAGCCTTTATTTACACCTAGCAGCCTGCTATTTTCCTTGTTTAAACATTACTTAAAAGCTGCCAGTAAGTTTCAAGTCAAAAAACTCATTAAAAGTAATTCGCAAGTCTTGCCAAAACAACAGGGTATAAGAAATCCTTAAAAAAAAAAAAAAAGCTTCCACTCATAATACACACCAAGTTAGTGAGGAATCATTTTTTATCAAACAAGCACTGTTAAAACATCTGTTTAGTACATCTGCCACAAAATATCCACTTTTTTTCTTTTCTGTGTCCACAGGTTTAATAGTGACACATCATAAATAAGAACAGAATGTGTATCATTGGTGAATGTGAGCTCACACCACTGAAACAGTAATTTTATTTTTATTATTTATAGGATTTTAAACAATATCAAATTTGCCCAAACTAGCTTGGAATGCATAAATGACAGCTGAGAAGTAATTTTGCCCCAATTTTATGTTCTATGTTCTACATAATCTTCATTATATTCAGGTACAAAAACAAGACTCAGGAATTACAGTATGAACATTCAACCGACAGAAGCAGTATTTCTGCCTTTCAAATTTAGTCACTCCTTTATAGAAGAGGATATAAAATATTCACAAGTTCAATTAAAAACAGCATGCTGGTATTAGTAAAATCAGTTCTGTAAAAACATTATATGATTCTTTTACATAAAAGAACAGCTATAGGCAAACATAAACATGTTTTTCATTTAAACAGTTACTTTGATTTCTACTTTTGAGAGAGACTTTTGTCAATAAACAAAAATGAAATTAGCGTGCGTTTAGATCTGCCTTTTTGGGGGGGCTGATTTTTTTGTTGTTGTTGTCTCCACCTTTTTTCTTTTGATAGTCATTGTTAGGTTTCATTCATCCTTATACAGTGGTTGCAACAATCTTATTTGGGCCATCTATGAGCAGGTTGCAAGAGAAAATGCTATCTCCACTTACCAGAAAGAAAGAGCAAAGAAAGGGAAAGAGAGGAAGAGCAAACCACGAGGGGGGGGGAAAAAAAATCACTATGGAAAAATTGAACACCTTCCTTTCTTCTTACTAGTGGATATCACCTTTGGCAGAAGCTCAGTGTTTCACCCGCCCCCTCCCACTCTGAGGAACCCTGCATTTCTCAAGCCCCTGGACCACAATCCTTTACTGCAACCTCAATCTAAGAGTCCCTGCTCAGCATTTCCCCTAAATAGCGCCACAGGGGCTTGAAGGGCTCCCTGCTGACCCTCTCTGAATTCATACAGCCACTACAGGTCTTTTGCATGCCTCGTGGCAACAGACCCTTTCCCTAGCACACATCTTCCCTTGCTCCCCCAAAAGGACCAGAGGGAGCAGATTTCTTGAGCCACAGCCTTCACTGGGCCTTGCTCAGAGCGCTAATACTTGTATCACAGCAAAATCTCTTCCTGTCCTTTAGCAGAGCCCACCACTCAGTGCAGATGGGCAGGAGGAAGCGATTCCCACCCTCCCCACCACAAGGAGTTGCGCGCTTGGAGCGCACCTCTGCGCCACTGCCTTTGCCTCCTTCATATTCTCCCCACTCAGCAGTGAGATTATCTGAGACAGGAAACTGGAGGATGGAGTAGAAAGACAACCGCTAGACAGTGTTTTCCCAGAACCCCCCACAACAAATCCATCTCTCCCACTCCGAGAATAAGAGCTCTAAGCGACATTTTTATGAATTTATCCTAAAACAGCCATTACTTGAGAAGTTACTACTTCCTGGGTCAGAAGAAAATCTTTTGTTTTGTGTGGCGCTAGCATTTTCTACAGCAGAATCTAACTGCTACTATTAGGGTAAAACTTTGATCTCTGGGATAAACAAGAGACAAGCTGTACTGACGGGGTGAATGATCCCCCCTGACGCACGAAACAAGAACCTCATTTCTGTAAGAAAGCGAAATGCGATTGGGCGGGGGGGAGGGGAGGTTTACAAACAAAGGGCAAGATCCTGAGAGGGTTTTGTACCGAGGCACGCTCATCCCTGAGGATGTAAGAGTCCCTTTCGCCACAAAACCCACTCCCGCCCTGCGCCGGCTTTTTCGGAAGGGGTGGCTGCCCGCAGGGAGGCGAGCCCGCGCGGAGCCCCGCCAGCGGGCCTAGCGCTCACCCGACACAGGCAGCATCCTCCCAGCGCGGCCGCCACCAGCCGAGGCTCCCTTCCCGCCGCCCGACTCCCGC
>JAWLRI010000367.1:2056133-2091834 GCA_034781795.1 Crypturellus tataupa | reverse complement strand
GGGCGGGCGCCCTTCCGCGCCGGTGCGGGCCGGCCCTGCCGGCTGCCGCGCGAGGAGGCTGTTGCGAGGTGTTCCCGAGGGGACGAGGGGCTGTAAACAAAAGAAGAGCGGGGAGACGTGTGCCCGTGTGGGTTTTGTGGTGTTTTTTATTATTATTACACTTAGATCACGAGGCTGCCTAAACCAAATGATGGAGGGAAAGGGCAAGCAAACTGAGGAGCAGGCCTTAATGTTAGTTTCATCCATTCTAGAGAAAGCATAGTTGCTGCTTATATATACACATACACATATCTCTGTATGTACGCGTAAATTTTGTATTGTTGATTTGCATTATTTATTTTGACCACCAAGTGGTTTCTCTTGCCCATGCAGTGAGGCAGCCCGCCCGGACGCTCGCCCTGGCTCGGGGTGGGGGGGAGGCCCCAGGGGTGGCCTTGTGCAGGTCACTGAGCCGCCCGGCCCGCGGGTGCTCCTGCTGCCCTTCCTCACGGGCTGCCTCGCTTATGCCGTGTCTCTCCCTCGTGCTGGGGTAGCCAGCCTGTGGGTCGAGTGCTAAAGCGTGTGTCGTAACCTGCAACAGGAGTCTGTTGCAATGCGGAGACTGCGTGGTAGAGCACCTGTGTGCGAGAGCCGGCCTGCTAGGGCTCGTGGGGGTGCCTGAGTTACTGTGGGGACCCTGAGTTATGCTGTGGGATTACTGAATCGCAGTTGCCAGCAATCGCCCAATTTTAAATCGTGAGGCCCTGCAGGATGCTCTGGTCATCTCCCATTAGTGAACATGTCTCTGAGCTTTCCTCTCTGTCATACTGGGATAGAAAAGATGGTCGCTTTGCTCTTTTTCTCATTTATCGCTATGGATAACATCCATGGCTACAAGTTCTCAGAATTATTCATCATACTAAAGAGTTCAGAAGGAAAAAAAATTATAACATGGATTTTTTGCATTTTTTTATTCCAAATATATTTGTCTAACAGTCAATAGTGCAAGTTGTTTCCAGTTTATTGCCTTTTTTTTTTTTAAGAATCTGACTTTTGAGCCATTCACAGTGGGGTCTGCTGTTAGGAGGAAAATGCACATGTTGAAACACATGCAGTTTCAGGTTCGCCAGTGTAATGTTGCAGTCATCTGCAGAATATACTTTAGAATATACTTTAAAATATAGTATAAAATATAGTATATTTAAAATATAGTATATTTAAAATAAAGTATATTTCACATATACTTTAGAATATACTTGAAAATATAACGTTCTAGTTTCCAAGGATATTCTCTAAGAAACATAACTTGGCAGGTCCTTTTTTGCCTCTGTTCTGAGAGCTGGTTTACTGCTTCAAATACTTGATACCACATCTCTGGATGGTAACCTACCTCACAAAATTTCAAATGTTTTTGCACAGTAAGATGTTTATGCATCTATGCATATCTATGATATGTAGGCACCTCTGTCTTTTTCTTTTGACAGTATCTTTGACATTTTAGAATACATTTTAGAATAATTTTTTTTTCTGCCAAAAACATGTTTTATTTATATGTTTATCATTATCAGAGCACTTCATTTACTTAGTAGTTCTGGGTGAAGCACAAGGCACTGCTTTATTTGACTGTAGAGCAGTCCACTTCAGAAAGTTTACAATAAAATTCTAAATTTAAGGCAACAAAAAGTTAGTGCTAGACAGAAAGTTTACAATGAAATACAAAGTTTAAGACCACTGGAAAGATACCAGTAGATCAAGCAGCACAACGTGCCATCATTGGCCCAAGCCAAACTCATGCCGCCGATCAGCAGATGTCCTCGGTGTTCAGCTGGACAGACAAGAGTCTGGTCTTTTTTTGAGGGCTGAGGTGGAGAAGGAGGGGAATGGCTGGAGGGAATTCCGTGGTGAGCAGTCACCAGTGAGATAGCAGCATCCTGCCATTCGGGCAGGGCCTGCTGGCCTTAAGAGTTATCAAGTGATAATGTAGCCTCAGCTCCAAAGGTGTAGCACCAACATAGAGATCCAGGGAGCTTGTGGGTTTTTCTGATCTTTCTGAAAAACTGAAGCATCAGCTTGCCCGCGTCAGCAGCCTCATGTCTCGTCTTTGAGCTGTTCCTTTGCAAGCAGTTGTACCTTTACAATAGAGGTTCACAGGTAGAGCAATTCCTGTAGTTAAAACCCGTCTCAGTTTCACACGCACAATGACCCCCTCGGGTTAAGCTTTGTCTGTTCATGAATGAGAGAGGCTCAAGGGAGCTGTGCACGGGGAGCTCTTCAGTAGATGGCACTCTTCCCTCTGCTCAGGGATTTGGTACAATGAGAGCCTCTACCTTTACACCCCGCAGAAATTGCCGTGAATACCAATAAAGCTCTGCCTAACTAGGCAATAAAGCAGCTCCTGACAGCTTTTCACAGATCCGGAGCTCCCTAGCCCTGGCGTCTGGCTTCCTCCCTGTTTAGATCACCGAAATAGTAGTTACGTAAGTTACACATATCGGAATTTGAGAGTAGAATTATTCTGCTGGTTCAGCCATTTTGCTGTAGCTCATGGTTTTGTGTTCATGGTTTTATTCTGCTAATGGCAGATCCAGTTTAAGAATATACTTAACTGCCATTGGTTTGTTGATTTTGGTGTTATTGTTGCTATTTTGAAACCACAAAAAATCATAGATACAGATTAAAAAGCAGTCACACTGAACTAGTCACACTGTGAGTGAGGAGATAACATCAGGAAAGGGGGCAAAAAAGTCTGCTAGGCATTAGGGGGCCATCACCTCTTAAATCAGATCTGCTGCATAACTGAAAACATAGTCATGGTTTTACAGCTTTCTAAAGCATGCATTGTTTTCCTCATCCCTGAATAGGAAGGTAAGAGAAGAGAGTAGAAATAAAGTTCTGTGAGACAAAAGATTGCAGGAAAAAAATAAACGGGGCAGATTCATAAATTGCAAAATATAAAAAGATAAATTATTTCATATTTTTAAAGTTTTGGATTTTGTAGTCATCCCAGTATATTATTTTAATTCACTGCTTTTCAAACACACCTTTACGTATTTCTTTTTTTCTTGCGGTGACACATCATTTTTGCCTCTCTCCTGCACTCTCCCAAAATGCCCTAGTCACTCATTAAAATGACCAAATATCTCTAAAATGTGGATCCCTATCATATAGTTATTTCTTCATTTAAAAGAGAAGGATTTGCCAACATAGTTCAAACACAGCTGTCAGCCCCTGTTTTTTTCCAGTATTAATGTTGGAGACTGAGTATTTTGACTTGTTAGAATGAAGACCCCCTGGGTAATGTCTGAAAGAGGAATACGAAGCTTGCTTATGTACATCTCTGCATTGCCTGACAACTTTTGAGCAATAGAAAATTATGCACAATTGAGAACTACTTAAAGGGCTTCCTGTTACAAGAACCGATTCAAGCAGTTCTCCATGATGGAAATGACATGAGTTTAGCTACAATAAATGTAATCTTAGATTTTTCTCTCTTAATTCAAAGCAAAACAAACTGTCTCCTCATGCATAAGGGACTGGACCCAAGATCGATGCTTTTTGTCCTCTCAGGAGAAACTGCACAGCAACTAAAATGTCGGACCAATATGCTACAAACATGGCATAAAGGAATCACCTTCATCTCTATAGCCATTCAGTCCTGCAGCTCTCTTTTGAAGAGCAACAGCTACAACATGCATCTATTATCTGGCAAATAGATGAATTTCACAGTGAATTCCAGATAGTCTTCACACTGGTTACTAATTGGGAACCTCTTATTTTGTTCATAGCTGGTGGAAATGCGTTTGACATTTTTTTCTTTTCTTTCTTTTTTTTTTTTTTTTTTTTTTTACATTTTGCAAATGGTTTATTTATTTATTACATTTCTTTGGTGATGTGAGGTGTGCAGCTTTTCAAAACATCTCTTTAAACAAATAAAAGCAATATTTCCCTTATTCTTCTTGAGCTGTCATTTTGCTCAGTCAGATAAAGAAAAGCATCTAGGTTATGAACCTGACCAAAACCATTGGGTTTACAATGGTTTTGTACACCCATACAAATTTACAGCAGCTATTGTGAATTCAGAGGAGGCATGAAGACCAACAAATCAGCCTTCTAAACTTGCTTTCAAACAGTATTTTCAAATCAAAGAACAATTTCCTGACTGAGCCACCAGGATAAGAACTGGGATACCAGAGTTTTATGCCTTTAGGCATATTGTAGCCTAATTTTCAGGTCTGGTGAGTTCCTTTAATTCATGTTGAATTCAAATGGAGTTCCAAGGGCTCAGCACCTCTTAAAATTGCTTATAAACCATTGTATGAATGTCTTCCTTAGAGAAACTTTGGAAAGCTGTTTGCAATATATTCTGAAATGCAAGAATGCTGAAGAAGTGCAGACTTCGCTAATGAGCTGCTATTCACTCAAAATATTTTTTTTGCTTTTTTTTCTTTCTTATCCAAGTTCATGCAAGGTGATGAATTGTTCCAGTTATCTTAAAAATATCATGCAGCAATTAAACCTGATAATTCTCTAGCAAGGTGAGAGTAAGAGTTAAAAGGGGCATGTAACACATGTAATCGAAAGGGATCCTCCACCTCATTGCTATTAGGATGGAAGTTCAGCCATGGAAGTTCATGAGCAAAAGGTGAAGGCCACGTGATGGCAGAAGTAGAACCTAGCAATCACAAAGGTTCCTCACAATTCGTAAGATCAGAAGACATTCAACATTCAACAGATCCAGAAGACACGGTAGGAAAATAGGCTTATGGTAACTTTGGTTTGATAATTTGAAGAAACGGGATAGAGAGCAGAATGCAGTGGACTTGCAGTGTTGGCCAAGAAAGCGTCCAGAAAAAAAAACAAAGTCTCAGTTCTTTGTAAAGGACTGTGTGTGAAGGAGAGGTCTCACACCCATTGGTTTATAGGGCTCTGTCTGCACTGCTTGGTTTTCTTATTCAGAGAGCTTACACCATGCATAAGTAAGAAAAGAAATAGTAGTAGCCAGGCAGACCTGTGAAATGGATTGGGCATCAGTGCTTGGAAGTGTGACCAAATCAAAGGGCTGGATTTTCAATTTATTGAGAAGCTTAAAGTGCATTAGAGGATGGTGAGACTTTTGCTTATCAGTCCTTTATGGATTTGGAAACATTTGGCCAAAAAGTACAGTTGACTTGTCAGTAAATGTCAAATACAATGGTTAGAAAAAAATCTATCAAATCCATGAATAATGTGATAATAGAGGAATAACGAAGTGTTAATAAAAGTGATCAGTGCTTAGCAAACCAGACTGGTTTCCTAATGAAGGAGATCTTGAATTAACCCTAATTTTGCTAGAAACCTGAACAATACAAGTATCACCACACTTTACATTAGTTAGAGCAAGGTCATGCATGAAACTGTCAAGAAAAGGTGGCAGAGGTACCAAATTTGTGAATTATGCCAAAGGATGGAGCAAAAGGAGAACTGCTTCTTTTCCCCACCCACTCTGTAGCTTCCTTTCCTGCATGTAAACCTGCAGGATTGCAATGTCTTCCCATTGCTAGCTGTATCCAGTCCAGTCCATGGGATTTGCTTGATGGGGAGAAAACATAATTTTAAATTCATTTTGCTCCTGTACTTTTATGTTTTCCCCAGTTTTCCACTCTTGCTTATCAGAAAGTTTCACTTGACTGAGTTGGGAGCTGCTTGCCAACGCTGGGTCTTTGTTCTGCTCTCTGCTCCCAGAGAAACTGGAAAAACCTGTTTGCTTGTGTACTCCTGCCTTTTTTTTCTTTAATCTTCCTCTCCCATTGGCGGCTGCAGCTCATACACATGTAGACAAGGTGGTGCCCGGCTTTCACGTGCAAGGCTGCCTTACAAAAACTGGAGCTGCTTTCTGCATTATCCCAGAGCTTTCCTAGCCTCCTGAAGGCTTTGGCAGATGCTCCAGGAGTTAAACTTTGTGCTCCATAGAAGGAGTTTAGGTCATGGGTTTATTTTTCTGTGAGCAAAGAGAGGGTGTTTGAGCGTGACTCTTATCCAGCTTTTTGAATAATATTCTGTGGGTTTCACACAGAAGCTTTGCAGAACCTGGTCCTGTTGTGCGATGTAGCTTTTGCACACAAAAAGAAGACGATTTTTCAGCGACTGCACAGGGTGTAGGTAGGGTGTCCTGTCCTTCCAAACAGGACAAACACTGAGGTAACAAACGAGGGCAAAACGCAAACAAGTTGCAAAGAGACTTTTCTTTCTGTCTCTTCATTTTCCCTTGCTTTGTGCTGCTGTTGGGACGAGCATGGGCCAGCTGTGCGGACGATGCCTGCAGCTGCTGCGCGACTTGGTGGCCGGGGTGCGGAGGACGTCTGCAGCGCTGCTGCGCGGCATTAAGGAGTGCTTGGTGCTCATCAGCAGCTGCCCCTGCCTCAAACCCGGCGGCTCCAGGGGCCTGCAGCTCTACAAGCCCATCCTGCAGCCGCACGAGAGGGTGACAGCACAGGAGTTCCTGCAGCACATCGAAGCAGGTAGGAGCGCGTGGTTTTCTAAAGGGCTTGGGGAGCCTAAGGAGGTTCTTCTTGCGTGTTGAAAACAGATTGCTGGTGGAACTCCTCTGACATGACATGGGGCAGCCTGGTGATGTTGTCGCAAACAGAGCTACAAAGTATTTTCTTTTGTGCGTGGGACACCAAGTGTTCAACTGGTGTAATGGTTGGATCTAGGTACAAGCAGTCGCTTTCTGCTGTGCAACCATTGGTAACATATAATCCATGTAACTATGTGTCATAAAAGCAAGTCTCTTTAGTAATGAAGTTAATTTGGGGAGGGGAAGGATCAAATATTTTCTTTATGTCCAGACTCAGTCACTGAAGTGGCACAGCTGGAAATAGGCTGTGCTTGTGGTGGGTGCTGCTGCAAGCAGACACCTCACCTTGTGCTACCAGGTGACATCTGCACAGCCTCACGGCCGGAGTTGTGCTAAGGGGAAAGTTGGGTCCCTACAGATCCAACGGGTCTCCCAGGGCCTTCTCAGACCCAAGCATCTGGTCTGCAAACATTTTAGATAGATAGAAGATCCATAACTCTTTATAAAGCTTCTCTACTTTATAAGCTAATTCCCCCATTTATCTAGCTATGGTGTCCTCTCTATCTCATCCTGGGACTCAGCAGCACTAATAAGAGAACCTTTACTTTTTCTTTCATTCCTATAGTCACAGCAAGGCTGCTTGGATCTGTGCATCTTCTTAGTCGGCACTCAGTAAAAACCTGACCTAAAATTGTTCCTGGGCTCAGGCTTTTTTTTTTTTTTTTTTTTTTTTTTTTTTTTTTTTTTTTTAAGAGGGGGCTGTTTGCTTGCTTTTTTTTTTTTTGCTTTTCTCTTGGCTAATTGCATAGGTTTATCAAAGCTGACTACTACTCGAAACCGCAGACTCTTCTACTTACGTTTCTGTGAAGGCTGCAGTTGGTTCTTGGTGCAACACAGTAACACAATCTGACATGATCTGTCGTGGAACAAACGCCAGGTTTGTTGTTGTGATGCCGATGGGAATTTGGTATACGCATGGATTAGCCACAGCTAGTGCTAATGCTGCTACTATTCTGCAAATAACTGGTGCCATTATTCTGTGAATGTGTGTAGGGTCTCATGCTGCCTATATGGTCTACTAGCTGTTAAGCACTGCCTGAATCCTGAAGTCCGTATCCAGAAGAGAGCTGCATCTTTCAGCTTTGTGTATGCTGGAGATGTTCCAGGGCTGGGTATTTTCTTCCAAAGCTATCACACTTCTGACTGTGTAAGAGACAGTCTCAGCAGCATCCCGGCTCAGCTAGAGAAAACGGTGAGGCCAGCGTGGTCCTTTGCAGCACCCACCAAGTGTTAAGTGTATGTTTTCTTCATCCCTTCTAAGACGGGTTTCCAAGGGCTGCTCCTCCTCGGTCTTCAGGAGCGGAGCGCAGTAGCAGGGAGTCTGCTGCAGCAGCAGTGCCCCAGTGTCTGAGTGCGCTCTCGGGAGGCTCCTGACATCCATGACAGTGGGTACACGGAGCCCAAGAAGAAGAACCAAAGAGAACCAAGCACCTTCCTTCTTCCTTTAGCTCTCTCCTATGTATTTTATTCCAAAGTGAGGCAAGCCAATCCTCCTGTCTAGGCAAATTGCATCTTTATATTAATCAGGAAGCTGACATGTGGACAGAGTTTGGATGCAAAGACAGTCTTCATGGCTGATCATTTAACTCAGGCAGCATCTGTTTGGTGTTATAAATAGGTGAAGGTGAGTGGCGGCTTCTTCGTCATTCCCTCACCTGAAAATGCAGAGAGATGTAAGAAATTCAACTAGCTGGTATGTGAGCAATGGAATTAAATGGAATTAAACCACATGAAGAGGTTGTTGGGTTTGCTCTAAAAGCTTACACACTGGCTGGGCTGTCATTTTGTGCTTATTGATAATTATTAACCAAAATTGGGCTTCATATGAATGAGTCCTGTGAAACTCGCTTACCTCATCCTGAAGGTAGGAGTTTGTTATTTTTGACATGTCAGCAGCCTCCCATGGCCTAAGCAGAGTTTCATACCAAGGCAGCAAAGTTTACATCCCTCACATCTTCTCTTTCCCACGGGTAAATTGGCAAATTCTTGTTGTTTGTAGAAATAATTGAATCTCTAATGTACTGCTTTAATCTCTTGTCTCCAGATAAGTCTCGTACCTATGCGCTCCACCGGCCAGTTCAAACTGCATTACCTTTCCAACAGTTTACACTGTTTAAATACTGCAGCATTGGTTTGATGGCCCTCTTTCATCTCTGCTGCTCTTCTCCACACATTAGAAATGCGTACTACCCTGCTGTATAGCAGTCATGCATGGCTGCTGTTGCTGTATTTGTAATGGCAACTGCAGAATATCTGTTTTATTCATAGGGGAAGTCTTATACTCAAGAACAGGCAGAATCACACTGGGAATTTGAGCCTGAGGCAAGTCCATTTGCAATCCATTTTGCTATTCCCTGAAATACTTTACTGCAATGCTAAGGGTGGAAAACAGCAAAACCAAAATGTTACGAATTAAAAACATAAGCTTTACCTACAGTTCATAGCTAAGAAAGCCATTTTCACAAGATATATTTTAACAAAGAACTTCTGTGATTCAAGAAAAGATGAAAAGTTTTATGGAGGAAAAGAACACCTACATTTACACTGGATAGCATTAAAGTGTCCAAGGGTTATAATTTGTCTTGCTTCCAATCACTAGCTGCATGACCTTCATAAGAAGCATTGCCAAGGACAGGTTATTCCAGGCTGATTTATTAATACCGCTCCTGAAAACATGAATAGGGATAGATGAGTTCAATGGAGCTGTTGTGGTACAAAAATCATTATATATTTGTTTGGCTGCCTATATAGATGTCTACGATTTTTATTTCTTTTTGTAAACTTTTTTTTTCGATATAATTGAATGCTGTCATTGTACATCTTTAGGTTTCGAAATGTCACCACTGGGAAAGGACCCCCTGGAAGCCTTAAGGACCTTAGCCTTTTCAGAAAACCCAGGGTTACAACAGTCTGCAGCTCTCTACTATTTGCATATGAGCCAGCACAGTAAGTTATCTCAGTACATTAGGAATTTTCATATAATTAAAATTAAAAGGTTTTTTTCCCCCCAAGTGTGAAACTCCCTAAAGCATCAAAGGTGGTTTTTTTTTTCCTATGTCCTGCCAAGGAAAATGGAAATGGTCTCAGTATGATGTGAGCAGTAGAATCCTTCTGGGTTTTGCTGTGAGGAGATAAAGTCTCATAATTATAAAAGATTATAATCTCTCATAACTATAAAATTATAAAAACACTTTAATTGTTTGCAGATTTAAAAGAAAAGCAACAACCAAATAAAACAAGATGTTTAGTAGATTTCACTCCCTTCTGTAGGACTCTTCTCTTTGTGATAGGCCTGGGGAGCTGCAGATCTCTTGTAACTATAAAAGCACATATATATATCATTTATGTACTTGTAATACTTCAGAAAAAAATGAGCATTACCCTTTGAGAGTCTGTGTATACTAAATCTCCTGAAAGCAACACAGTAAAGGGTACGGTTTGAGGAAATGGACAAGGTGCTCTTCAAATGTCTTACATTCTATAGGATTTAGGAGATAATAAAACCCTATAAATGGTAGTGGGGACTCATCAAGGGAGGTATGGGGACTCGTGAAGGAAGCATTCCTCTCTGTACCAGCTGGTCTGTGAGCGCTTGGCTCCTGAGGTAATTTCTAAACAGACAGAGGAAACCAGATTAGATGTGTCAAATAATAGGATTTCAGCAGGAACCTGGGTCCTAAAAATGATAGAATTATCAGCAAAAGTCAGGGTATGGTTTAATTATTTGCTTTTTTTAAATGCTGCTTAAAGAGAACATTTGGGTGTTTGTCTTGATTGCTTTATGCCGTGTATCTTTTTCCGGCCAAAACCTGTGAACAGTCACAATATGAAGACCTGCTACAGGCTAGAATGACTTGTTTGGTAGCTAGGCGTATTGCTCCCCTTACCATAAGGTGTTTAAAGTATTTGATTATTCAAAACATTTGCTGGGAACTTGCCCTGCTATTAACAATGCCATTGAAATGAAGGGGAGTACCACTCAGCCTGTGCTCTGGGAGCACCTGAGGCCTAGCAGCTATGAGACAAGAATGTCAGGCACTGCAGGGAGTGATGGGTGCCTGGATATTTCCTCTCTCTGCTGTAGTGAATGTCCCCCTGCCTGTGGAGCACCTTGAGCCCTTCTATGCCTTACTGCGCTCTGCGGACCTGGAGGCGCAACAGATGTCCTCACTGGCCCTTGTCAACTTTTTGCTGGAAGGAAACAGTGAGTAACAAATGACCCATCTCTTTTCTGCTCTGCTCAGCCAGACCCAGTGCATGAGAGCACATCTACATACCCAAGTCTACACAGATCAAAATTCCTTTGCTCATACTGTATAGGTTGGACAAGTATGAATCTGTTCATGTCTGCAAACAACACTGATTCAGGTGGATATATGATATTGTTGCAAGATATACTGTATCATGGGGCAGGATAACTCAGTTCCATCTGCAAAGGCTGGTCAGTTACTCCCAGGCCGATGTGGGAATAGCTATGCTGTTCTCATTCTTGGATAAAAAAAGTCAGTATTCCATCACAGTGTCCCATACTAGCAGAAGACAGAATCAGTCTTCAGTGAAGTTATCTTTTTTCTTTTTTTTTTCTAAAAGAGGACCTTGCTGCAAATTGCATCATGCCACTCTTTAAAAAAGTCAAAAATAAGTTTTAGAAATCTACCTGCAGAAGAAAAGAGAAGTCTGAGTAAACTGTGAACCTATTGGAAATGCAGTTTCCAAATTGCATCTTAAATCTAGAAACAGAATTGCTCGCAGAAATATTTGGGAATTCCTGAGCTAGAGACCCCGAGCATCTCTTAAATCCTTTCATGAATCTGAAGGTGAATAAAAAAAAAACAAGCTAGGGATACGTAAGTGATTTCAGACTATTTCCATGCTAGGCCCATTTTTGCATAATCATAATATAGACCCCAAGCAGCTAAAGGACAGTATATTCTTTGCACAAAGGCATTAACAATTTACTTTTTGTTTGTCCTTTTTTTTTTTTTTTTTTCTTGAATTGATGGGCAGTTGACAAAGAACTAGTTGTCCAAATGGGTTTACTAGAGCCAATTCTGGAGCTGCTTGAGTCAGGGGATCCCACGGTCCAGTGTAATTCCTGTGCCTGCACCATGACTTTAGCCATCTCTGGTGAGTGTGCTGTTCTTTCCCTTTTTCCTCTGGATGAATTAATTCATTACAACTCTTATTTCATATTTTAAGGGGCTCAGTCTATTAATAATGGAATTAGAGGAGTCATAAGATTCAGCAGCAAATTTCAGTATTTCTCCATCATAAATTCAACTTCTTGAGATTCCAGATAAGATAATTTTTCACTCTTTCTGACATTCATTCTCTAATGATTTTTCTCATTTCTAATCTAAATATATTCATGACTAGCTTATCATAATTAGTGTCTAGATTGGCTTCTGCTTCAATAGTTCTTCCTTCTAATGTCTACAGTGACAAGGCTGCTTCATTTTACTACACTGAGAAAGCCAAGCTCTTTTAGCTCCTCTTGTGAGGCAGGCTCTCTATTCAACCTCAGAGGCCTTCTGGGTTTAAATTACATGTTACAAAGATGGAAGATGGCAATTTCATCTGCTGTTTTGTGATACCATATACCTCAAATGCTGTTACAGAGCAGAGATGTATGTCACTGATGCAAGAGTTCCATTTTTAGTTCATCTCTTCTGAAAGACAGAAGTCCAGAAATATGCAGTATTCCACCTGAGCTCTCACCTAGATCTTCCATTTTCACATTCCAGGGAAATATGTTGTATGACACATCATATGGCTTTTTTGTTTGTTTGTTTTTGTCATTGCATCATGCTGGTGATGCCATACAGCTAATTTAGATGTCTCTGTCTTTAATCTGGGCATAGGGAACCCACTCCATATCCGATTCACCTTCACTCTCTATTGAGGGCGGTCACCTAATGCTATTGCACAGGGTCTTTGGTGCTGGTGCACTTCCAAACTCGGATAAAGTGAAGCTTTCAAGCTAGGTAGGGATTCAAGCAAGGGGATCTGGCTAGAGGATAAGCTGGAGTGATGCCTCGAACTGAGTTCTGAGAACCTTTGTCCCAGTTTACCTGGGATTTAGATGGACTGGATCCATTTTTTTTTCTTTTTTTTCAGAGGATGTTTATTTTCTGGAGCAGTGAGAATAAAGCATGTGTCAAATGTCTAAAATTTGATTAAATTCTAGCTTGCACACTCTGATGTCTTAAAGTGTCTATTTGAGATAAAAATGGTGTTTAGTCATGTCCTTTAGGTAAGCCATTTATGTCCTACAGTGATTTAAAAGTGATAAATATGAAAGCACAGCCAAATTAGGATAATCTTTTATATGACCAAAAGGCGACTAGAATTCTCAATCAGGGAACGGTGGGGTACCTCGGCTCTTCTGCAGTCCAAGACTGTCTGCATGCAGACTGAAGCTGCTTGACAGGGTGCCTGCAAGTCACCTGCAAACTGGGATGTCTGGGTACCGGCTGTAACAGGCAACCAAACACAAAACCAACAGACAAGCTCATTCAGAAGAAAGGATCTGACGGTCAGTTTGTTTCAACACCAACATTTGCCTAGAGCTAGAGAACACATGCACATTTGGAATTATTTGTATACTTTCAACCCATGAATGAAAATAGTCTTGAAATAACAACTCTCTTGAAAGCAGAGAAAAAAGTGAACTAAATTCACAGCAAGACTTTAGGGAAAGCCAAACACCTGCATCAAGCTAAATGAAGAGGGTGACCTGAGAATGGAGCCAGAGATAAAAATGGTAACACACAGCTGAATCTGGATTTAATTTTGGTGTCTGTGCAAGCAGCTGCTAATGCACATTCAGAATTGTGCCTGTTATTTGTTTAAGAAAAGAAATGGCAGAGAGTGGCAAGAAAGAATTTATAAATGCAGGTTTCAAGATGAATTACTTAGACTCAGCTTGAGTAGATGCTATAGATTTTCTCACGTTAGAGGGCATCTGAATATGTGCCCCCCTTCTAAAATTACTTTAAACTGTATCTAATCAGCGCTTGGAGTGACAAGGACTGCATTAAATAAAAAAAAAGTGCTTCAAAACAGAAATAGAAACATGTTCTCACCTATAGAGACTGTAATACAATTTATGTATCTTAGTGAGACAGATATCTATCCATTCTGCTATAAGTTTATGAAAAAGATAAAAGTTTTCAGTCATAATACCTGACTGGAAATAGAATGGAAGTGGAGAGAAGGAGGAGGGAAAATACATACATATATATATATATACATATATACAGAAATTGATGTATATATAAAATTGGTCAAGCCCTCAATGATGGGCTCTAACGAAGCAGCTGAACCAGCTAGGTAGTGAGCAACCCAAAAGGAAGGAGAAAAGATGGAGGTTTCTGTTCACAAAGGTTTCCATCATGTGAGTATCTGTCCTTGTCCCTCCACCGTCCCACCGCAAGGGCCGGCGCTCAGGTCAGTCCCGTAGGAGCAGGGGTGTCCGGGTGCCTGAGCCGGCCCCA
Source organism: Crypturellus tataupa (assembly GCA_034781795.1). NCBI lineage: Eukaryota > Metazoa > Chordata > Aves > Tinamiformes > Tinamidae > Crypturellus > Crypturellus tataupa. The sequence goes on along the minus strand of JAWLRI010000367.1, from coordinate 2,077,743 downwards.
TGGCCGCAGGCTCCCCGTGTGCCAGCTCTTGTGGCAGTGAAGTCTTCTCAAGGGAGGTCGGCTGTGTTTTCTAAACCCAGACCAGCCTTCACAGAGCACAGCACCTCGATACTCGGTCACTAGCAGTGCTTCCTTAGGAAGAGCATCCCGTCAGAAGTGTGGCCCTAGGAATCTCTCTCACAAAAGGATACAAGAGCCTCTTTCCCTGCCCTAGAAGGAAAGATGGAATAAAAAAAGACACCCAAATTCTATCACATTGTTCACACATGAGCTTCTCTTCTTCATTTATAATAGTAATGGAGACTATTGTGTGAAAGAATGGAGGAAGCAGCAATATCTGAATTCCTAATCTTTTTGCCTCTCTCCTTCGCTCACCTAATTAGAGTTTACATCAGACTAGACTGGTTTCCATCAGATGGAACTGCATCGAAATGTTTCTGCTGCTGCTGAGGGAAACACAAGAACAATGTACAGGCAGATTATATTGGGGAAAGGCTTGTCTACAAAGCTGATCAGAAAATGTCACCGGAGTATAGTTTCTCACAAGGAAAAGCTATTTTTGAATACGTGACTTTGCCCAGAACAATTATTTTGCTCACAAAATGAGGGTTCCCCCCCCCCCCCCCCCCAAAATAGAGAGTATTTCCTTGAGTATAAAATATTCCCATGAAGGGGATGTTCACAGAAAGGTCTTTGTTCTGGAATACTAGATGCAAACTGGCTGAACTGTACCCAAGTAGCTATCCTGGGTTACCTGTGCCACTCAGTTTCTCAATCTAGATGGGCTCCAGCTATAGAAACAATGTTGGTTTTCACCCCCACTCCCCATTTTCCTCCTCTTAAGTCTCTTCAGTTAATTAGCACCTGAAGGGTTTATCTATCTCATTCAAATACCTACCGATTTCTTGCTTTCTTTTCTCTCAGTAAGCTTTTGGAGTCTGGACACTGTTTAAACCCTCTACATAAGTGAAACAATGCTGAAAACTCCAGTGGACTTCAATGACTGTTTACTTAAAAAATGAAATATATAGAATAGGGATATTGCTGTTGTTGTTGATTTTTTATTTTATGAATACTCAGCAGAATAATCTAATAGTAAGAGAAAGTGATTTTTCTAGAGAACTTTCAGAGAAGGTTATAAAAGAACACTGTCAACACCTTATTTATTCAAAAAAACTTTGTCTTGCTTATAATGTGGTTATTTTTGCCCTGCAGGGATCCTGCAAGTGAAACATACTTTTCTCTTTTAAAAGACTACGGAGCTGGTGGTTCCTGCAGCTTTTGAATATGCAAAATATGTGGTAACGCAGTAGTGCAAACTCTCTCTAGGGCAGAGAGACTATTCTCTTGCTGGCCAAGGACTAAGCAAGTCAAAAAGCAGTTTCTCGTCCAATTTTCTTACTCTTTTTCCCCTTTCAACTTAGTTTGGTTTGCTGTATCTACCTGCAGTCAGCATCTCTAATTTCACCACTCTATGGCTTAGGCTTCTAGATTAAGGTAATGCCTGGAGTCCAAGCCGTGAACCTGGAACCGACCTCACTAAGTGCTGTATAAAGATTGAATAAAAAGATAGTCTTGACCCAGATCAGTTTATAAATTAACAAAGAGATAAGAGATACAATACACGTGGGAAGACCACAGTCACAGTCAGAAGGGAGGCCTCAGCATCGCGGCAGCTTTTTGCCAATGTTTTGCAAATTGTTTTGTTGGCCTCAAGTTAAGGGAGTGGGAAAGATCATAAAGGGAGGATTGTCTTTTATACAAGGGTGACTTGAGGCTGCCTTGGCTAAGTCAAAACCAAAAAGAGCAGAACTAAAAGCCTTTTCTTTCCTAAATTATATTTGTTAAATTTTTCAGTATTTTATGGCATAGTGTAATATTGCTGTATCCAGTATACGCTATATACACAACACGTAAGTATGTTATATATTATATATATTATTTTATAATATATAGTATTCTATAGCAATATTTAAGCAGTATAGCTAATATTCTTTTAGAGTTTTTCATCCAAATGTCTCAAAGTATTCTGGGGATTTTTTTTTTAATTCTACTTGTATACCATCTTATCAAATTCCAGTAGCTAAGAGTAACAAAGTCTGTTTTTATAAATGTGTATGTTCCTTGTAGCTGTGTTTGGGGTGTCATAGACACATTCAGCGACAAAAATCAGCCAACTGAATAAATCCTGCCAAAATAATTCAAGGTTATCTTCAATTCACCATTATTATAATAAATATTATAATATAATAATTATATTATAATAACTATATTACATTATAATAATAATATAATATGTATTTTATGGTTTTTTTTGTTTTTATGTGTTTATATATTTTTATGTTTTTATTTATGGTTTTCCTTTGAGCTCAAAGAGAAAAAAAAAACAGAAAAGTAGACTCCAAAGAATTCTAGTTTTGTATGAACTGCTCCTGTCTCCAGCAAGTGGATACAGCATGGCGATGTCTCATTTCTTTTTCACCCGTATATTTTCCCCAGAGTCCAACCGGGAGGCTATTGGTGCTGCTCAAGGAGTTACACCCCTGCTGGCCCTTGCCAATTCCTATGATCCTAGAGTCCAACAAAATGCAGTTGGTGCTATTCTCAACCTCACACAATCAGGTACTTTCTGATTAATGGTTCATCTGAAATTGCTGAAAAAAAATTCTTGCATATAGAAAAATATATACTTTGAAAGCATCAAGGCAAGACTAAGGGCATATCTGAGCAATAAGGGCTTTCGTTTGTACATGGCGTTCATAATGATCCCATAGGCTGGTGATTTTAGTTTTGCTTCTCTGTAGCTACTACAGGCCCATTTTATCCTTTTCCCCAAATAGGAAGGTTTGATTTCCAGCATCAAGGAGCTTATTTGCGAGCAATTAAGTGATCAGTCAAAGAGAAAGGAAAAAAAAAGTTAGAAAATATCATGGCATAAAAAGCTAGCAGCTCATCTGGGGGTATTTCGGAGCAGCCTTAAAATTTACCTCACAACATTCAACTCTGAATGTTTGTCTTGTTTCTGTAACTTGATGTTGCAAGATGCCGATTACAGTAACTATTATATGTCTGATATTGTTTCCATAAAAGACTCCCAGGATTTTTGTTGTCAGCTTCAGCAAGAGCAATATTTGGTCCTCTGTGATAGTATTTCCACACCTTGCCTCTGAAACAGAGGCCAACATAAATCCCAGCCATCTAGATGATACTGTTACCCACACACTGTGAGCTATGAGTGATGCCTGCTATCTCTAAATGGTAAAAGGGAACAGTTGGCAGGAACTTTTATTTATTGCACTTCTGCCATTGTTCAGATTTTTTTATATATGTATATATTTTTACACAGAGACTATTGTGAATATTGTAAGTGATGTTTTTCAGCTTTTCCAGAAATTTAGATTCTCTGAACCATCTTTAGCAGGAAACTGGCAAGGACTAATCAGACATCTTGCCAGTCATTTTGCTAATGTGACTGCATATAAGCAGTTTGCACAGACTCTAAATTATGTACTCTGTACTCAGACTTATTGGAATATATTTGGATGAACAGCGTCACTCTCCAATCCAAATGGTTGTGGTGGCTTTTGAGGAGTTCCTGCAGATGAGAGGGAGGGAAGAGGCAGGACACACTAACAGTGCTCTCTTTCCAATGGCAGAGAAGATCCAACAGGTCCTATGCAAAGAAGGAGCCCTCCCAATTCTCACTTTGCTACTGGAGTCTCCTGACTCGGAAGTGCAGGTATGGTCCAAACAGGTCACTTTTCCTAAGTAATAGCAGTGTGTGGCAAGAGCACGCACCATGGAATTTAGAAAAGAACAGGGAGGGAGGAGGAAAGATTTCTGTAGAGAAGGAGGTGGGGAATTAAAGAACTTGTCTTTTTATTGTCTGTTTTATTTGCTTATTTATTTTTGCTACAGAAGCCAGAATGTGACAAGGTCTTGGGGAAGCTCTGCTCAGTGAGAATCTCAGTTTCTTTAGATCCATAGATAAAGTTTGTAATAGAGAAGTGTATCTGCCAGCACACACTCATGCTTGTGCACTGCACATAGTGGTTATGCAGTTACCTTCTTATACCCTTCAGATCATCAGGCCAGTTGCAGATAAGCCTGTTCCTCTGCACCTTTGCAGCCTGAATTTCACCTTCACCTCTGAAGTGATTTTTGAAGGCACAATTTGCAAAGATTCTTTTTGCTTATCGGCAGTGTCTAGGAAATCTCTCTATTTCGTGTCTACCACAGTCAGTATATAAAAACTTTGTGTTTCTGCACGCATAACAGAGAACTGGTTCTTAGTTTAAGTATGAAAAATTGATGAAAAAAATGAATCATAGATGTAAACCTTAAAATCTACTTGTTCACTCTTCTGCGTAGCACGGGATTATTTCCTCTTTTTTTTTTTTTTTTTAATTTATCGTTATTTAGCAGTTCTACTTTAAATGTCTTGAAGTGATGGAGCCTCTTGAACTGCTTTCTGCAAACTGTTTCAGCATCATCAGCTTTCCTTGATATTCATCCTAAAAGGTCCTTCTTAGCAGTTCAACCTGTTTCTTCTAATTATAACCTCTCTAGTAATACATACTGTCATATATATATATATATATAGGCCTCCCCGGCGTTGATGTTTAAGAAGTCCTTTGAAAACGGCCTCTCGGCGCGCCGGGAGGGTGACTACACCCGGCTGCAGCAGGGCAAAGTGCGCAGCACACGCACACGAGCGCCTTGAGGTGCCGGCTGTGCTGAAGGGGCAGCACGCAGCAAATTCCCATGTCGAGGGTCCTCCTCGGCTTGTGCCACAGCACAGCTCATGTGGTAGCGCCAGGAGGTCGCTTTTCCTGCAGGAAGCCTTTTTCACAAGCTTTTACCACATCTAGCTGATAAAACGCCCCGCAGCTGGACAAAGCACTTTGTTTTCATCAGTTCTAAATCCGGGCGTTTCTCCAGTCTGTTTTTGGTTCCTCTCAGCACGTTGTCACTGCCTCCCTCTCCCTCTCTCCCCGCTTGGTGCCCCAGTACTACAGCTGCGCTGCTCTGAGCAACGTGGCCGCCAGCGCGCAGCACCACGCGGCCTTGCTGCGCACGGGAGACCGGCTCCTGCTGCGGGCGCTCCTCTCCCTCCTGTCTTCCTCCGTGGACAAGGTAAAGCAAAGCGCGGGGCATGGAGATGGTCTGCACCCGCGCAGGCCTTTCCCTCGGGATCTGGAGGGCCTTGAAGCCGCCCTCGCACCGTCGCTGCTCGCTGAGCTCGGCCTCACGCCAGGCAGCCCCGGGCACCCAGCCCGGCCGGGCACAAAGCACCATCCAGCCTGGGCTCCAGCTCCTCAGTGCCGCTCCCAGCAGCTCCGCGGTTCGGCAGGGCTCACCCCGCTGGGCTGCACTGTTTTCTGACACAGGCAGAGTCAATACCCATCGCTATCCTGATGTTTGTTTTTTGTGAGCGCTGATGTGCCCCAAAACCACGGTTCTGTTTGGCTCTGCCCAGACTCCCACCATCATTGATTCCGCTGTGTGATAGCAAGGGTCTGGAGCACCTTTTATGCTACTGCTTTTTTGTTGTTGTTGTTTGTTTCTTTTGGTACGCAAAGGATAACCATGGCTTCAAAGAATAACCTCTAGAAAATATGTGGTTTTGGTGGTAGGGGGAACCATGCACTGAAGAAACTTCAGTAAGCAGTGATTTAGGATTTAAAGGATGGAACCTGCAAATTCTGTGTAGAAAGGGGAAAAAAGTGCAAAGTAAATGAGAATTTAAATCCCTACATTTTTCCATAATGTGCTTGATATTGCTAGAAGAGGCCAACATTTGACCCCCGTTGGCTCTTCCTCATCCATAGCAGGATGATTGATACCAGAGCAGGGTATCATTAATGGGGCTAAAAAAGAGATTTGTTTGACAAAAAAAGAGAGGTCCCCAAATTTTCATGCTCTGAAGATACTGTGATAGCCTGCGAGTGTTGTTACATTTATTTTTAGTACAATAGCCAAGAATGCACATTACTGAATCCATCCTTTCTCTCTCTCTTTTTTTCCTCTTTGGCACAAGCAGGTTTCAAGCCAGGCATGTGTCTGCTTAAGAAATTTAGCCACCACTGGTAAGTACTATCTTGGAGATAAACACCTCTTTTTTCTTGCTCTCTCTGCTGCTGGCAGTGAGCACATGGGTTGGGAGTCTTTCGTATTAAGAATAAAGATATATCCTCTTTTCCACATTTTAGTGAGATGTCTACAGAAGAGGAAGGTTTAGTGCAGAGCTCCCCGGTAATGAGGGGAAGTACCTGAGCAAAGTGACTGAGACAGTGTAGGTCTTATGCACTGAGCGTTTGCAACTGTACTAAGTTTTACTCCCTCCCATTAAACCTGATTAGGACAGAATATCTCCCAAAATTGCTGTTCATGGGAGAACTTGCCTCCTTGCAAGGCATGAATCTGTCTGCCATTTTCAGAAGCATTTGTCCTACTATTAAAAAAAAAAAGAAGAAGAAGAAGAAAACCCTATCCTATTAAATGCCCAACTATGTTTCTACCAGGTACTCTGGAGAAGTCAGCAGAGGGAGTGTCACACTCCACCCCACAGCCCTAGGGCCCAGAAAAGACTTGTCTATCTAGAGAATGTAGCATGGCTTCATTTTCAGAGCATCACGCTTATAGTGGAGCCGCCTGTAGAGGAACTGCTGTTTTGCTCTTTGAAGTGGTTGAAAAACCCCAGTCTTTTGGGAGTGCTGCTCCATCTGCTGGCGGCTCTGGCACGGTCCCTTGTGCCGGGAAGCACTTCTGAAGATTCGGGGATACAAGAAAGGGACAAACGGGTCTCTCCTTGACTAACCCCAAGCCCCTGTGAGATACCTGGTGTTTGAGGATGCAGCAGAAACCACCACCTTCCCACCAGGCTTCAGGCCAAGGAAGCACCCAGCAAGTTCCCTTAGTTTCTTCTCAGCAGTGTGCAGGCTTGGAGGGTCCCCAAAGCGTTTTCTGCTCCCAAGACCACGTTAATGCATTGGCAGAAGGAGACAGAAGAAATGAGTCTTTATTTGTCCCACTCCTCAGAGCTCAGGAGGTCTCTCCTAATAACGCCATCTAACTCGGTCTTTTTCCCCAACCAGCGGATAACCAGGTTGAGATCGTTGCTCACAACGTCCTGCCCAAGCTGCTTTCCCTGCTGGCGTCTGGCAGCAGGGAGGTCCGGCACGCTGCCGTCGCGCTGCTCTGGATCCTGTCCCAGCACCCACGCAACCAGGTAGGGCTCGGCATTGCCTGAGACCACACGCAATGGGGTAGTTTTGGCCACTGCCTGGGTTAGCATTTCCTTATGGCAAAACTGCAAAGAGCAGCATCATGAGAGAAAGAAATCACAGGGACCACTGCGGAGGCTGTCCCCTGCTATGGGGCTTTCCTACGGAAAAGCAGAGAGAAACAGTTCTGCAGTGGGCAGGTAAAGTACCTCACTGCAAAAGCAAATGCAAAAAACAGTATTTTCCATTGTGGACAATTATTTGCACAGGCATTTGCATAAATTAAGACAGCAAGGAGGGCGAATATAATGTAAGTTTATGTCTACCATTACTTACTTCACCTGAACTCTCCTGTGTGTCCTGATGCAGGTCCTTAGTTACAGAATGGTCTTCTGTCCATCTGGGTTCAGGGTAAACACCACCATTAGCAGTGCAGCTCTATGCAAATACATGAAGAAGCCTAACTAGAAATAAACAGCAGCAAATGAACAAAACAGACCTCCATGCTGTACTTTCTTAGAAACATTGGTAAGAAATGCCTTTTGATGAGGTCTTTAAGCTAACGCTAACCTGTTAGGAGAGCTAGCATTTGGGCTAGATGAGGCAAAAAAAAAAAGAAAGAAAAAAAAAAGACTCTCTCCTGTCATATTGCATTAAGTGGTAGAGAGTCAGAGTGACCACAGCAGGTTTAGGTGCTTTTCATGCTTGAAATACACGGGGCTGGCTGGAAATTTCCTTCAGGAATTGGACGCCTGCTGCCTTATGCTTCGGGTGCACGTATGCTGCTGCACAGCCCGAGGCAGGTTGTGCCTCCTGTAACTCCGGGATGTGACAGAAAAGTGGGAAAGCTCCCTGCCAAAAATGGGAAAAGCAAGTAAAGAAGCAAGAAAAATGGGGAAGCAGCAAGTAGCGGCTTTCCAAAGGCGCTGGGGCTCGTTAGGCTTGTGCTGTGTTAGCACCACACGTCCCCCTCTCTCGTCCAGCTGCCCAGTGCAATGAAAACACGCAGCTCACTCCCAACGAGAGTACAGCTAAATATACTAAGTTAGTTAGTTGGGGCTGTTTGCACAGTAAAACATTACTCAGTGTGAGGCACAGACTGCACAACTGTCCTCACCGATACTTTATTTTCTTGCCCCAAAACACCGCTTACGCTTTTTGTGCTCCCGTCACAGAGCAGCCGGCAGCTGCTTCCCTCCCCAAGCCTGAAACGCGCCCAGCCGGCGCTGCAGAGCCCCGGTGGTGCCGCAGGCAGCCCAGCCTGGGCCCGGACAGGCTGCATCGCAGCGAGGTGGCCTTGGCGGGGGCAGGCTCGACCGCCGCGGGCAGCTGGAGACAGCGTCACCCGGGGCTGTTGGCCGCCGAGACGCGTCTGCTCCTGGGGTTTCGTCACTGGCTGTCGCAGAGCAGCCAGGGCTGCTGCCGGGCGGGACGGGCCCTGGGCACCCTGAGGGGAGGCCGGCCCCTCCGTCCCTCCTCGCCCTCCCCATGCCTTTCACATCGTTTCAAGGTCCCTTTCTGTAACCCGGGCTGAATGCGAAGCGAGGCCGAGCGGGGCCTCTCCATGGGAACAGCCGGCGGAAAACAAACCCCGAACAAAGCCAACCTTTGCAGCCGAGTCAAGTGATGCTCGAATGGCTGCAAATACCCCCGGACTTCATCGGCCCTTTCAGCGCCATGGCGCGAGGCTCCTGCTCCCTGCCTGAGCACCCGTCTGCCATCCCCTGCCCTGGCCCTGGCCAGCAATTCCCAGCAAGAGCTGGAGAATTGCCCTCTTGCAAGGGATATTTTATTCAGCTCTCCCAAGGACAGTCCAACCCCCAGGATGCCAGGGAAAGAGTCAGGCTTTGTGCAAAAGGACATTTCAAATCAGTCATTTGAGCAAGAGCTGGGAATTGCAATAGGGAAGGTCCCCTCCAAACGACGCCACTGGCTTCCCGCTCCAGGTACAAAATAGCTCTGTCTCTGCGTCCTGTGACCTGGGAGACAGGGAATCTGGCCAGCAGCACTCAGCCGAGGGTTCAAAAGCTCCGTGTGGCTGTTCTGGGCAGAACTGCTGCTGGAATGCTTCCCCTCGCAGCCTCTTCCGAGCCCCGGGAGAGGCTGGATCAATCCTCCCTTAACCAGGCAGTCCGTTTGCACTTGGGGAGCTCTCTCCGGACTCCCTCACTGTGCAGGACTGAGCCCTGCACAAGCAGGGCTGAAACAGAACCTGTGTCCCGGCCACACGCCAGCCCAAAAAAGAGACTCTGCAGGATATAGAGGACTGTCACTTGCTAATGTCAGTCCTGGACGAACTGAAGATCCTGTCAGGAAAGTTGTTACGTATTGGCAAGTTCATTTGTAGTCTGTAGACAATTCCCTTCTCTCAGGCTGGAGCAAATCAAATAAGGGCAGCACAGTCGATTGGGGTTACACAGAAAAGGGGACGCTCAGTCTAAGAGCATGCAGAACAGTCATTGCTGGTAATTATGATTGCATCATCTAAATTTATAAAGCTAGAGAAAATTTGCAAATGTACCTGCATATGGGATTCCTTAAATGCCCTGACTTTAGCTATAGTCCTGTCCTCTGTACCTATTTTTTTGTGTTTTACTTTTAACATGGCTGGTTGTGACAGTGCTTAAAACAAACATAACTGAAGATGTCAGCTGGTATTACAGGAAAACAAAATACTCTTTAGCAATTTAACTCCAACACAAGACCCAAGTTAAACTAATTCTTAAAGACATCTGCCTTGGGTGCCACTTCAGTGTTCCTGACATTTCCCAGGCATTTCCTCAACCTGCTTATTTTATGCTGAACACTTTTGTTAATGTCCGTCAGTTTCTGGTGACACAAATAAAAGAGAATTGCAAAAAAAATTTTTAAATTGCCAGGGAAAATGGATGAAAAGAAAAAATTCTCCTAATTTAAGAGGAAATATTTTGTTGCCCTTAACTACAGACTTAATCCAAAACCTGCTGACATCAGGTTTCTCATGTAAAGAGTAGTCCCCTATGAATCCATTCTGTTACTGAGATGACTACCTTGCTTGTAATCCAAACATGTTAAGATCTTGGTAGGGTCGGATCCAGGTGACGCTAAGGGGAATAAGAGCAGATGACATCCAGGAGGAAAGGTGTTCACTAGTGCCCCTCTAAGACATCCATGAGAAAGCAGAGAAACGTGTGCACCGCCTCCGAGGACGGCGCTCAGGACACGCCGCTGTGAGGATGCTCCGGCACAGCCTGCTCTGGAAGGACAGTCCGTTACGCGTGGCCAGGGGAGCTGCCGAGGTCTTGGGGGACACAGCAGAGCTCCACGACGTGCGGCCTTGCCCCTGCACCCCTGTCCTGGCGGCGCCTCCTTCCCATCGAGCGACGAGGAGGCTGCTGCCCTTTAAGGCTCCCGCTTTCCCTAGCAAGGGCAGATCGGTGCCATCAGGAGGTCTTGAGGGCAAGGCCCTGGGCCCAGCTGCTTTGCTGTTCGTTTGAACGAGCTAAGTTGTACTCCTCGTTCAGAGCCGCAGCTTGGTGCAAAGTTGTGTCGCCACGCGCTAATGTTTTCTGTCACAGAGGTGAATTAAGGAGCTGGTTTCTCTTCTCAGGATGCCCTGACGTGTGCAGAGCTGCTGCAGAGCCTGGGGACGCTGCTCGCAGTGCACAAAACGGACCCTGTCATTGCTGGCCATACCGCTTGTATCATCCAAAACCTGAGTCTTTCCAAGAACAGACAGGTAAGAAGCCAATTTCCTTTCACTGAACTGTACCCTGGGAGGCTGCAGATACATTTGTATCAAATCAGCATTAACCACCGAAAGAACTGTTTGCGTGGGTTTTGTTGTTGTTTTTTTTGTTTGTTTTGAGCAATATGCCAAGTACTAATATTCTGCAGAAAACTGTATGACCTGATATGTCATAGACTTTTTTTTCATACAATGTGAAAATGAAAAGAAGAAATATTTTGCTAATCTAATCTAATTCCCAATTTGTTATATGTAAGCCCAATGACTAGTGTATATTTTGCCTCTTTGGCAAGATACTACTTGTGGCAAGATGTTATAAACATCTCTGTTGCTGACTTTGCTTCCAGTGAAATCCTAACCTACAGGTGTATTTCCTTTCTCCTTGTATTTTAAGGATATTCCTCTTAGTCCTGTTCCTGCTTTTAGAAGGGAACACATTTCCCTCACCTTGATCAAATGGTGCCACTAGTAGAGTCGATGATATTGGAGGAAAAAGGAAATCTTCATCTCTGCCCTGCCCTTTGCTTCGCCTTCTAGGATACAGTTTGGAGGCCTTGTTTTCTTTTTCCTTTTCCTTTTCTTTTTCTTTTTCTCTTTTTCTTTTTCTTCTTTTTCCTTTTTTTTTTTTTTGTATGTGTGTGCCTGTCCACAATCAAATTGCTACTAGCCTCAGAGACTACTTTTCTGAAGTGTCAAATGTCAAATAAATTTTCAACCTTTTCAACCTCAGTGACTTGCCCAGTTTCAGACATGGAAACTTATTTCTTCTTCCTTCTTTGCCTTGTTGATTCTCATTTCTGCAACTCCTTCTCTTTATTTAGTTTTATCTAGATCGGGTTAAGCAATAAACTGCAGTACAAAATGAAGTTGTGTTTTGTGGCAGACAAGGACTAGGCTTGCATTACCCTTTTCTTTCTGCCATGAGGTAAGAAAGCGCTTAGTGCCAATGAAAGACATTTAAACTATCCAAAAGGAAACCTTTGCCATGGATCTATGAACCTCAGTGATAATGAAAATTGGGAGAAATCTCTCAGCACGCTTCAAATTGGAATTAGAAATGTGAAATTTATATCATAAGATTTTTGCATTCTTACTGATGAAGATAAGAATTACAAGAGTTCCTGATAGTGGTGAAATCAGTTGTTGCAAGGGAGTGCATTCCCTTGAACTCAAGAGCTGGAGGAAGAGTAAAAGATGTTCTTGACTTTCAAAAACTGCTTTTAAAAATTTGACCTATTTATTACTCAATTTTTATGCCTTCTGTTATTAGCATGGAGTTGCTTCTACTTTGTAAAAGCTTCATAATGTGCCTTGTAATGTATTAGCTCTCAGTGCATAAGAAATCTAGTGCCAGGTTTTCAGGAACTGACCTCAAACATGCAGGAATCCTTGTCACAAGCACAAAACCTTATTTGTTTTCATGCCAGCAGGATACAGACAGGAAAGTTCCTGCTTGAAAGGTAGGAGCTTTGAATCCGGGGTCAACCTTTAAGCAGGAAGTTAAAATTTGCAATATAAAATAAATGCAAAACAAATCGCTGTTTCTTATTATAGCAATTTGAGCTCCAGCTCCCTTGTGGGGAGCTCCCTTGTAATCTTCTAGTGAGCTGACAGCTCAGAAAATTCAGCTTCCCTTGTAAACGGTCACCTGCCATTGTAACCGGATTTGCTCCTGGATCTCGTGCCTCTAATCCAGGACAGCATAAGCTAAGTCTCCATGCTATATGGTGTCCAAAACACACACTTCCGTGCAGAGACATGCTGTCCAACACAGCAATTTTTGGTGCAGCAGATTCAAACTGAAATATGAGGGACGCACAGAAACATTTAATTCCTAACAACGGTCTCCAGCGACAGGAGCCACCTCTGCTAGTGAAAGATCACCTCATATTTCTGCAGATCGCAGCATTTCAATGTCAGAAAGTTTTCAAAGACCTAGGGGCAAATATTGGACGACCAAACCAATGAATGTCCACTTTTCCTAACCCTTCGTCCTGAAGGGTTATTCACTTCAGCAAATGGCATAACATAGCTCATCCTAACATATAACCTGACATGGCAGTGATAGGTTTGGAAATTATTTGAGCTCTAAATGTGATCTGAGATCCTGAGAAAAGCCTGCAGATGGGCAAGCCCTGGGAAATGCCTAGGAGCAGGCAATCTCTTAATAACCCGAGGTGTTTGGCATCTGCCTGTACAAGGTCTGGGAGGGGATTTTTTCTTTACTGATGTCCAAGCCCTCAGTATTGTCAGGGTTAATTCAGTGCTTTGGAAGCCCTTGGACCCCCACAACAGTGTGAAGCTCTTGTTCCTGTTGCAGAGAATCATCGAGAGCCCCTGTGTGGAAGGTCTCCTCCAGACCATGCTCTCTACTGACGTTCAGGAAGATTCCCTCCACTACGTGACGTCCTGCCTTGCTGAGCTGGCAAAGCAAGGTAGGGAACTGACCGCGCTGTAAGTGGATTAATCTGAGAAGTGCACACATCTTTCATTAATCCTGATAGCTTGGGTGGAGATGTACATCCCAGACATTTGCTTTCAAACTCTTGGGAGTTTTGCAATAAGCTTCAATGACAGCACGATCCAACCCACTGGCAAGAGGTATAGGCTCCACTGGTTCATTTTTTACCATTGAACTGCCTGGAGGTTTTTGCTCAAGAGTCTTTGTGCTGCTCCTTACAGCTGTGCATGGTCTGTCTACTTTTATTTGCTCCATCATTCAGTTTCTACTGCAAAATTCATTTCACAGTGGCAGGAAATAATTTAGGAAGTAGAAAAGGCTAAAATACAATATGGCCTTTTTGCCTTAAATTCATCATTTTTTCTGCATTTTTTTTTCTTTTTAAAGAGCCTAAGAGGCTGAATATTACCAGCTGTGGGAGGTACAGGTCTCCTCATGACACAGGGTTAATTAAAATTAATCAGGGTTAATTTTCCCCTGTTGCCATGGAGTTGGATGTTGTCTGTCAAATGTTTCCTCTCTCCAGCTGTCACTGCAACCACTGACGTTGTGTGTAATTTTGGGAGAGGTTCCCCGCAGCAGCTGGGCAGATGTGCCACGGCGGCTCTCATACACAAAGGAATTCAGCTGCTCAGAAGACACAACCCAAGGCATAAAAATCCACCGACCTTTCTGTGTATCGAACCCTTGCTGCCTTGCTGATCCCAAGACACGACCTGATTTTACAACCCCAGATACTGACCGCAGCGGTTCAGCATGTTCTGCTTCTCCGGCCGAGCAGAGGGTTCCCTATTGAGGCAGCTCAGGTCCCGGCAGACCTCCTGCCCGGAGCTCGCTCACGGGCTGTCCCCTGTGCTTGCATCTTGCAGAAGGCGCCGCGGGACACATGGTTCGGTGCGTGGACGAGCCCTTGATGCGGTGCCTGGTGGGGCTGGCTGGCCAGCGGGACCGTGCGGAGCCGGCCTTCCACGCGGCCTCCATCATCCAGCACCTCATAGGCCACGGTAACTCTCACACTGCATTGAGTTTGCTTTCTAAGACATTTGCAGCTGCCTGAAGTGAAATGACTTGACTCCTCTTCCAAAGGAGTTAACTGCCAGGCACCAAGAATGTTTAAGATTTCTAAAACATGGTCCATGTGCTTTCTACAAATTTAGTAACAGAGCCTTGTGACTGCCTTTGAAATGCATAAACAAGAAGTACTGCAGTGCATGAGAAGCCCAGGGACAAAAATAAACCATAAGATATTAAGATCTGATTCAGATGTTTTGCTATCCTTTTCAAGCACTATCCATTCTGCTGTGCCATTATGTAGGAGACCTGAGGTGCTTCAAAGCAGGTTAAGTAAGTGAAAAGGTAGAATAACGTAAAATATTTCTTACCTTTCTTCTTACTGAGGAAAAGATGAGAGTGTTTCAGACAAGAGCCATGGTTACATCTTTCTGCTTGACCCCTTCTCCAGATTTATCTGGATATACAGTAGGATGGCATTGCCCACACATGGCAGCAGAAGTTAAAATCCTGAAGACAATTACAAGGTGATGGTTGTATACCAAAATTTTAGATTAAGTCCCCTCCCCAACCAGCAAAGGGTAAGCTTTTATTAAGCCAAACACCATTGTTAATTGTCAGATAGCTCAATTGCAACAGTAAGATAAAACAGCCTTCATGAATATAGCCTGCGATTTTTAAATTTTGGTGAGGGATAATGAAAAAACTGCAAGACAAGAAATAGTTACATTTTAATCCTTGGAAATGAGAGGAGTGGAAGCCCGGAGCAAGGGATGTGAGCAGGGAAAACAAACCCGTTTCAGCCCTACCCTCAAGCACTGGCTTGCAGACAGCGCGCAGTCCCGCAGCGCAATCCCTCTGCAGCCGGTGAAGCAGGGAGGGCCAGTCCGTGCGAACACCGGCGCGTCCCACACGCGAGGACCAGCCTCCCGGGCGGCGGGAGCCCCGCGTGTCGCCGACCCGAAGCGCCCGCGGCGCGGCTGAGGGCTGCGCGCGCGTTAGTCCTTCCCTGCCCTCCGCAGGGAGACTGGCTGCAGCCGAAGGCAGCCGAGACGTTCATGCTCCCAGGGCTGGTACAGGTCAGCAGTGGCAGCGCTGCTTTCAAGGTTCCTGTTATCACCAGCGGTTCTCCTGTTTACGCAGAGAAGACAACGCGCCTGTTGAGGTGTCACGTGGCGGAGACCCAGGCCTACGTGCGGAATTTCCTTTCCCACCGGGAGGTCCGCTTCCAGCAGCTGGGCATCGCGACGCTCTGCGGGCTGCAGGGAGGTGCGTCCCGCGCCCGCGGCCCCGGCACCGCCCGCCGCCCCCGGGATCGCCCCTGCGCCCCCGCAGCGGCCGGGACGGGCACCGTCCCCTGGGCACCTGCAAAAGCAGCAGCACAACAGGCTGGAGGGCAGCCGGCGCCTTAGCTGCTTCAAAAAAACAAAACACACTTTAAGATAATGGCAAGCCAATATTTTTGAAATCAGAGGCTTTCTGATCAGAGGGAAACCGGATGCAGAGGTCCAGAAAGCTTTCCAAACCTGAAACCCTAGTTTATATTGGTAGAGCAAGCAAAGGAGCAGGTTGCGCTGATGGCAAATAGCATTTCAACGGCCTTGCCAGGTCTTAGAAATAACACAGAGCATACAAAGAGGACATATTAGTAACCTTCCAGTTTGACACTCATTAAAAATAAATTCCATGCGAGAGAATAAATAACTGCTCGTCCTCTTCACCGTTTTGCTGATTAATACTATTATTCAAGGTTGACAGGCCTGAAAGTCATCAGCAATGCTCCTTGTTCTGTAATGTCCTCTTATGCATGGAATAATTTTCTCAAAATTTAGGGAATCTTACATTGAAATTAATATTTTATATCATATATATTTCCAAGAACATCAGTATTCTTTCTACTGATGTTCACTTAATCATGCATATTTTATAATTTTTGCCTTAATCTTGTAGTTAAAGCAAAACAAAGACAGAATATATTACATATTTGGCATACTTTTGATTCTGTTCCTTAACATTTCCTAGTTTTGATTAGTTTTTTTTTAAAGTGGATATCAAGTACAGACGACATGCATACTATCTAGACTTACATTTTACATCTTGACAGCCAGAGCTACATCTTCCTTTTCATCTGCTGCGTAGGAACAATACCTGATACTGAATTGGCCAACTGAGCCTTACACCTCTGGATGTAAGGATAAAAATGGGATTAACATCTAGTATCTGCTCTCCTTTGTATGGTAGAAAATATTGGTTTACATATTGTGTGTATTTTACACTGTAATAGGAACCACCAAATCCATCTCACTTTAAATACTTGCATTCTAAGGGTTTGCAGAAAATATAGGAAAAATGTTTGGAGAAGGCAATTACCAGAGGTTCACAAACCTAACACTTGTTATTTTTTCTTCAGATCCAGAATTTTCTTCAGCATTCAGAAAAAGCCAAATGACCAAACTCCTCGAACAGCTCCGTCAACAAACAGAAGAAACTCAAGAGCTCCTCAGGGCGGCTATTTGTCACATAGACAGCTAATGTCTAAGCCAGACGCCTTACAAAAACCTAGCAAGTCCAAGAACCTGAATCTTCAAAGGAGACAACTCTTTTCACTGGCTTTCTTAGTTAAAAGTTTTCCTGCTTACTTGCCTTTTCACCACAAAAATAAACAGCATGTGGCACCTCATGCCCTAGAAAATAGAAGTGTTCTGACAACAGCCGTCAGAGCTGGTCAAAACCACCACTTGGACACACCACCTAGGTCTATTCGTGCTTCAAGACCACGACTGCATTCCTCGCCACCGTCTGGGAGAGGAAAAGCAAGGGAAAATAAAAAAAATGAACCCCTGCCATGCCTGGATAATCTTCCTTCTCCCCCTCTTCCTCCTTTCATCTTAATAACCGGGAAGCGCTGTAGGCAGGAGGTTTTACTTGTGCAACAGCCGGTGCCTACGGGGCAGCGCCTGTGTGTAGGGTAGGAGGCTTCTGCTGTCCCCCTCTGCCTCTCGCTTCCTCCGCTTTTGTTCCACGTCCTTTATTTCGCAGCACCCGCACTCCTCTGCATGCCCAGGGACATCACTTTGGAAGAACGCTGTTTCCAAAGGGATTGCTGGGCAGGAGGAGGCCATAAATTTGAGCTGAGTTCAACCAATTTAGGAACTGTCCTTAAATATTTTGATACTTCATTTTAAAAAAGTTTAAACATCCCAAAAATGTAATAGCACGTTTAGTTCCAAATTGGAGCATTTGTCTTACGTGTATACAGGGTAGTGAGCAACTTGTCCCTTTCCTCCTACCCAGAGAAGAAAATCCTCTCACAGATCTTTTAGGCAAACAAAACAGTATTTAAAAAAAAAAAAAAGTAGCACAGAGCATTGAAATTATGACATTGTTTTCTCTTGTAATATGTTTTAGGATTTAATGTGCAAGGGACTAGTAGTCTAATTATACCTCTGGTCAATACACTTGTACGGAGAAGGAAGAGTCTGGCTGGATTTTCTTGTTGATCTGGCTGAGATACTTCATGCTTCGCAGCTGCACTCTGGGCAGACATCTCTTCACAGTACAGCTTCTTATGGAATAAAAATGCCGATTTTCCAGTCTTTTACGGTGCTTCTCAAGGTGGTACAACTCATACAAAGTGGCTTACATTTTACTGTGGCCTAATTCAAGGCTTTGGCTTCCAGTGTTCAGGGTAGGCATTTTCGTTCTTTAATGATTTCTTTTAATAACTGAAAGTTCTCTCTGATAATAAATAGTTTATAAAGGCACTTAAAAGCCTCTCTACGGCACACTAAAGAGACCTTTTAAAGCACAAGAGGGAAGAGACTTAGGGTAAAGCAACACGCTCTTTTCCATATTCATGTGCGCACCACAATTTTCTTTTGAAGTGTCACGTGAAGGACCCACATGCTCCATCATGTGCAGTTGGGCTTAGTAAAATACAGCGCTCCGAAGAGCGGAATGACACTGCTAGGAACAAACCCACAGGCAGCGTTTTATGACCAGTGGAATAAGTAATGACGTTAGAGTCTATCTTGTACCGCTTTTTGTTACACACGCTTAATTGCGATCGTTACTTCAAGGGCTTGGCGAGAAGGGAGATAATGAAGCATTTTTCATCGGGAATGACGTGGCAAATGGGAAACAAATGTAAAATAAGGACAGCTAATGGGGAATGACCCGTGACTTGTCACGGCCTGAATTAAGTTCATTGATCATGACCCACATAAGCATTTACCTGCCATGCGGCTAAGATGTCAGCAAGGCGAGGAGCCCTTCCTTCCAAAACACGGCATCCCGTCTGCTGGGAAAGGCTGTTATCCCACCCTGGCCACAGAGCTCCCACCAGCCTCTACAGCTGCTGCTTCACTTCACTCCAGAGTTCAGCGCTCAGTGCCTCTCACAGGGCAAACAGGGCCAGGTGCAATAACAAACAAACAAGACACCCCTTCATTTGATATTATATTTTATTATAAAAATCAATATTCAAGACACTACTTTCCTCTGTACTTAAAGGAATTAAATTTCAACCTGTTTTCATTTTTCATTTTTTTGATCCATACTCCTAATTCTGAACCCATTCACTAGCCTTCAGTTTGTTTGCCAAGCCCTCAACAAAGAGAAAATTTTCTTTCATTTGAAACAATACTGAAATAAATTAATAAGTTTAAATAAATACTTATATATTTAAATATTAAATATTAAATATTCATATATAATATATATTTATATATAAAATATATACATATACATAAAATATATGAATATATATATAACATATATTTAAAGATATACATTTAAATAAATATTTAAATAAATCCTGAAATTACTAAATTGTCCTTATTGAAGCCCAGTTCAGAAACACACATGGAAAATGAAGGCAGGCTCTTAATCTCTGTGCTGTAAATGGTGAAACAAATGTTGAGATCTTGCTAACTGCTTTCATGAGAGTTCAAAACATAATTTACACCCGAGCCTAAATTTAATCCTCAGGTTTAAAACTAAATCTAAATCTTCCTGGACATGTCCTTATTCTGTCTGTAGTAACCCTGTGCTGATTTTTGAGTAAAGAGGTGAGAGGAAGTCTAAAGAAAGGTTTTAAGCAAACTAGTGTAACAAGGAGAGTTTTCCATCATATGTTGACTCCTGTTTCAACTATACAACAAGAAAAATGAAAATATAAGTAAGTATTTCAAACAAGTTTTATTTGGTACTTACATGCTATATATTTTTAAAGAAAAAACACATATTTTTGGACATTTTCAAATATGGTGGCTATGTACACAGAGAACTAAATAAAGTGAGAAAGGGACACAATTTTTACCATGTCACAGACCACTACTGCAGCACTCTGACTGAAAGGTCTTGTCCTTTCTATATATTCTGTCAGATGAAATACCTTCTCATGGCGTTTCTATTGTTTTATCCTATCTCCTGTATAAGATGGGCACTTTGCAGCAGCAGAAAGTCATTTCTTCAAAAATTCTTCAGCGTTCAGAAGAATTCTTCTCCTCTCACAGACGGGCCTCACTCCGTGCTCAAAGGCAAGCATAGGAATTTAATGGGGATTTTTTCAGCTGGCATGAATGGAAACCATGCCAGCCTTGGTTCCCACTAACTGAGGATCTACCTACTCGCTCCAGCAAGCAATGCATCATGCCCTGGTTGGTGTTTCAAAAATAAATATGTGGTGAGAGCTACCTGTTACAGCACTGTTTACCAAAGCATAAAAAGGTGCAAGATTTTACAGTTACGCTCAAAAGCAACAAAAGTGACACAGATGGGACACTGATAGTAGAAATCAGCATCAACAAATGCAAGGAAAAACAACCCGCATTGCTCCTCTTACCACTCAAACCGCACTGCATTATAAAAAGCACACACTGCATAAAAAGCACAAGCATTGACCATTTCCCCTTTGCTCTGAAACGAGCAAAACCAAAATAATTCCAAAACAAACCTGCTTTCTCATCCAAAATCAAATGTTTCAGGTTTCACACAGTCTTCATAGTCTGGTAAGGCAAAGTCCTCTCTCATTGGGAACAGCAGCAATTGACAGGACTTGGAACAACAGGATATTTCCCTGTGTGTACGTGCACATCGATGCACATGTGTACATGTCTTTTATAGTATTGTGAACAGGAATGTAACAAAAAAAATCAAGTTTGCAGTATGATTTTACCACATTTTTCTAATTTATTCAATTAAATGATTTTTGTACTGAGCAAAATTCATAAATACATCATCTAGGAGAACAATTGGTTTTCCTCTTGTCCATGAAAAAATAATGCTTTCAAATTTTCACATTTTAAAACCTGCTTTGTTTTGTGTTTTTAGAGAAAATCCAAGATCATAGTGACGTCTCAATTTACAGAATGTAGGAATTACATTTACAACAGAACCTGATACAGAAGCCTATACTTTGCCCCCATAATTAGAGTTCTCTGCAATAATATTTAAACCATCAGGTTTAAATAAAACACCCCATTAACTCTACTTGTAGAGCCATGAGGTATTTCTTTTTCAAGTATTAGAGCCATAAAGTGAAAAAAAATCTTCGCCAATTTTACAATTATGCCTTTTAAACCAACACCTCTTTAAAAAAAAAATCAGTCCCACCACCCCAATCATCATTGCTTTCAGATTCCAGTGTCTTGTGACTTAAGGAATGCAGAAAATATCCATTTACTAACAGAAAAAGCTTGTTGGAAAAAGCCATTTTAAGTACTGCACGTGAAGCATGATTTCTCTAGTGATGAAAACTATTATAAAGGTGATCCAAGTCTATTCCCATCATTTCTTCTGCTGGTTTTACTAAAGTCCTTCCAAAAAATGTATCCAAGAAATCTTTAAAAAACTGGAGAGAGAAAATAAAACACTCCTTCATAGCATGGAAGAAACTCCACCAACTGCAGAGATGCTCTTATCACCTTTGGTTCTTCAGAAGACACAATCAGATCACTTCTACAACAGAAGGCACCAGGAAGGACAGGTCAGCCAACCACAGAAATACTTCAAATTGCTATAGATAATATGCAGACATTTTATTGTAAGGTATTTTTCCTTACATTTATTATCCATAGGAAAAGAAAATAAAACTTGTGGCCATATCCAATTTCATAGAATGCCTAAGGTTGGAAGGGACCTCTAGAGGTCATCTAGTCCAACCCCCCTGCACACGCAGGGCCA
>JAWLRI010000367.1:1988182-2056033 GCA_034781795.1 Crypturellus tataupa | reverse complement strand
CCTCACCAGGGCTGAGTAGAGGGGCAGGATCACCTCCCTCGACCTGCTGGAGATGCTCCTCTTAATGCATCCCAGGACCCTATTGGCCTTCTTGGCCACGAGGGCACACTGCTGCCTCATGGTCAACTTGTTGTCCACCATGACGCCCAGGTCCTTCTCGGCAGAGCTGAGAATTTAATCTACTAAATTAATGTGTGCTTACCTCCCATCCTTTTAAAGTTATCATCTACTTCAGAAAAATCTATCGTGCTGCAGACCATCCCTCTGTGTTAACGCCAGTGAGAACTTCACGAGAGAGGCGCATCCAGAATGTTACATGCAAGGCAACTAATTGTCTATCCCTCACCATAGTGTATCACAGACTTCAACTCTTAAAGAGCTAGAATATGATTGCAGATCACAGGCTTATAATAGTGACAACCTTTTTTTTTCTGTTTTGGCTTGAAAGCACAAGGCAAACATTTCTGAACATCCCCTGCTCAAATAAGAGATAAGCGCTCGTAACTCATGCAGCATCTACAACTGGCACGCACAGCTTTGCAAAGAGAATAAAGATGTGCTCTCTTCCCCAAAGAATATCCAGCATAAACCCCTTAAATCAGTCAATTTACATCAATTAGGAGCTCTAGGTCCTCTGCCATTTATAACACATTACAGATTTTAATGGACCGAGGCAAACTTACCTGCTGTTTGATGTGTTTGAACGCTATCTACCTGAGGCAATAGAGTCCCCTTATCTTCAAAGGCTAAAATTGGATTCAAAGGAATTTCAGGACTATTGCTTCCGTCACTGTTCATGGTATCCAGACGGGATGGTTTAGATCCAACTGGTAGGTTTATGATCTCCTCAAAGTTGTCATTCTGCACAGACATTCCGTTCTCATTTGTATTTTTCTCTGGATTGAGATTGCTGAAAGAGAAACATGCATATTTCTTCCTATGCCCAATCAAGAGCTGAAACTTAGTCCTCCAAATAATCTTACAAATGGAAGAAAACCCTGATTCAATCTGTAACGTTTTTTTCAGTGAGTAAAAAACAAAGTTACTATCACAACTGACAATCTCTTTTTACAGCTAAGTATTGCAAATGTCTGCAAATCCCCAGGATGGGTGCTACACCTGGCCACGCTACAACCAGACCTACAGAGACCTTGAGCGACCCTGCAGTTCTGAGTTGGGAAGTTGAAATGGGAAGTAGCAAAGAATTTTCCCACAGTACAACCACTGCTGACTTGAGCACCCACCTAGTGCAATTTAGAGCCTCCAAGACCTCTTTTTGGCTCTGCATTTTTGCAATATTTGAATGTTAAGGTACCCTTCCTCTTAATGCAAAGCAATGTAACTGGTCTTCAGTAAAGACCATTATTATTTTTTGACATTCTCTGTAGCCTCTGATCCCCTCTGCAGGGGAGGGATCAGTGTCATCAGTGAACAAGAGGGCACTGCTGAGACTGGAGTCTCCTCAGTAAGAAGTATTGGGCTGTCACTCAACAACACCCATGGCTCTTCTGCAGGTGCTTCTCAGGGCCTTCAGCACTGCAGTCCTGGCCATCTTGGGTATCTGCTCCCTATCTGAACCACATCACAACTGTTTCGTGACTGGAAATGCCTGAGTCAAAGGCCCATGTCATTTTCCTAGATACAAATACAGCCATCAATTTCCTTAGGTCATTTCTGAGAAGGTGGCTTGGTTTTACAGGTTAATTTTCTGCTGACAATAGATTTACTTTTCTTAAAAAAATGCTTGTAATTGCCATATGGTTTCCTTTCATTTCCTGGCTTCTTCGGGTGGCTAACTCTTCACAAATAATTATGGAACTGTTTTTACAGCACTTCCCTAGAGACAGAGAAAAATTACTGTCCTTTTAAAGGGGGAAACACTATTCAGAGCACATATATTCCTTGCAAGGTGGACATGGTGGTTTTCAAACTCTCCTTTCCAGTTTTTCAAGCCATCATTTGTTCCTTTTCAGAAAGCCAGACCTCCTTGTCTAATCTATGGACATACTGAGCAGATTGGTTTTCAGATGAAAAGCATGATCCTCTGCCCCAAGTTCGAGGGCACACACTGACCCCCACTGGCTCCCTGAGAGATGCATAAAGTACAACTATGAGGTTATTTCTCACTATAAACTTTCGTATTATTTTATCCCCCTCTACTTCCTGTCTGAGCAGGGGCAGAGCGACAACAACACAGCCTTGGGAGGTCTGACAAGGCGAGGAGGCTGGGGAAGACAGGGAGAGCTCATGTGTGTGCATTAAACTGCCCAAGTACCACCCCAAACACAGACACCATGAAAAACAGCACCTCGTACCTAGAAGCAGGTAGTGATTTCTCTGTCTGACTGATCAGCTAGCTCTGGAGATAAATAGCTCCTCATATTTACTTTTTAGTCTGCTGCTACTTTTAGATAGTGACTTAGACTGGGCTTCATAAACTTAGAAAAAAAACATGACTGACAGGGGACTCTACAGACCAAGGCAAAAGGGGCACTGTAAGAAGTAGGTGGCTCTGCAAATCTGCAACATTAAGGCAGAAGGTTTAGAAGTACTAAAAGGACTGACCTGCTGGATTCCTCTCCATAGGCCATCTTGGAAGCCATAAGCTCAAAAGAAGATTAGACAAATTCTTAGGAGACTGGACCTTTGGTCGACCAGCTACATACAGCTCTTCCTGCTGCCTCATATTCCTCTCTTAGCAACGTCTCAATGGCTAGCATAGCACTGCAGACACCCTTTCAGGCATGTGATGTTGCAGATATATTCCTAAGAGGCAAATCTTAAATATATCTAAGAGGTGCATATAACTGCATTTGTAAGACACCTGCATATTAAAAAAAAACTTGGCTTAATTGTTTAGACTGCATCCAAACATCTCAGTTAGGTAAGCGACTGAAGGACAGATTCACTGCTGCTTAAATTCGGCATCTGTGCAGTTCTGCTTTTTGAGCTGGGCAGACACTAAGAGGGATCGGCATTAGTTCACAGAAGAGCAATTAATAGGATTAAAATAACTGGAACGTTCAAAAATTTAAGCTAATAAAATTATGCATGATGCAGTTAACTTTTAGCTAAAGCTCTACAGTAGTCGGAAAAACATGCTTAAGTGACTCAGAGATATAAATAAGAATGAAAAAAACCTTAGAATCCAGCATGTCTGTCATTGTAACAACACATCAGAAATCAACGCCTACAAAAATATACTAACTTGCAAACCCCTGGAAATTATGTGCCAAAATATCTCCTCACCTGCTAATCTTGATCTGAAAGACAATGAAAGCAAAATGGACCCAAGGCTTCGGGATGTTTGAAATAAAGCACTGTTTGCCTTCAACTAATTGAGACAAGACCACTGGAATCAGTCAGTAATGAGGAGCTGGAGTGCTTGGGAAAGGAAGACAGCGCTCAAAGCGAAGATTTTTAAGTGCAGGATCCCATAGACTGAGCTTTTAACTCTACATAAGCACTGGAACCAGTAAGATTAATTTCCAGGAAAGGACACTGATGGAATGAGTTCATCTAATTGCGTATCTCCAAAGCCGGTTATCCGAGCTATGCAACCCTAACTCCCGCTGTAAGAGATGGGAAAACCCGGATAAGATGGGCTGCCCTCGCTGAGGAGGGGACCAGCTTGGAATTAGACAACTGTATCTAGGTAGCTGATTTACACACAAGGAATATACTTTGTTTCTAGTTTATTTTCCCACCTCTGAATATTTGTCTGACTTAAATTAGGCCAAATCAAGTGCTGGTCTATTACAGGTATCTATAGGAGAAATGGGATGAATTACAGGAAAGGAGCGAATCCAAATGAAAACACTGTCAACATAATTCACTGTTCTGCAATAACCTCTGAAAGAAGCAGCAGACTAGACAACTTGTGCAAAGAATTACGAATTACGAAATGGCAGATAAGCAAAAATCTTTAAACTGGAGAGGGATGAGGCAGTTGTACTAATTGTTTAACCTCAACTTCTGTCATTGTTTCTTCTAGGATTCTACTGCTTAGTGATGCATTTAGTAAAGTAAAAAGAAAAATCATGATCTGGAAAAAAATGATGTCAGTTTTTTTTTTAACAAAAACTATGAAAGCATAATTTTTAAACTTGCATCTTATTTCCAAACCACTGTTTTATATCCACATTTTCATGTGCTGAAAAAAGAAAAACAATTTAGCTAGAAGCTAATGTGCCATATTAAATTATTATTAAATTTCACCATCCCTATGAGCTACCAGTTTCTCAGTAGAAAAATCTCCAGATGTTTTATTATCTAACTGAAAAAAAATCCATTTCATGCTCCATTAAAAAAATGTATTTAGTGTTGCTCTCTCTACCATACTATACCTGGATGAGCAAAGTCTTTGTTTATATAAGCTCAGTTGTATTCCAATCATAGCTACGTAGGACAAATGTGAGGTGAGATTTTTATTTTTTTGATTATTATTACTGTATTATTTTTATTAGCACGTTAGCATTATTTTCTTTTAATCCAAATGGCTTGTGGAAAAGATATTTGGGAAGGGCATCATCAAACATCATCAAACACTATTACATATTTGTGATATTACATATCACAAAAATCATGTTAGTGTCCGGAGACAACATTTGAACTCCAATATCTATGGAGCAAGATTGTTTCTATAAATTTAGAAATCATTTAAGATCTCTTTGAAACTCAAGTCTTAACATGGTAAAACAGCTCAATTTACAAACCAGGCCATCTCCTCTCATCTTTCACAAGGCAGAGCCAGTAAGCTTTAAGTTTCATGAAGTGATTAATAGGATAGGAATAAAAAATTTGACAAACTATTAGATGTGATAGATGATAGCGCTAAGCTATCATCTGCAATAAATGTTTATTAATAAACTAATAATTGTTGATAATAAGTTATATTATACAATAATGCAGCATTTTCATTAGCATTTATGAAGACTAATGAATTCTAGTAGGATAAGAAGATCTGCATTGCTAATTGAAAGCAGCAAATTGAGAAGTATTGGAATTAGTTGCCTTAAATCTACCAGAGGTTTGTTTTATTATTTTTTTCTCAATGACAGTGTATTCATGAATATGGAAGCAAGCACAGTATTTCAAGCTGGATCCCAGCAGCACAGTTGTATGGGCCGGATGATGATGGGGAGAAAGGACAGTGAACAACTACCACAGTAAATGGACAGGCAACCTGCTAATACGTCCCACCAAGCACATATTTTAGCAATCTTCACACAAACTTCTAGTGACCTTGAACATCATGTTCCAAAACTAGGCATGCAAGAGACAAAGACCCTGCCAGAGAGGGGCCTGGCCCCAAACGCAAGTATCCTGAGGTTGACCACTGAACTACACAAACCACTGGGTCTACTGCAGAGACATGCTCAGGCTAGGCTAGGCCTGAGCTCTGTACAAAACAGATCTGCCAGTTTTTGCACCTCACTTGCACTGGAGTCTGTAGACCCAAACTTCCCACTCTGACCACAGTTGCAGTGCTCCGGACCTTAAAAGGCCTCATCTCCCTTGCTCCTACTTCTTCCCCATGCAAACACATTTCAGAGAAGCCCTCTAGGCAAAGCTTCTGCTAGTCTGGTTAGACAGTTGGGCTATCTTACCCCTAAAACACGCTCAAGACTTTTCCAGACAGAAGCCAAATCTTGCTGAGAGCTGCAGCGAGCTGCTCACAGAGCAGATCCTCTCCCCCACTGCCTGTGCTAGAGGCTCGAGTCTCCTCAGCAGCTGGCAGACACAGGCAGGCGAGATGCAGCAGCAGAGATGGCAGCACCTGTGGGCTTTTACCCTGTGATAAAATCCACACTGCTGTGCATTCCTTCCAACAGTTTTCCTGGCTACCTGCACGAACATAACCCAGAGATGATCTCACATGCTTCAGCCCTAGTAAGCCCATACAGTGGAGACGTAAGATTCTCCCTAAAGTAGACAGAATCTCTCTGCATCCCAACCTGGCTCATCAGTTTCCTTTTCTGCAGCCACTTATTACTTTTTCCCCCACTCCTCAATGTCATTTATTCATTTTCCACTTTGATTATGCTGAAGTTCCTTCCATATGGGATATGAGGCTACATGACTGCATTTATTAGCATAGTGCATTTCATATTACAAACACCGAGGTGCATCTAAGGCCGAGAATCATTAACATTTAATAGCTGCCCGAGATGATGATGAGAGGGCTCTGTGCAGCTCATCTAATGCAGTTCAGTGCTCAGTGTCACTGACAGACCTTCCCTCAGCAGGAGCATCCTTGTCAGCATGACAGGAGGCCAAGAATCCCCCAGGCATATGGAGGGACTGAGAGGGGGCAAATTTCTTCTTCAATTAGTGCCAATCACACCAGGCAGCATACTGCCCATTACAGTCTGCTTTGTGGCTTCCCGCATACAGGTTTTTCATGCATATTCTGCCATTACCTGCATAAAACATGAACAGACTACAGGATCATTTGACTTTCTGAATTACTTAAAAAAAAAAAGTCCTTGACAGCTCATGTGCAGGTAATACCAAATTTTGTCTGGTTCAATACAAAGCTTTCAAGCATTTCAACAATTTCTCAAATTCTGAGAGACTTGCCAAAAAGAACCCCCAAGGTTAAGTATCTGCCTCACAAAACTTTTCTTATTCAGGACAAAGGCTTTATTAAAACAAAAAGCCAAAAGTCCCTAGAGCTGCATTTCACCTGGAGTACTTTGTCTAATATGAAAAACTTACTAATCCAGCCTAGAAATCAAAATATCTACCCTAAAAGCACAGTGTCCATTATTCCAATCAAGAAAATTAACATTACAAATCCGGAGTGGTTTTATGAAGCTCTTTTTAACAGAAGCAGAACTGGCAAATTCCAATCTTTTCATAACATCTTAGGAAGAAAAAAAAAAAAAAAAAAAAAGAAAAAACCCAAACACTCACACACCAATCCAATCACGCACCACCAGACAAGTCCTCTCTACCATTTGTCAAAACTGGAATACTGCTAATTGAAAGACTATCAAGTTTTCCTCTTCTGAACACAGGGAATGATAAAAATAAATGGGAAATAGGGCAGATTCACAGCTGTTTTTCATTTGTTCATTAACTGAATAGAGATTTCAGAAAATAATCTATTACTTTAATATCCTTCGCGCTCTAAATACCCTCTAGCCCTCCTCGTTGTTCTTACCTGTCCATACTTATGGGGGTTGGATGTGACCCCATTATGTGCGTAGAGGCTACGGGTCTCCCATTGTGCGGAGATGGCGCCGCGGGCTGAAGTTCTACCGAGGCTTCCAGGGGCGACGCGGGACTTGTCACGACTACAGAGAGAAAACAGGCTTTTCAGAAAACCAGCTAACAATATTTATCCACAAAGTAGGACTATTTCCCGCAAAAGCCAAGGCAAATGAAAATTTTAAATAAAGATAATACCTCCCTGCCACCAGTCAAGTTTTGAAGCACACAAGTACATAGTAGACAGAAGGTCTAAAATAACAAGTTTTAGATTTGAATTGTGGTTTTTGACAGATTATAATGATATAGAAAATTCCAGTATACAGTTTTTAAAATGAACCCAATCAGACTGCCAAGATCTGGCTAGATATTATGCTGACACTTTTCAAGCAGCATAAGAGAAGTAAACTGGGCCATCAACAATTTCATACTGATATTCTCAGTTCCTGTGTTGATCACTGACTGTTATCCAAAAGGAAGTGAAGAGCAGAAACTTCCATGGGAAAGTTATTTCTTCAAAATAGCAGTAATTCTCTACTACATTGTACAGAATAATACAAAATCAGTATGTTCTTGTGTCTCATATAAAGACCAGATGATATCTGGTATTGATCTGCTTCAGTTCTTTCAGCCTGTAACTACAACCCTCTATATTCTATCTAGAATTATATTAAATCACATACGGCTTTTTCAACGAACAGCAGCAACTTCTCTCTACCCTGTCACCTGTTGCAATAATCTCAAGGACAGATGAGAATTCATGAGATCGGATATACTTAGCAGGGCTACCCAAAATCTCAGACCTTCCAGTTGCTTCTGTTTTACTACATGCTAAAAAAAAATTGGGCTAAAGTCTTTTATGACAAATGTCCTGGGCTGATTTTCAGGATGCTTTTAGATGGAAGATATTAGCAATTTGAGTTTCACTGCTTCTACAAATGGATACAGTCTTTAATATTTAAAAACAAGTCTGGTAGTTCTGCTTTGGAAAAGCAGAAGTATCTCCCATTACAGAGCAGAAACCTAACAAACGGTAATAGGTGATGGATTTTTTATTTATTGTATAATTTGTCCAGTCCATCAAAATCTTCAAGCTTTGCCAAACAGTAAGATTGAAAAAACAAACAAACAAAAAAATGCACATAGTTTGAAGTCATCTGTGGGAGTTTAATGCAGGAAGTTACAGTTGGCTTTAATTAATTTGCATATTTAACTGAACAGCATAGCAAAAAAATAACAAAACAAATAAAAGCAAAGCAAAAGCGCCATCAGTGTGTGAGCACTCTTCTGTTTACCCAGTCACTCAAGGGCTTCAGCCCACCCTGGGGACTGGAAAAATAAGACACATAAATTCCTCCTCTGCCTCAGAAAATTGCTTTCTTGTTTTCTACCTTTGGAGGGAAGGAGCTAACCATAGGTTATGAACTCACACTCTGTTTCAAGAAACTGTTCAAAAGCACTGTTATTCTTGCTAAAGAAAATATATAAGCAATTATTCTCCAGAAATGTGTAATGAATTCAGTGTCAAAAGCGTCCTAGCAGCTCTAATTATAGCATTCACTTAACATTATAGTATTCATAAGCATCAAGAAAAAAAAACAGGATAAGCAAACACAGCTATTTGTCCTCCCTGTTATTCAAGTCAAATATGTGTATGTGTGTATAAATATATATACACATATATATATACACACACACGTACATATAAAGAAAGAAATAATGATCATCTTTTAATATGTTATGTTATGATAGGGTAAGCCACTTAGTAGTTTGACTTAAGTAACATTTAACACGGTTAGCTTTTACTTGGTGATGCTTGAATAAAAGCAAACTTTCATTTTATCTCCTTTAAGTAACAACTTCTAGATAAAATTTGAGCTAAAATGACCAGAAAACAACAGAGGAGGCTAACAATACAGGAAGACTCTGGTCTTTTGTAGGAGCTGAATTTTGAAACAAAAGAAATAGAAATTAAGACTAAGTGAATGAGGTAACGGATGTGGGAGAGAAGTCATGGGGTAGTTTAGGGCTATAAACAGTTTATTTAGATGAGATAATTCTTTAGGGAAAAAAGAACAGCAATAAGACTGTAGCCACCATACTTGTAATACTATGTAAAACAAATTGTAGAATCAATGATTAAGCTGCTGAAGTTAAGTTAGTTAATTTATTTCTTTGTATTTTATAAATAATTAAACTTGATGACTCCCTATTAAACATTGTGACAAGGCTTCTAAAAAAGTCAAAATTTAGCTAATGGCTAGCTACCTATACAGAAATTATAAATAACAAATGTTTGCTAAGACTCCAGTTATAATCTTCCAGCGATTGTCTTGACATTTATGGCAATTAGTCTGCCAAGTTTCAGAACTCTATCTAAAGTCATTGCGCTTAATAGCCACTTATTCACTCGTTATGCTTTAGGCATAGTTAAACACAATTACCTGTCTCTCCAATAATATTTGCCTTTGATATATGTCCATTTTGCTGGTCATTAGATTTCTACAAAGGAAGCATAATTTTTTTAAAGTTAAAAATGGCACTAGAGAAAAGATACAAAACATACTCAATATTTACACATGTTAAGAAGTAGCACTACCTTATCTACTGCTTCTACACGCCTAGTTCTCTTCATGATCTCCTCAAGCCTCTAGAAAGAAATGTAAAAAGGGTAAAAATGTTTGCTGAGATTTATTAAAAAAATAAAAATATCTCCCCAAACATAACTGTCAGTTATTAAAGTTGCATCTGACTACTGCAGAAAGGCAAATGACTTACTACTCTTAGCAAAGTTATGTCCACTTTCACACCAGCAGTGCAGATGAGGACTTTATATCTTTTCTTAAGGCACATTAGCATCTTAAATAACTTTCTACTGCTAAGGTGGAAGCAAACTGCTAAGACAAAATGAATTATAGTTTTTCTCTGTGTATTGATTTACCTTTTTCCTTTCTAAGCGCTCTTGCTCTTCTCTTTGAAAATGTTTCTCACGTTCTAATCGAATCCGCTCTGCCTCTTCCCGTAGGCGAGCTTCCTCTTCTTTCTGAGTTGGTGATTTTGAAAAAATAAAATAAAAAATTACTATTTGAAGATGAACTCACATTAATATCTATCTAACTATACACTATGGACATTCCCCAATTTAGCAGACCTTGGCAAAGGGAGCATCATACATCATCTTGGAGAAGGAAGGGGGAAAATAGGGAGAAAAGCCCTGAGTTTAAGTTATGTTCCTTAAATAATCCTTTAAGCATTTACTTGCAAGGCATACATTTAATTATATATCAGAAAAAAAATCTATAAAGCAGATTGAAGTGCTGGAACTCAGTTAGAGATGAAAAGGTATGAAAGAGAGGGAAAGAAGAATCTCCAAAATACCTACAGCAGACTCTCCTGAAGCTAGTAAATTAACATTACACCCACCATACAAACAGAAATGAGAGCAGGCTGAAAAACTGTTTTTTTTTTTTTTTTTTTTGAGAAGTTGCACAGATTTCAAAAAGACTGTAAAAGATGAAAGGCATTCCGTGGCATGAGCAAAATTATCAAAATGTAACCATACCTCCACAAAAGCTCTACTGGGCATGAGACTTGAATGCATTAGGGTTACGTTTCCAAGATACTGAATATTAAGTTATCTTGATATCTAGACTGGGTGGAAGGGCAAATATTTCTCTGGTATATTACCATCACTAAGTTCCCAAAATACAACTCTATTGATTAATCATTTCCAGCATGTTTTATCAGTATTAGGAAAAGATTTAAGTTCTACATGAAGGGAAAAAAAAGGAAAAAAACAAACACTCCAACATACTGTAAGAAATATCTTTGTTGTCTGAAGCACACTACGAAATGAAGTCAAACACAACCCCATTGCTTTATATAGTGCTTTAATTTTAGACAGCCCTCTAAGCTAGCACTGTATCTAGACGTACTCAGCAGTTACTCATTCACTTTTCTGGCACCTAGGCTGGCACAGGAATGGCAGGAGGGCAGCGTACCTGTTTCTGAACGCGCTCCATCTCTTCTCTCTCCTTCTGTTCTCTCTCTTCTGCCTGTCGGCGCAGCCGCTCTTGCTTCTCCCGCTCCTCCTCTGCCTCCCTTCGTTTCTTCTCTGCTTCCTGTCTGCGAGCTTCTTCCTCTTCGCGGCGGGCTCTTTCTTCAGCTATCCTTTGGGACAATTCTTCCTTCTTTTGCCTGCAATCATGAAGGAAACATAAGAAAAAAAAATGCAGATTACTGACCCAAGACACCAGCATTACTGAAGAAGCAGATAAAAATTTCACTGATGTTTCACTCATAAAAGCACCAAAACATCAGAACCAGGTCAAACTAAATTGACTGCCTTGCTTCCAGAAGGAGATGAAGTTGGAGCCCCACAGAAAACACAGGAAGTGGGCAAGCCTATACCAATACTGACTCCCACTGATATCCAGTTCATGAACTTTCTTAATCAAGACAGTGTCTGTGATTCCAAAGCACCCTGAAAGATCTCTCTGCTATGATTTCAATTAATCATATTTTGAAGCAGTGTACATTTCTATGCCTTGCCTTACCTTGTGACAATGACACCTGAATTTAAAATGTACCTACTTTTGCTGATTTTTTGACCTTGTCAACTTCTAGTCTCATTTGATACCCTCTGTCCTTGTATTATGGGAATGAGTAACTTTTCCCCTTGATCTTTGATATTACCAATACTACCCGCCTCTAGCAAGGCACTCAGTTTATGCCTGTGGCTATCACACAGCACAAGTGGTCAGACAGGCTACTCATTTGCTGATAGAAAAATGAGACATCCACCACATGCTCTAATTCCAAGACAGATCTTGATTCCAAGGAGGTCTGGATTTTAAATTATAATGTAGGAAGAGGTAAAAATCACAGCTGACTGTGATTTGAACACCATCCATAGCAGACATTTTATGGAATACAGAACAAAAGATAGTCATAGTTGTAAAGATGAAAACAGCCAAGTGCAATTCACTAGTTGCTGTAAAGTTTTGTTCTGTAAGTTTCTCTAAGAAAACAGTGGATCCCTACACTGAAGACCTGCTCTCTCCTCCAGCCACTGTCTATTTTAAAGCATGAATAAAACACATTTATTGATACATGAAACATATTTGGCATAAGATTTTAACCTTATGAATCAGCTTGGGTATATATTGCTTATATGAAAAATTC
The DNA here is from genome assembly GCA_034781795.1 of Crypturellus tataupa. NCBI lineage: Eukaryota > Metazoa > Chordata > Aves > Tinamiformes > Tinamidae > Crypturellus > Crypturellus tataupa. The sequence continues at coordinate 2,043,634 of JAWLRI010000367.1, read as the reverse complement.
CAACAGGAAATACTGTTTGTGCAAAAGTTTTGTCTCCTGTACATTAGCACTATGGTCCAGGTATCAGTGTAACAAGGGAATATTCACAAGAAGCTGCTAGGAGGCCACTAGAAACACATCTTGTCCACTGCAGAGGTCTGGATCACCTTTCAAGCTCTTCTCTCTCCCTCCTTTCTTGCTCCTCCCGTTCCCGCTGCTCCCTGGCCAGGCGCCTCTTTTCGGTCAGCAGCCTTGTTGCTTCTTCAGGATCTGTGGTACCCGCAGAGGCCTTCGTGGGAACGGGTGGCGGAGAAAGAGCTGGTGGAGCAGGAGGTGATGATGGGGTGGCTGCTGAAACACATAGGAAGGAAAAATCAGTGTGTACAGACACAGTGGCAAAGATGACACCTTTTTCACATATGTAAAATTAAACAAACCTCTTGAAAGAAATGGGAAATAATTTCAAATACTCTACAGTATTTTCAGGGTTACACTTTTTTTTTGGTAAATGACTCAAGGAAGAAGAAATCCCAAGATGCTAGCAGCTCATATTCCTTAGGGGAATCTTACTTATTTTCTGATAGGCAAAAGAATCTGCAGTTGAAAGGTTAAGTCAACTTCTCCATGAGACCATCAAGTGCTGTATGGTGCTCAACAGGAGTTACGTTGCCTCAGGAAGCCCCACCACCCATAGTTTGCCTGATACTATTCCTTAGCAGGTACCACAGAAAAGTCTGTGATATGATAGTCCCTTCTGCCTGATAGGCTACAGTGGCAGATCAGAGCCAGAATTTTAGTAATACCAGCAATCAACTGTCCAAAGAGATCTGCAACACAGTAAGGAACATCTAACTGCCACCAATTTTGCAGTTATTGCAAACTTTACCAGAACTGGGATTCTTACGGGTGGTCTCACCACACACTTGGGCTGACTCACAACATGATAACATATGGGGATCAAGACACAGCTTCTTAATAAATTTTTCTACTATTAATGAACCATGGCTTCTGTTCAAATAATAACAGGCTTCACCATCACTAATTCATTAAAAAGTCTTCTCATGGAGGTAGACACAGATTAGAAAAATAAGGCAATATAGTAACTTGGTCAGAAGTGTCAAATGAGATTCTAACAACCAAGTCACTGCTTTCTTTTCTAATTCAGCAGAGACTTCTCTCTCTTTCCACCTTCCCTCTCCCTTTTGTCAAGGCATGCATCTGCCTCCATATTAATCGCAAGACCACTTTTGGCCACCCTGTAGAGAAGGTGTTTTTCTTTGTAAGAGCATCATATTGTCATTCGTCCATCTGAGTGTGAAAGTAGGATACAGGGGAGGACTATGTATTAGGGTCAGCTCTCACTGCTCTGCTATGCTTTAGTTTTTGTAGCAAACAGTTGTTCTGAGTCCCACAAGCTTGCCTGGCATTCCCTAGCACAGGCACAGAGAAACCCAACTGCAATTTTTCCCTCTAGAGACCAAAGACCACCACGGGCACACCAGCTAACTGAAGGAGGCACTTCCAGAACCGATGGAAGCACGTCCAGGGTAACCGCACATGCTCATGCAGGCAAAATGCACAGCCAACAGTTTGAACTGGCAGCACTTCCGTAGGAAATGGAACCAGCTTCAGATCTTGGGAAAATACATGCAAGTATGTCATTAGGAATGGCAAGAAGATTGCTTTATCTCTGCATTTCCAGCCATCTCTTCAGGATGTCTGAGCAATTTCCCCATCTCGCAAAACTTTCCACAATGGGTTTCTCCTTGGCTTTTGTCGCACACCTCACTGCATACACAAACACAAATTCAGTTGCTTTCTCAGTTTTGAGTACTCACATCTACCCGCTTCTCTAGCTGTCTTCTTCTATCAAGCAAAATCTATGCAGATCTTTATACCTGCTTTAGGGCATTTCCCTCTAACTCAAAAGCTACATCAGCAACAGTAATTCGCAGTGCCAGGACCTGTTCTCCACCCCTGAGGTGAACTGGCACACTCTAGCATCATCCAGAGCATGATACCCTTATTTCCAAAACAGGCATCCATTCTGCCCCTAGGGAGTTCTTCCCAGCCTGGGATAACTCCCAAGAAGTAGGTGGAAACTTGGACAATTCTGGAATGGTTGAAACAAGACAACAACAACAACAAGTAACTCAATCGCTCCTTAAGCTTGGGATCCCTTTATAACTACTGCTTTACTTTATAACTGCTACTTTAATAGTCCCAGACACAGAAGATGGAAAAGAAAACACCACATGAGCTTACAGTTGCAGCGTGGACCAGAAGGATACCAGAGACCCTCTGTAACAGCTGAACAGGACAAATGGCAGAGCTCCTGTGCCCAAGTCTGTCTTCATTTGTTAACCAGGACCAAAGCAGGGCTGCTGCCCCAGAGGGGAGCCCTGTGCTGCTCAAGGCTGACTTTCTGCTTCAGATGCTGACCCTGGTACCCTGGCACAAGTAGCTCCCTTCACACACACTTATGCTGCTGTCAGCTTGCATAGGCACACCCAAAATACTCTTAAACTTGGGTGGGTATTAGTTAGTCATGACAGATTTGGCTGCAGAAGCTTGTGTAGCTCTGCCAGTGATCAGTCCTTGCTGACCTCCCGGCTGCTGTGACTACACAGCAAGCAGTGGTTGAGCCAGACAAATTAAAGACCAGTTTAGGTAACTGGCTGCAATCAGTCCTTTCACTTGCAGCTTGCACCTAAGAAGCTTCAGCAATGGCACTCTAACCCCAAACGCCAAATAGCCCCTCTCCACGTTCTCACGTTCAGCTAGTGACTAGGAGTTGGCAGCTGAGGCCTCCACCTGCAGTACAGGTACCTCTTCTCTAATCTTGCACCAAAAATGCTTTGACTGAGATCTCATCTTTGATCTCAACTATTACCACCTCCTCCAGCTTTCACACACATATCCAATCTGAAATGCTGATCACTTCAATCATGGCATCCCTCTCCTAGTGCCTCTACCTGTTTCTGTCATGAATACTAACGACTTCACTTCTGAATCCTTTTACCACCGTATCTCTTTCCATACTGAGTAACCTTGTCACAAACCACTCAGGTATTGACTGGTCTTGCTCTTTGCAACCTAAAATGTCGAACAGTCACCATATTCCTCTGCTCTGCACCTTGTACTTGGAAAGCAATTTATAAACGTGTGCAAAGTTACCCCAGTGATATCTCTTGAGAAGTAAACTTTCACTTATTTTTTCTAATGCATACAAAAGCTTATCATATAACCAGTGAAAGCCCACACTGCCATACCGAATATCTAATTCTTTAAATGTCCATGACCAGTGGATATACCCATTTATTTGGATCCATACTATAAGGTCTTTGTGGGATTGAATACCACATGGTAGGATCTGAGTATCTGACTGGAACTACAGAAATTACCAGAACAAAAAATATCAGTTCATGTTAGGTCTTCTCTTAGAGAACAACTCCCAACTATGCATCCTGCAGTTCAAAGCAGGATTATTCATTTCTTGAAGGACAATCTTCTTATCACAGGGAGATTTGTGAACTGTTCAATTCGGAATCTTAAGTAACCCATCCTGGGAATCCCAGCGGTCACATAGACTTGCTATTACAACCTTAAGAAAGACAATTTATGCTGTACTTATAATGGTTTAAAATGCCTGCAGAACAAACCTAAAGTTTCAAATTGAATATTTATCAGGTTTGAACATCACTTCTTTGTTTCTCCCTTCTTACACTTTCAAGATCATTATTTTATTCTGCATATAGCTCATTTTCCAATTTGCTGCTTTTCAGTGTTTTTCTTCAAATTCTTTTTCTCTGAAAAATTTTGCCCATTCCTCTCTGCATTTTACTTCATCCTGCCACTCTTCCCTCATAAGGTGGCACATTTACAACAACACAATCAGGAACAGTTTAATTTTCTCCGTATCATTGTATTGAGTGTCTGCTAGAGCTGGACATTCTCTCTGTGCTCGCTACCCTTATGGAATGGTTTCCTGTATTATTAATTTTCAGACCATTCTTGTTCTGTTTCAGAGTCTGAAAAGAAGCTGTATCATCAAGCAAGGGTCAAAGTCCTGTTCAAAAGGGCAAAAAAGAACAGCGAAACCACCCATTACAATGCAGGTTTACATGTTCCTACTGCTGAAAACTTGAGAGGGCTTCAGCCTTTTTATAGATTTCTCCCAACAAACACACACCTGAGACCAGAAGAGTCAATGTCTTAGGATTAGCTGTGAATTCCTTACAACTAACAATATGTACAATTTTCAAGAATGTTCTGAGGAATTTAAATTAACATTTAACAGAAAACTATTTAAAGCAGTTACACTGTTCCTGAGAGAGGTAAGGAGCACCATGAAGAGCTCTCAGGCATTCCTTAACCAAAAGAGCATCTCTTCTTACCTTGAGGAAGCTCTGCCTGCACGACGGGCTCTTCCTGACTTGCAGATTCTCCAGCGCCTGCTGAAGTTTCTTTACTCTCTTCTGTCTTCTCCTCACTGGCCTTTTCGGCCTCCTTTTCAGGTCCTTTATTCGCACTCTCTGGTTTGACCTCTTTCTTGACTGGCCGGATATTGCCAGGAGAGGGAGGACGTGCCTGAGCCGATGAAGCTTTGGAGACAGCCGGTGGGGACGTCACCTGCTTGGGGGTGCCAGGCAAAAAAGGCAGAGACTTGGACACGTGCCTGGGGAACCACAAACAGAAAGAGCGCCCATCACCACCAGGCATGCCTTACTGGATGCCACCTATACATCACCTCTACAGCTACCACAGTGACAAATGAAACAAAGTCTCTGGGAAGGAGAGCAGTTAGAGTAAAGATTTAACTTTTCACGCACAATGTTTCCTCTTTGCAACTATTCAGAGGTATAAGCACAGAGCCCAGGCAAGAGAGAAGAAACCAGGTGCATTCCTCCTCCCTTCCACCTCCTTACAACAGCCATAGTTTTCTAAAAGTTGAGCTGTTCTTTTTTACTCTGCTGCAAAGAGAAAATATCTACATCAGAAAATAAGTTTGTGCTGATATTTCCTGTGAAACTAACATTTAACAACTAGAACGATCAAAACTAGCTATAGCTTAAATTCCAGCTATGCATGTACTTGGCTTACCAAACTGGAGAGGGAGCTGGTGATCTAGTTTTGGGGTTGGAAGAAAAATGACTTCCTTTAAAGGTGGCTGAGAAGCTGGGTGACAAATGGTCTCTCTCCTTTTCTTTTTTGTCAGTCTATAGTTCAGCAAACAAAAAAACAAAGTCAAGCCAGAGTTCACACAGCTGAGGAAAGCAAAGCAAACTCAGTTAAGGATGAGGGGATGGCAGGCTGAGGAGTCTGAAAAAAGTTGTGCTGAGTTTGTCCTTTCCACATCCCATTTGACAAGCTCATTAATACAATTCCTGTAATAAATCCTATGCTGTTTTTGTCAGTAAATATGCATTTGACAACAACCATATCCTTAATCATGCTCTTTGCTTAAGATGTTATGGGCTAATTTCCAGATACGTAATTTATATGGGTGACAAAAATTGGTTTGCTCTCTGCCTCCACTGTTCCCAAAGCAAACACTTGCTCCCCACAGACCCCAGGACTTAATGGACAAAGAACCACTCCCAAGCCTCCAGCTTAGCCTCATACAGCTTGAGCTTTTTGGCTTATAAGCCAATGTCACAAATAACCTCAAAGTCCTGATAATGTGCTACAATAGATAGTTATTCTGTTCTCTCTTCTCTTGGCCAGTTTCACCATAGGAGCTTTTTCAGAGCTAATTCTTACATGATGTGGATGCTTTCCCTCATTGTTTCTCATCTCATGATGGTACCTATAAAATTATATCCATATATATGTATGTGTAAATACATATATGTACATATATAAAAATTATACATACACACATACAAAAAGATTTTTAGATTTCTGTTTTAGCTTTGAGTACACTTCCTTTGGAACACATCAAAATTTAGGTATCTATCTCCTTTCTGCCATCTAAATATAGATGGCAAAAAAACAGGTTCTTGGAACTACAAGCTCAGGTTTATAGGAACGTGAAGCATGAGAGAGCACAGTAAGCTGCCACTCGGCCAGCATGGTGCATCACACTGCTTTATACCTTCACTGCTTAAAGGGGCTCTATAATGCTCACGTCTATCCTGATCTTAAAGCCAGTTTGACAACTGAAAAAGAAAGATGGAAAACAATTTCATGAGCACATAAATCCCTGATTTATCTTTATCTTGGGGGCTCCACTAAGGTTAAAACAGTTAAATTGCTGAAAACACCACTTACTACTATCAAAAGACAGTCCCTATCCTGAAGTCATTACTCAATGAGAGTTAATTAATCAGTTCTTAGGAAGTGGTGTTTCTCAGAGCTCGGCTGGTTAATACAATGGCAATCATCCCACTCATCACGGCATATGCAGCCAAGATAAATAGAGCACAAAGAACAGAAGTTTTTCTTACTAGCAAGAGTCATGTACTGGATCTGTATCACATGTCCTGAAGACACAGTATCAGCTAATTTTTCCTCAGCATCAGTAAAGCTGGACAGAATTCCTACAGAAGTTTACTAGTGAAGCTTAATAACCTTCACAATATACCATCTATTGAAAATAGATGTAATGTTTTACATGGTTGCCTTCACCAAAATGCGTCAAAGTTTCTTCTTTTTTATTTAAGTAAAAAAAAAAAAAGAAATGAAAGAGATCCGAGAGACGCCAATGGCTCTGGAGACTGTATGGATATACATGCAGAGCATGAGATTTCTCCACAGATACTGTGGCTTAACCTGAACTTGAAGGGACCATCTTTGGACTGAAAGATTAAGCACTAGCTGTGGTTCATGCTACTTGCATCTAAAGCTGCTTCCAACAAGGTTATCAATAGCAGCATTGCGCTTCTGATTTTGCCTACCAGGCAGAACAAAAATACCAGCACCACTTACATGACCTTCTGCTGAGGTGACCTTGCTCGTGTCATACTCTATATGAGCCAAAATGTGGAGTAGAAGGTAAAATATAACTGCTTAGATACAGCATATAACATCTGAACTGGAGGTGGCTGTTGGCTTGGAGCCTGGGCAGCATCAATTTGATCTGCCTGTGTCACTGTACCCTAAAAGTCTGGATCAGTCATAGCACTGCTTCGAAATCATTCAGAACTGTATTGTGTGAGAAACCTTGCTTACAGAACCATGTTCCCAAACCACCCTACTTTTTCAGAGAGGAGAGGGTTTTAGCTTGATGTCCCAAGGAACTGAAGCCAAAAGGACTTATGTGCATGGATACAGGTGCATGTATGTGCTTTCTCCCATCTCATACTGTACCCCACAGGCTCACCTAGACTTGCCAAGACCTCAGAAAATATGAAGTTCTAGAGGCTTTGTAAAAAAAAAAAAAAAAAAAAAAAAAAAAACCCACAAGATACCTTTAAGCTGGGGTCTTAAAAGACAGCAAAAAATTTACATGAGAATGGGACCATGCACACACCCTGACTGCTTCCTTATCCTCCTGGGGAGCTAAGGTGTCCGCTCTGAAAGTAAACATGGGTGTTTCCTCAAGCAGATTCCTCGATGCATCACATTTCAGGCTATGCCACCTCCTCAGTCAAAAAGGCAACAAACTAAGAGATCTTCAGAAAGGGGGCCTCCCTCCCCCAAACCAAGCCCCATCCCAAACACCTTTAGTCAGTAACGACTCCTGTTGTACTAATGGTGTCATGAGGTGGGTGCGTTAGTAGCCCACTTACAACCAGCAGTCTTACCCCGGCAGGATGTGCCGTCCTCCTGCGTACAACAGCATCAGGCGTAGAGGCAAAAAGTTTTGCTCGGTCTGATGAATTCCTACAGCTCGTGGCCTTGTAGGACAGAGGACTGATGGGGCTGCAAGATGCTGAACGGGGACAAATGGGGATAACTACAGTGTGGGTTGTTTTTTATTTATTTATTCATTTTAATTACAGAGCAGCATTGGAGGAGGAGTGACAGAGGAAAGCCAGCAAGGAATAGGGACAGAGAAAGACAGAAAAAGAAGGCATTAATACACAGAAGAATGATTAATTCTCATACCAGAACCAAAAATAAGAGGTATGTTACATAACTGTGCAGGAGAAAAATTATGTTTTCCTGTCAAAATTTTTTTTCTTCTTTTTTTTTAATGTACAACCAGCAGTTCTGAAAAAGCTTGTGTTACAAAATGACTGTTCTGAAATTGATTAGCTTAGTACATTCATTGACATGAAATTCAATTCCATTTGGAATAGGACACAATCAAAGTGAAATTAGATTTCCTTTTAATTGGTCTTGGAAGTTGGGGGAAAAATAAAAGCAGATGCACACAAAGATGAAAGCATACTACATTACAGAGAATAATCTGGTCTTGGAAGTCACACACTGTATTTGAAAGAGCTTACAATGTAAGAGTTTTCCTCCCTCTGTGAATCAATCCTCTCGATGCATGCTGATTATTTGAAGTTACCACAGAGGATGACACCATAAATATTAAGAAACAAGCAGCTAATTTTTACTTGTGATGTTGCCAAACAATGCTTTATGAAGCACTCCCAATGAGATCATGTTGTTTATATACAGAGTTACTTTAGAATACATTTTGGTTTCTGATGGTTATTAAAAGAAAAAATCCACTCTTATGCTTGATGTCCATAACAGCTCACTTAACATACATTTTAAGGACATAAATCTGTATTTAATTTGATTTGGATTTTTGCACTGTAATTCATCTTTACAGCCAAAGGGCAGGGTAATTTCCTAGGGCATAATGACAGGCTGGGATGTGCTGAGTGCTCAGAGCACAGCTGTGAGCCATTACCAGCACCTGATCATTAATCTCCAGGAAGTGTCCTGCATGAAGGGACTGCAGTTACTGCTCCTAGAGAATCAACCTGGAAAACAATGGGCAGATGGATTATTCTTCTGGGTGGCACAGGGCCAGTTAGCACAGGGAAGGCATTACTGGGGAATTACTGTGAATGTGCTGATGCATCAGTCATTCCAGCTACTTGCAATCTTTCCCAATATTGCACTTGGTTTACAGTCAGCATATAGCAATAGCGGCCACAGAAAAATCTATACACTTTTTCCAGTAAGTAATTATTTACAAAATTAAGACCTGGCTTTCTCAACCACCCTTTGATAAAGGGCTGCATTTCCAATTTCCTGTCTGTAGATGACATAAAATATTAATTTCACATGCTGTTGCTTTAGAATATGAACCCTGAGAAGGTACTTATCAATCGTGCTGTTTGTAGCCTATCATCTAGCATCATTTTTGCTCCTACATTGCTACCCCTGTGGAAATGTACCACAACCTGATTAGCAATAAGAGTTCTTAAGTGAAAGCTTCTTTAAAAGTAATCTTAGCAGATCTTCATACCCTCTTACCTTCTACGTCCTTTAATTAAAATGAGGATCTGTCCATATGGGACATCTGAAAGACTAGCCTAGATTTAACGATTCTGTATGTGTAGCAGCATATTCCTATAATGGTAAAATCCCAGGGCATGATCTTTTAAAAAACACCCTTACAATAAAAATAAATGCAACTGTCACCTGCTTGAAATACACCATTGCAGAGAGTAGCCTGGTTGTCTTTGAAAGACTGTTTTGCCTGGACTTTAAGTTATCACCTAGCAACATTTTCCCATTTCTGTATGTTAATTTCCTTCTCTATAGTAGATCAGAGAGCTGTCCAGAAGTTGACAGAGAACTTAGCAATAAATGTAGCTTTCCTAAACTTGTACATTTAACATTCTGCACAAGTAAATCCCCTACAACGAGGGGTCTGACATTCTAGAAATCCAACAAGTTTCTTGTGGGAAGTGCCCTGCTACAGAAGGAAACTATTCTTTGTACCAGGGCAGCACACAGCATTTGCTGTGGACCCATACCTCACATAAAAGCCCTGTCCAGGGCAGCATGGATAATGCAACACTGTCATTCTGCAGGGGTTGTATCTGTTGCTCAGATGAGGCAAAAAGATAAACCAAGAGAAAGGGGTGAAGGCAGACAGAAAAAGAGGCATAGCAAGCAGAAGTGCACCACAAGCTTTCATGCTGGTGCAGCATAATGCAGATCTTCAAGCTCGTTCTGGGATGCTATTGTACACACACAACAGTAACTTTACAACAGCCAGCATGGAATCCAGAAGAGTAAGCGGTTGAGGCCCGAGGCCTCCTCGGGTTTACCTGCATCTCCGGACAGCGCAGCGGTGCTTTTACTCCGGGCCAGGAAGGAGTGAGTGGGCGTCAGGAGGCGGCTCACGATGCTGCTCTCCCAGGGACTGAGCTGCAGGCGGCGAGCTGAGCGTGGGCCACACAAGCAAGAGGTGAGATCAGACACTCTATGCATACACCTCACTACTACACACCGCAAGAATCTTGGAGTTTTCCTTCAGAGATCAAAAACTTACCGAATGAGCAAAATCATTCTGTTTTTACATTTTATTCTTACTCTGTTTTACCTCAGGATTTCCCCCGAGACTACAAATATCTGAACACTTCTGCTACCAGCTGTGACCTTCTGCTAAACTGCTATGAAGATCGCAGTGATGTTTTGCATACATGCCTCATTTCCTTCTATCAGGAATGGCAAGGTAACTTCTACAGCTAGGAAAGCAGATACTTTTCATAGATATCAACTTTGACAGAGATACCGGTGTTTCAAAAAATCCCCCAAATTTTCTAGATATAAGATATATAGTCTTACAATAAAAAAAAGAAAAAAAAGAGAGTGAGCTACACAGACATCTTCTGAAGTCTGTAAGCCTAGATAGAAAGAACGAAGACCTTAAAAATAAATAAAAGGCCACAAGGTCACTGGTATACAGAGAATTATATCAGAGAAAGAGGTTCTATCCTCTTTCTAATGTGAAAAGAAAGTACACCTCAAAAATATACAATATACCTCCAACTGCAAATACCACACAGCAGCTACAGTCGCCTCAGATATTCATAATGACTCAAAACCGCATGTACTTTTGATCATGAATTCCTTGTCAAAAATTCCTACTTATAATAACTTTCAGCTTATGACAACTTTTTAATGATTAATTAGCCTCTGTTGAAGAGGCTAATAACATACTGACCTACCTACAGTTATTCCCCCATTTAGCTTTTCTCAGTATTTTCAAGTTTAGCTTCTTAATGTACTCCCTTTATCATTTATTTGTTATCATACTTAAAAAATACTACTTAAACACTGATCATGGTGAAGTGGTAGCCAAGAACGACCCATAAATTACTACTCAAGGGAATTGGATGTTTCTTTAATACTCAGATGTATATAACAAAAGAAAATTTCATTATAATGAACACTGCAAAAAAAAAAAAATTCAACCAGTTCCCATAATAGCTCATTACAGTAAGCTTAGTTCATAAGCTTAACATTGTGTTCAAAATCAGATCCTTTGCAGAATGGCTGAGGTAGGCAGAGATCTTTAGAGATTATATGGTCCAACCCCCTGCTCAAGCAGGGTCACGACCTGGGTCTCTGTCCGAAAATCTTCTGAATATCTCTAAGGATGGAGACTCCACAGCCTCTCCATGCAGCTTTTTCCACTACCCAGCCACTCTCACAGTGAAGAAGTTTTTCCTTATGTTTAGAAAGAAAGCATTTTCTATGCATCAACATTCTTTTGGTTTAGTTTTGTGTTTATGACAACAAAACTGCAACCTGAATCATGAAATAACTGGCTGTATGAGCTTAGAGATTAATCGGCATTTTTAAAGCTAGAGATACATCACTTTTAATAGCCATAAATGCTGCATCTCTCATATATTCCACGCTAGGCTCCATGAAGAGAGAGGCTTATCTTAAAAATCTCATCCTGGGAGACTATAGTTGCCTAATCTGCCCCCAGTGCTGTTTTTTTTCCACTTCTCTGATTGCTCCCCTGAATTCTCCTAACCTGATAAGTGGCATCACCACAGACATAAAGGACTCAAACACAGCAGGCTGTCTTGGTAAGTGTCTTTACGTATGTACTACTGCCAGAGTTCTTTGTGATTCATGTTTCCATCCTGAGTCTGTCCAGACTATACAGAGATACAAAATATCCCAAAGAGACTTCCACACATTAAGCTAATGAAAAAACAATGAAAAAAAACCCCACAGAACTACCGTTAAACCGGATGCAATAATAGTAGAATCTTTGTTTCCTTCCTTTTCTGGGAATTGTGCTTGATACGATCATTGTTTTAGCTATTCTTGGCAATTTTTTTGTGTGTTCTCAGGCTTTACCAAATGAAGCTTAGAGACAAGAAAATGCTGAAGTCTGTACTGTGGTTTACTACATTGTGTCTACTGCAGTTTAATAAAATAATCATGCAAGTTATCAGAAGAACAAGAATGCTGCAAAAAAAAAGTCATATCCACACCTGAGAAAAGGATCTCTCAAATTTGGGGCCATCACTACTGTATATGAAGGCTTCCTTGGAGGTAACCTGTGCACTCACAGAGAGCTGGTGAGTAAATGCCACAACACTGTTCCATGGGCCAACTGCAGGCCTCCCACATGAGGCCAGGACCACAGATGATCTTAACTGGCCATCAGCAGGAAAACATGCTCTTAGGATCCAACCTGCACCCACCTTCTTTTAGGCAGATGATATGACATAGATACGGTATAATTCTGTTTTTCCCTTCATCCACATCACCTAGTGGGAGCAAAGTCCCCTGCACAGCACCCAGCAAACACCAGCAGGGCAGCATTTGGGACCAAGAGGGGCTAGTCAACATGTGCTGGTGAGCTAAGGGATGGGCAAACCCACTGTTCTCTGAGTGACATTTAAAAAAACAGGCAGGAGCTAAGACTGGATGTATCGCTAAATCTCTAAAATGGGTTTAAAGCAGAGTTCAACACTTACATTCAGCTTAGCTTTGTGGGCCGACTGCATTACTTATTATCTACATGCACAGCACTATAATTAACACTTTTAACATAGACTCTTAACCAGTCATCAGCATCAGCATTATCCAAATAAATTTTGGCCCTCTGAGTTCCAATTACAGCAGTAATAGTACTTAAATGCTTGAAACAGCTCAACTTCAGCATCCAATCTCCACTGAAGTAAGCTGAGCAAACAACCTAAGTGTATCCCAAAATACAGTGGCTTTAAAATAGTGAATTTACTTTCTTTTCCTGTTTTTTTTTTTTTTTTTTTTCAAGCCTTGGAAAGATGTTTTCAAGCCTTAGTCATTCTAACCACCCAACAGGGAAGGGGAAAAGCTCTTTTTTGCTCGCATGCAGCGTCAGACTATCACTCTAAGGGCTGTTTGTTCCTCAGTCCCACATTAGAAGTGCACTGGTGGTGGAGGCTGGTGGTGGGAGCACCCCTACCCCCAGCTACCAGCAGGTTAGTTTGAACAGATTAAAGGAGGCCTTTATTGCTAAACTTTTGACTGCAGAAATAAAACGATAAAACTTAAAACAAAAGCTCACAATCACCTCCTTCCCCCATCAAACAAAATCAATCCCAGGAAGCTGTCAACAGTGAATTGGTTACAAATACTTGTGCTTGTCCTCACAATATCCAAGCTGCACACTGGAAAGCTGCCCTATCAGCAACAGCAAAATAAATTGTGAGCAAGCACAAGAGCACCTCTGGTTCATTCAGTGAACAGATGGGAGGCAGGGATTTAACAGCTCTCCCGATGAGCACCTCAAAGGACAAGCTCTCACCGACAGCCCTAGTGCCTGCTCCAAACACAGGCAGGAGGGGTGGAAAGGCTTTCTGCCTCTAAATCTCCTTTCAACAGCAGACAATATCAGAGGCCCTGAATTTCTGCTACAGATGTGGCAGACACAAAGTTGAGGCAGTGATTAAAACCATCATCTGTTTGCAAAGAAAGAGCACAGCAGGGAGGAGGAGGAGGAAGGCCTCAATTGTGGTGCAAATTCTGCTTTTCAAAGCCAAGGAAGTGTGCATCTCCTACCTCAAGTAAAATAATATACTTAGCAAATAAATGTTATTAGTCAACTGCAGCATTACTTGCTCCACTTGACCTGTTTGCTAACCATGTTTCTTTTTTTACAAAAATTCAACAAGTTGCACCTCTGCCAGTAACAAAGTACAGCAAAAAGCCTATTTTAACTGATTTTCAAGTTGCAGTGGGAGCTATACAACAATGCCAGACTTTAAAAGTTATTAACCAATTTCTAGACAATTTATTTATGGAAAGTTGTTTTCAGCAAAAGCCACTCGTCCTTCAAATGGTAAAAACCAATACTGCTCAACAGAAGACATGGTCTTGACGACAGCTGTAAGCTACTTAGGATAAGCTCATCATTCTTATCTCCAGCTCCCGGCTTTGGGAGTGTGGACAAAAGGACAAAACGGGACTGGGTGCCCTCTGGAAGTGGAGGGAGGGAGCAGACAGGTGAACCCTGCCTTGAAGCACTTGCCACAGCAGCCCTTCTGCAACATGTACTGAACTAGACTGGGGCACAGGAAGCCTCACATCTGAACGAGGGCATCTGTAGAGCTTGGGCTTTCCTCCATCTATGAGACTGTGAAAAACATATGATACTTCTGAAGAGTTCTTTGCTGGTTTCAAAGAAAATGCCGAGCACAGAACGCCTTTGCTTTTCATATAAGGTCCTCCCCTTCTTCCTCCTTCCCTCTCCCCACCATGAAGCTGCTTAGCACTCAGTGCCACTTGTACACAATTTGCAGCAACTGGAGCAGACTCTCACACAGGGAGCTGCAGTCAATAACAGACTCTCCTTCCTATTTAGTGCCTGCTGCTGTCCTTGTCTCCAAGACACTTCCTCAAATGAGTATCCCTAGAAAAGAACAGGAATTGCCCGGGGTTTGAAGGTGGCAACCACGTATTAAGGCATTATATGTATAACTGCCTGGACTTCAGTACTTAAAGCCCACCAAAACGGTGTTTTTGAATAAGTAATTTTTAAGATGATGCTGTATTTTTCCCAAGTTATGACAGCCTCTACAACTAGACTAACCCACAAAGCACTGAAGCACTGCTTGTCAAAACAACCAGAAACACACACACAAACATGCACACAAAGTACAGGAGTTAAGATGCACAATGACACCTACCAATTTGTTACCCTCTATAACCAAAACTGCATTCTAAGAATTTTTTAAGATAGGCATTAATCTGCCTTGAAAAGGGCCAGTATTTCTCCCCATTCTCAGTGGGCTGGGGAAACAACTTTACAGAATATTTTTCCATAAAGCTCTTTGAACACTGAGCTTGGAATAACTTTATAAAGAATATGTCATATAACTTTATACAATCTCATATCTCCTTAGGAAAAAAGCAGTGATTCAACTACAATATTTTTTTTAAAAACACCTGACTTAATTTCACTTGTGCAGACTTGCGAACACTGAAAACATATACTGAATTAAGGTAATCCTTGAAAATTAACTGGACACGAAAAAGTCAATAAACAGAAAAATATCCATACACCTAAACATCTTCATTAAATAGAAAACAACAACAAAAAAACAACAACAGCACAGCGATGGTAATAAAATAATTGCTTGAAAGCTTCATGCAACATATTCTTAGACATTCAAAAACTATTATCAAAGTAGAAAGAAAAGCAAAACAATGCCAAAATGGCATAATGCAAATAAAAAGTCACAAAACGGCTGCATGCACTGTGGAGAGATGTGTTCTTTCAATAGCTGTACCTCATTTACTAAAAACCTGACAGAAGCACCACAGTTATTATTTGACGAAATAAGATTGTTTAGGCAAGTTCTCTTGTTCTATACAACAAGAAATGCACATTTACTCTTGCAGAAAAAATGTTCAACCATTTACTTTCCACACGTGAAGTCCTTCCACTTTCATTTAGATAAAATACAGAAAATGACTTCAGAAGCTTTTTTCATGTGCAAAGCAAAACCTCAGTACAGAACATTCTTTCTTGCTCTTCTTTTTCTTTCTTTTTTCTTTCTTTTTTTTTTAATTATTATTAAACTGTACCTCTGTCTGGAGAATTTAGTAATGTTGCAGATGAGGAGGAGAGCCGCTTGTTAATGACTGGATCAACATGTTTCGAAAGGTTCATTGTTGAAACAGAGCGCCTGTCTGGATCTAAAACAAATGGAGATAATGCTAATTGACAGCCCACATGCAGCAATGCAACTTCCTAGCTCACTAGCGGGGTGAGGAAAATATGACTGGGTCATTTCTGCTCTATCACGAGAACTTTCAAAATAGAAAGGGCTTCTCAGCACGCATTGTTAACAGGTGACTCAAAGACTGGGCACAAAACTGTCCAATCTAAATTTCAAATGTCCAAAACACTCTGTTCATCGATTGTCATTCAATCAGATTGCAATCCAAGGACTTAGTGGTAGATGTAAAGTGGTTGCTGGCAAAGCAGAGCGTACTTCCATGTTCCTCTCAGGAATCTTGGAAAATCGTGTTCTCAAGCCCAAACAGAAAGCAGCATGGAAGGAACAACATGCTCAGAAATGTCTTTCACAAAAAAAAACCCTTAGCACCAGGGTCAAGGATGATATCTGACAGGGCACTGTTGTAAGAGGTTAGTGTCATGACAATGCACTGCTGAGAGACTGATGGATGAGAGGCAAGTACACGAGGGAAGTAAGGCTTAACACAAAAGGACTTCAGAGATTTAGTTAATGACCCATAGTTCTGGGTAAGTGTAGAATATCCCACCATAGAGACATTTATTTTCTATCTTCTATAACTGAGGCCGTAGCTCGTCAGTTCAGTACTGCATGCAGCATAACAGATAATGAAAAATGTCTCTGTGGAAGACTACAGACAATTTGTAATGCACACGCTTTATTTATAATATTAAAGGCCTTTATTTTGCTTTTAGGCTCTGTAGTTTTTAGAGCACCATGTTACATTACATCATTTGCCTGCTCAGCTTGCTGTAGAGTCAGTCTTGACACCCTGAGAGTGTGACAGCTATTTCAAGAACACAGATCACACATATATATCTGCGTGCATGTAGTACAAAAATTGTTAGCAGTAGCAGCAGCAGAGGAATGAGCTGAAACGGGCTGAACAGGCAAGTTCTGTGTGTTTGTTTCTCTCTCAAGAAAAAAAAAAAAAGTTAAAGTGCATCAATTAAATACCCTCCCTAGCAAATTTTTATTCAGAAGTCTGACACACAGAAGACTTGAGAAAGCCAGTTCCGCTTCGCGCACATTTTAGCATGTGCTGAAGCTCAGGATTACTCAGCGGAGAGTTTAAGCCCGCTGAAACGCAACGAGGCTTGAACACGTGCCGAAACACTCTGCTCATTCACAGTCTGTGCATCCCCAGGGACGTCCATGTGCAGTGCTGTAAGTGGGCACAAGCTCAGGAAACGGCCAGCGTTAAAGGTGGCTGTTTCTGAAGGTTACTTGCAATGTTTCTTTAGGACAAGTACCTCAATTTTATAACTAACTATTCTGACCTCATGGGTTAAAGTGTATTTGTTGTAGCCAAAAATTGGACTGCATAGAAATACAGAATCTGCACTCAGATCTATGCAGAGGTATATAGGAATAACCATGTCAGGGTGAGGGGAGGAAGAAAAATTCTCCCCTGTGCAGTTATTTGATCACTGTCTAATGCTAAAGTGATGGGGTGTGGAAACTCACACTGAAGACAAGAATATTTTCAATACTAACAGAGTACTGGAAGGGGGATAAACCTAACACACAGGTTTAAGAGATGAACCTAAAATGTCAAGATTAAGAATAAGATATTTGTAGACAAGTAATAAGATTATCCTGCACTGGGTATCTGGTAGCAGAGCATCCCACACCAGTCAAATCTGGAGACAAGATCCTTGAGCTTCACGTGGTGCCAAAGATCTGAGTCAGAAGAGGACTTGTGGGAATGACGTGGGGATTTTCATTACCGATATCCAACCAACTGATATCACACACCACTACAGGGGACTAAGGGGAGAACCCCCACAACAGCAGAGCATATTTCTGCATTTGGTGCAAGAGAGACGTTGCATAGAGAGCTTTTTGAAGATCAATGACACTATGAAAGCTACCTGTTATTTGTCATGCCAACATTTCTGCTGAGCATGAACATTATTTCCTAATGAAGGGAATTCACCATGAGGACCTGTGTGAGAACAAAGGTTGTGAACATACAACATGCCAAATGTCACAAGATTAGCTAGAAGATTGCTGCTTTCTTTGCTCTAAAAAAGAATAAAAACACACTTGAGCAAAGTATCAGCTCATGCAGTCGACTGCGTGTGCCCGCAGTCATGTTCAAAATGAACATAAATCCCACATACGTATGCCAAAGCATAAAAAAAAAAGGATCTCCTTGAATGCTAATAGACAAAACGTTATACTTGGTGTTAGCGAATTGTGCCAAATCTTTGAAGTCAACCCGTAATATCTCTCAGTATTAAAAAACATACAATCAGGGGCTAATAATAGTTCTAGTCTACCAGCATGATGTTAAGCATGCATTGCATCTACATGACAGTGGTTTAGTTATCAATGATCTCATTTCCTGAGCACTAGCTATTGGCAGAGGAATCAACAAACCACAGCAATTATGTACCAGGTTTTCTAGCACCACTCAGAGATCTGAAGTGGTGCTCCAGGCCTGCTAAATCGAGAAAGGTGAATGATGATTCAAAAAAATAACCTAGGAGCAGAATGCAAGACAATGATTTTTCACAGGAAAGAAAATAAGTTATACAGAGTTAAGCAAAATAACAAAAATAAAGTTTTATGAAAAATAACTGTTTACTGAAGTTATAATATGGCAAAATAAATGTCAGGCAATTCTTTTCTCATCCTTTTTTAAATCCTTCATGAAAGGTTGTATACATTGAAATGTATATGTTAAAGAAAGAAGCGAAGACTTTTTTACCCTTTTCTGGTGAAAGAAATAAAGGACACAAATTATCGTCTTTTGTTTTACAGTCACATTTAACAAGGCATACACATATTAATTTGGCAGACTGGCAGATTCAGTTAGAGAAGATAATTGGGTAAAAAAGCATGTAGCTAAATTCACTTAATTTGTCCATGTTTAAGTTCCTTTAGGGAGAAAAAGTCTCTGTGAAATATCTGCGTAATGTATTAAAGGAAACTTATCATAAAAAATTCTTCCTGTCTGTTTAAATATTTGTATTTGGTCATTTCCACCAGAAAATATTTCCCGAGCCATGAGATTTAACATTTGCACCCCGCAGTTTGTATTGGAGAACGGACATAGCACGAGCATACCCACACACACAAATACCAACGCAGCAGAAGCGAGAAGCTGTAGCAAGGTAGAATTAGAGACAAGTTTTAGTTTCAGCTCAGATTTCTCCTTGTTATCTCTTTGCCACACAAGTATTTCAGAATCACGCTACTGCTAACAATAGAGTAAGATCAAGATTAAACAATTTAAACCAACAGACACTGCATCATCCTTCCTTTCAACAGAAGCAAAGTAAATTCATTCCAGTTAACTGGCAGAGCAGGGAACGTGGCAAGGCAGCCAGGTTTCCCCCTTTACCTGTGTTATTAATGCTGCTATGTAGCGCTCCTCCCCAGGACCACCTGTTTTGCTTTTGTTTTGGCTTCTGGCTTCTTTCAATTGTGCGACGTACAACAGCTTCATGTCGTTCCTTAAGTGCAACAGGATAATATGTTTGGATGCTAGTGGGCTTTTAAACGAATCTTCTCATCACACTCTGCTACCCTCCACACAGACAACAACTATCAGGTATCTTGGAGCTGTGTTCAAGTTTAAGTGTTGCCTACTAAGACACACACTCAGATGAACCATGATAACGCTGTAGTTAAGCCAGAAATAAGTTCAATCATTAACTTCAATTTTGAAAAGGTAGGATCTGAGACTTGTACAGAGCTGCAGAGAAAAACAGCGGCCCCGTTATGGTAGGCGCCACACAGACACACAACAGGACTACTTCTCCCCTTGCATCTCCCACCTACTAAAGTGACGGGGGGGGGAAAAAAAAAAGACAACACAAGGATGCGGTGACTTACCGAGGATCCCGCAGCAAGTAATTACCATTCACCCGAGACGGACTAGCCAAAAGTCTATTTAATACAATTCCTCACTTTCTTCAAGGCTTTCTTAGAAGAAAGCTAGGATTTTGTTCCTCTTACGCTGGAAGGCTAGCAATCCAGAGTAGGTCATAAAGGAACCACCCACTTTGTTTCCACCCTTCTGTGCACGTTTGTGCTGTGCCATACACTGTAACCCTGACCTGCTTAACTTATCTGTATTAAATTTGTAGCGGGCACTTTAAGGAGTATCTGTGGAGGTACAGCTTAAAATTCTCTCTTTTGTGCTCTTATACTGACTGCGATTTACATAACCTCTCTGCTCAGTACTTTTCAGTTGAAAGTTTGAAACTACCATATCTCACTGTAAAAGCAAGCAGACAAAGTTTTCAGGACATTTCTTCTTACCTTATCTTCTTCTAACCTCTGCCTTCTCTTTTCCTCTACAGCAGCTCGCCTTCTCTCTTCTTTTAATCTCTGCTCTTCGAGTTTCTTTCTGCGTTCTTCTAAGTGCTTTTCATAATGTTGCCGTGCTCTCTCTTCCCTTTCTAACCAGATGGATTCTCTTGCAGCTACAAGAAACGTCAGAGGTAAAGCATAAACATTCTCTATTTGATGAAGTTCTTGATACAAACTGGATAACCCAGCTATACTGAAAAACTTCCAAACTCATTTTCTTCAAATGCACAGATGATACATGGATCAGAACGCAGATTCATCTGTTCAAATTTCATGTCGCACTAAACTGTCTATCAATTTAATTACTGACAGCTACTAGCAGTAGTAGTCAAATTATTTGAAAATAGAGTTTCTATCGGGAAAAAAGGGTTTTATTATTTTATAATACCTAGTTAGTTCATTAGATACATGCAAATACATTTCTGCTGTGCAGGCTACACTAATCATCTGCAACTGTGCAATGTAAAAAGAAAGTAAATGCTCCTCTTTATCATCACTACAAATCTTTAACGATCAGAGCAGATCCCTAACAAGACAACGTGACTAGGTGACAAATCTAAAGCCTTAAGTGTTAGCTGTGCCATTAATGGGACAGAAGAAAACAAATCAGCCATCAGAAAAGTCATATTGAAGGAGAATTTAACTGGTTATATACCTGCCCTGCTGTAGGAGATCTGAACACCTTGCTTCAAAAAAGCTAACCAAATAGGCATGGCAAAATTTGCTCCCCCTCAGGGTATGAATATTCACGAAAGTCCTACCTGTACCACAGGCTCAAACTATAGTCCATATTAAGCTTTTTATGATAGACTGTACCTTTCCTTGCTGCTGCCTTAAAAGCTTAAAGTCCCAGAAATTCATCTGCCAGGAAAATGCTTACTTTTAGGAAAAGCGGCATACATACCTCAGCATCTTCCAGAACTAACACATAGCAATGTAGGAAGAGATATATGTGAAGGTCATGAGACAAAACTCACCCAGAGCCACAGAGAAGATGCTCATTGCTAACACTGCAGCAGCAGGGAACCAGGCTGGCAAAGTTATCAGAAAAACTTTTAATTTCCAAGACCAGGAAAGTAAGGAAGCTCCCTACCCAAGTTTGGAACAGTAATTTTTAAATTCAGTTTGATGCAGAGCCTGCATCAGATTACATCCCATATTCTAGAACAGCAACCAGGCCTTCAATTAATGTGTTGTTAGACCAAATGACATACCCTAAACCAACCAAACAACCCTAAATGCTCCTAGTTATCTAAAGCAGATACCACAATTTTTGATCACTTCTTATAATTCATCTTCTCCAAGTTCCTCTTTTGCATTTTCCTGCCTATCAAGTGCCACGCCATCTGATTAAGAGCTTAGACTGTACCCTAAAGCATGTAAAATATACTTGCTACTGTCTCCTATAAACCTTTGTCATTTTAAAACTTTACCAGTTCATATTTAGACTATCTGCCTCAGGAAAACCACTCTGTTCTATTTCAGATATCAAACACTTTTTATGAGCAGACTGCATGGTTGGCTTTGCTGTAGGACACATACTAGTGAAGAGAGGTTTGCTCACCACCAATCAAAACACACCGCCTTGAGTGGAAGAACAGCAAGACAGTTGCAGGAAATTTAATGATGAAACATAATTACAGCTAAAGGAACACTACAGTTGCTTAAATATCAACAATAAGGAGGGGAAAAGGAATACCCATAAATGGAAAAGCCAAGAGTCAACAGAAGAGTTGCAGAAGTACTTTGAAGTCTTGAAGGAGGAAACAAAACTAAAAAGGAAGGCAGGAAAGCAGATTCTAGACCAACTGAAACCTGCAAAGGTTCCTTCTTCTACATTAAAGCCTTTTGACATAACAAAATGTTCTCAGCAAAAGCTGACAAAAGAGGAATACAGAGACAACAGATGAAAGAACTAATAATAAAGCTCTTTGAATCACACAACTAGGCAAAGTCATGTGCAGGAGTGCTACCTTCCTTCAGCACTGGCATTCACATGTGCTCACGAAAGCCACAGCACCAGATCCCCTGCGCTGTGACAGCTGTAAGGGCTTGTAAGAAA
The DNA here is from genome assembly GCA_034781795.1 of Crypturellus tataupa. NCBI lineage: Eukaryota > Metazoa > Chordata > Aves > Tinamiformes > Tinamidae > Crypturellus > Crypturellus tataupa. The sequence goes on along the minus strand of JAWLRI010000367.1, from coordinate 2,021,131 downwards.
CATTCAGCCACTTCTAACAAGTCTTTGAAGGTCAAAGACAGTAAGATTAAGAGAAGGAGCCAACCAGCGGTCACCTACTTAAGGTCATATCCCATATATCCAGATAGTAGAAATGAACCAGAAATCAATAAGCCAAAATTGATGTTCCAAACATGAATCTAATCTGTAAACCAAAAGGGAAGATGCATCCACGGCCCATTCTTGGGAGCAAGAGCTCACCAAGGGAGTGACACAGCAGAGACGGCTCTGTCACTGTGGTTTACCCTCCTTGGGACTGCAAGATACCTCATGACGTGGTTTTCCATTGCCCAGGGCTGGATTGTTGCCCTGGGCTAACAAAATGAACTCCTGTGGGATAGCACTTTTTGAGCAGTGTTGGCTACAACCCAAATGATTGAAGCATAAGACATGTCATGTCTGCTGCCCTGTCTTTCCTTTTCGTCTCTGCCTCCTGTGTGGGAGTCTGGCTTAGCCAACCAATGCTTTTGGCAGAACTGCTATCACCCCCAAGTGTAGAGATTTCTGCAAAAGCTCATTAATCTCTGCATAGTGGGACTGCATAAAAGAGCCACCCACTCCAAGAGGCAGCTGCATCAGTGATCTGAGCTGCTTCTTCCTCCACTGACTTGTCGAAGAACTTGTCATTCTTCAGCAAATAGGATAAAAATCTTTAAAAACAGCAACCCCATTGAATTTCAACTGACTATGCTTTTTCAAAAAGGACAGCATCTCTTACACAAACAGAAAACTGGCAAAAAAGATTTTGAAAGGAAAATGAAACACAGAATATCATTAAAGTTTTGAATGCGCAAACCCCATACGCTGCAAATATTTCATATGAACTTGTTCCTTTTCTTGAATCTTTAATTAAAAGTTTTGAGGAAATTAACACTGATTGTTAAAATACAGGGATACTTGAGGTTTCTCTACCTAAAATGTACAGTTTTTTCCTCCCCTCAACCTTTTTTTTTTTCAATTCCAAAGATCTGTTGGGTTTAAAACCGAACTGGAACAGAACCTAATATAGTGGGAGCAACACAATACTTTTGAAACTATTCTTCCATTTTGACATTATGTTTGATACTCCCCTTTCTCCACAAATAACTGTTTATTAATGCTAGTATGCACTAACTGTTAAATGTCATTCCTGGAGGATATATCATCATTAACTTTCCTTCAAGTCATTCTTTATAATTACTTCCAGTGAAGCTTCTACAACCACTTTTCATTTTCAGAGCAGTTTCCTATTTGAGCCTATTGTTACCTTTCATTTCCTTTACAGAAATGTCTAGAGGGTTTCTCCCAGTTCAAAAGACATTATTGCACCATACATATAATGGCAGTGTCTGTAATACTCTGTAGTCTTAAAGGTATTATTTAAATGTACAATTTTACACACTGATTTTACACTAACATGCACAAATTGCAATAATTATTCTTAATTTCCAACTCTTATTATTTGCAGATACCAGGAAAAAAATGGATGTTGAAAAAAATGGAAGAATCATTTCGTATTCTCTTCCCCAAAAGAGATCTGAGTATATTTGTATTTACTGCTCACAAAATTTGCACAGCTTTATCTTTCATGTTATAAGCATTAGCTTTCCCAAGCTACCCATTCTTGAGTGAGAACAGATTTGTTCCCTTATGTAACACCACATGTTTGCTACCTAAATTAGATCCAACTTCACATAGGAAACGCTCTAATTAGACTCATAGAGCATCTTGTTACTGCAGTGCTCTACAATGAGTAGTAAGAAACACAACCTGCACACCTTTGTTGCACAGGCCCTGAGTTCACTAAATGACCCAAAAAAATTAGTTCTGTAGAACTGGAACTTAACCAAATCATTTGTGTTTTGGAAGCTTTCAAACATCCGTTCTCTTTGGAATAAGTTAAGGAATTTAGTAGCACAAATCTCATGAAAGTCCCTCTAGCTGCAGCGTGTTGGCTTTTATTCAATAATTACATAAGTACAGACTCCCATGACCACATCAAAACAAGCCACTGCTGTGAGGCAAAAGGCATCCAAAGATCCCGAGATCATCGGGATCTTTTGTGCCTGGCATCCGCTTACAACAGCAACCCAGCACCGAAAGGCTCTTTAGTTTGCGGTCGGAAACAAAACCCTTCCTGAAGGACATGAGTAAAGCAAATCAAAGCAAACTACAAGTTATGACACTATAATATTAATTCACTATTAAAGATATAAAAACAATTCCTTCTTTTTGCTGTTGATGGAAATACCTAGACCTTCTTAGGGCACTTCATTTTATGATAGATTTTCCAGGTTTTAGCTTGTCATTCTGTATAGGAAAAACAATGAAACGGTAATTTGAAATTTTGCATACTTAAACCATGAAGAGACTGAAAAGATTTCTTCTGTTTTGGTATGTAAAAGAGTTAATATTTGCATGCACTCTCAGTGCTGGGCAGACAATCAGAATACAGAGACTTTCGAGAGTAACGTTCATCTTTGACTTTCTGCCTCAAGTGGAAGGGATTATAAAAAGCATCACACTTGACACAGAAAGACAGCTCAGTAATGGAAAAGCACATTAGTGATGGATTACCAAATCACATAGAAATGATACGCTGGAATAAAGTAAGATAATAAATAAATAAATAATTTTACAGGCTACACAGACTTACAGGTAAAAGGCTATAAAGAATACATATCCACCTGTTAATACAAGGCAGCTACTAATTTTATGCTTGGGTGAATTGTTCATTAAACTCATCACTAGTACACACAATTATGATATATGATTTATAATTTAATATACCTACTTTCTGAGTGAATGTGTAATAGCCTCAACTTTTTTTCTACATAATGAAAGGTTTTTTTTCCTTTTTTTTCTAAAGGAGTATTAGTTCCTACAGCATCTCTCATTGAGACCAGAACAATGTATTTCCACTGTTTTTATTGCTTCCTGGATGTGTTACAGACCTTTTTGCAGGAATACAAAGGTCAATCTTTCGCCATCTGTATGGCAGGTATACAAGTGACATAAGTTAGCATCCAGAGATATATAGTATCTTCAGGGGTAAATAAAATATATTAAAGATTAAAAGAGAATTTAAGATGGAGGGGAAGTCTACTTGGGTAGGGTAAACATTAGGGTTATCCATACCTATTCTGGATGCACAGTATGCACCTAGAAGCATGCCAAGCCACACTGCACAGATAAAAACACAGCAAATTTCTTGCTGCTAGAAGGAAGCAGATGGACGTATAAGAAACAGAAGATATCTCTAAAAGGTCCAACCAACTTTGAAAGTAGCTGACTTGCAAGAATCGGGGAGGGAAGACAGCGCTCTCATGGTGGGTCCTCCAGCACCTGCTACGTGAGGTGCTGAATTACCTCAACCCTGGTCCGGATCACACTTCAAGGAAAAGGCTTCTCCTTGGGGCTGAGCCTTAACAATGACATGACACTTCTCTCCTACAAGGGTATTATCATACACTGCCAGCAATGGGGTAGAATCATTTAAAGAAAGCTTGATCTTCATTCATCCAGTAGTACCCGCTGAAACCTCAAGTGGCAGAGGAACATTTGTGAAACACGATATAAATTTATATTGTGAAACATACATTGTGAAACAATATAAATTGAGGCCTGTGTACTAATATCTTCTTGAACACAAACCTGTACAGCTGGATTAAACTACAAGGGAAGATAACTAGGCTATACTTCTGGCATCTCGTCCTCAAGTTACTGAGCAACAGAACAAGAGAAAAAACAAGGTCAGTCAAGAAACACTGCGATACTAACAGGCATGCAAGACTTGCAAGGCAGTTTTACACTAGAATTAACTAAACATAGCATCGAGATGTTCAGTTATTTCCAAGTCATGAACACGTTCTTAATGGAAATCCTTTTGTTGGCTTTCTCTTAATCTAATCTAGTTTGCAGTGTGCTGCCAGCAGGCCCTTCCTAGCAGGGACTTCAGCTGAGTTTGTGAGGGGAGAGGGAACAAGTGTGAAGCTGCTGGCTCTTCTGCTGGCTTTCGCCTCCGCCCTTTAGCCTCTGATTTATTGTCAAACAGGGGCAGGTCAGCCTTCTCAATTTGTTTTTTGCATCTGCTCTGAATCTACTGTTTACCTGACCAGTTCCACACAGTCTCCATCTTTTTTTTTCCAACCTTTTACCTTTTCCGACCTTACACACCGAGCTTGGCAATAGCTTTCCTTTCTGAGCAGTTTCACCTTCCCTTGCTGCCAGCTCTGCGCTGAGACCGTGAGCACCTTGCTGTGTCAGCAGCACAACGGACCAGCGATGCTTTAACCGAACCTAAAAGTGGGAACGTTGTCAGCCCACAGAAATGGCTGACTGGCTGAATTAAAAGGTGAACTTCAGAGCTGTTAGTTAAAGCTGAGTTAATGTTGTATTTGTAAGTCAAGCTCTCCTCAGTAACCATACTCTAAGGGACAAAGTTTTAAACTAATTTTCTTTAAAAAAGATGTTTTCTCGCCTTATAAATCCTTCTGGCACTCCTCAGCTCTCTGAGGACATCCCAGATTGATTAACTTGTTAACGTCACTGACTCGCAGTTTCTGGGAGGCTTCTCCAGCATCTCCACAAACAGCAAGGTCTGTTCCTCACTGTCAGAGAACAGGATAAGCCAAAAGGAATTAATAGAAAGGGACTTTATTTGTAATTTTTATTAATGAGATATTTTGCCAGTGATAATTTGCAGATGGGAGAGACTTGCATGTCATAATGTGATTTTTTTTTATTATTACTTTACTGTTTATGGATCTAACTAAGCTAAAACTCAGATAAATAGTCTAAAGGCTACAAATAATAATACCTTTCATTAATGAAAGGTCAGATGGCATTACTGTCATCTTCTGTTCCCAATGTCAGAAACAAACCCAGCCAAGTGTCCTTGCCCAGAAGGGTTGTAGTTACGATAAAACAGTGTTCAAGTAAGACTAGTATAGTTCAAAAATATGCAGATATGTAAAACTTTAGAACTGTTTGCTCAAACTTCAGGGACAGAGATACTGCAAAGTAAAAACAGAGAGAACTCTACTCTTCTGTTTCACTATATCACTTCCTCAGGTTTCTTGTCTTAGGAACATTTTAAAATGCCAGTTTCCTTTTTTCCTTTGCAGTAATTAAGAACCAGTCTGCTCAAGTATGCCCAGAGACCAATTGCCATGTAGTAGGTTACTTCTATATCATTAGATTTCTACCTCTAGGGACAGTGGCGGCACTCAAGTCACATGTTAGGAAAAACCCAGGGGCTTCCCCTGCTGATTCCCAAATCTTTCCCGGGAGCCATCTGGGAAAGGGCCAGCTGACTGGGGCCAAAACCACCATGGACACCATCACAACTGGTCAACAGCAAGAGCAACCAAACTGCAGTGCCAGCAACCTGTGCAACAGCACAGAAGGAAAACGTGATTACTAAAGAACAAGCTTCCCAACAAGTGACAGCACCAGCTGGAAGCATCATCTACTGAATATGCAAATATTTTCCTAATAATCATTTAAAGTCTATACACAGATATCGATAAGCAATGCAAATATACTACTAAATGGACTGGGGAATATGAAAACCTGAAGCATGGCTGTTAAACAATTATTTTTATTATTGTCTACCTAAAAAGTCAAGACTAAGAGAGCGAGAGAAAAAACAACCAAGCAAACAACCTCTCCCTCCATACACACATGCACCAACATCACACACAAAACGATAAAATTACTAGTCATAGAAAACTTGACTCACACCTAGAAAAAAACATAAAGCCAACCAAACAACCCCACGCAGTTATTCTTTCAGAAGTGCTGGGACAGCTCTTCAAAAGCAAAGCCTTCCCCTCAGGGGAGAAATTGCATCTTCCTGAGTAGCAGGAGTGAAGTAGCACATGCGTCCCAGCATGTGTCTTCTGCATTTTCTAAATCATGTTCCCAAACTAAACAAAAACGTACTAAAATGAAGTGCTACAATTTTTTTTTTTCTCCGTAGAATTGCCACTTCTATATTCAGTTTGGTAGCATAATTTGACCCTCAAGAAACAGCAGATACTTTTAGTTCAACTACACATATATGTATATATGTATATCCAGTCAACCAAAATCACAGCAAACTTATCCTAAAGATTCAAATGGGATATTTAATGCCATACTTCTTCTTCTTTGTGCCACTGTTGAGCACAAATGCTGCGAGCGCAAAGCAATCATCCATTGCACCACCATGAAAGTCACACCAAGCAGAACTTGGACGAAGAAAAAAAAACACAAACAAAAACAAAAAAGTTAAAGTGTAGGAATAAAAAGAAGAGGAAAAGTAGGTCTTAGTTAAATAAAGAATAAATAAAAGAAACACTAACAACTAAACAGATACTCCAAATGATGTCAGCAGGAGGGAGTGAACAAGTTAAGATTCATTTTCATGAGAAGACAGAGATATGATGACCTTGTGTGATTCAAGTTGCTGAAAGCACAACATTATTGTTATGATTACTACCATCTCCAGACCTAAACACAGAGCTGTGGAGTTTGTTTGTTTTTGTTTTTGTTATTGTTATTGTTGTTGTTGTTTTGAGGAGGAGGAGGAGAAAGGAAAAAACACTTCAAAACACCTCCCTTCTAGTACCGCTGAAAGACTCAACTTCTAACATAGAAGCCTTTGTTAAATTTGACCCAATCCAGGAATTAAAAAAAAGATTAAAAAAAATAGGATTTTAAGTTTAAATCCAACTTCTAAATCTTTCCTTCATTTACTTTTGCAAAGCTAATGCCACAATATTAATAAAATCCCAACTTCAGCTTTTAGTGAGAGAAGCACATTTATATAACAACATTATGCAACTTGGTGTTTGTTGAAGATAGACAGTTTAGACATTTCTTTGCTATGGTTCACATGACATGAGTGACTGATTATCCAGCTAAAAAAAAAACATGAAGCTTGCATGCCATTATAAAAATCATTGCTTTGCTAAACTGAAACATAAATCTGAGGAGACAGCTCCTAAATCATAATGTTAACAGACAAATACACAGATGAAAGTATAATGCTACTTCCAATTTTCTTGCTAGCTCAAAATAAAGTTTCATGCAAGAACCTGCTATGTGCTCCTACATCACAGGCGTATGTAAAGCCTCCTGTTTATGAATGGAGCAATTTGCCATCAACTTAAAACAAACAAACAAACAAAAATCCCTGTTTGAGGGAATGCAACTGTTTGATGTTGTTTTTATGCCACACTCCAAAAGAAGCACTCCCTATTAGAAACTATATCATTTCAGTAAGAGACATTCGTTTGACAGTGACTACGGAACTGGACTTTGGGAACATTAAAGGAATCTCTCCCTGTACTTGAGCAGAGTATGGGTATAGCAAGCGGAATGGCCCTGAGCAAAGGACAGGTCTGAGGGGCAGCAAGGTCACATAGGACAAATTCACTGGAACAGCCTCCATCCCAGCACAAGAAATCCAGAGGGGCAGCTCCAAAAATAATTACCCAATGAAAAAACCCACGATACATGCCTTTCTTCAGTGAATCATTTACCTCAGTGTACTTAGGCCTATTTCCATCATACAAGTATCGTTTTTAGTTCCCCCAATGACTGATTAATTTGAAGAGATTGGAACTACTCCATTGTATTTGAGTTTCATTATTGCCCCTCACATCAAACATTACTTGTCTTTACCAAATGGTAACATCCCCTGCCTGGGCTCCCTTGCTGCTGCCCCTTTCCCCTGCAGCTCACAGGATTCCAGCGTTCAGAGCAGCAGTGTGGGGGATCAGGCCAACCAGTCTGCTAGCAGCTCAACCCTCAATGAGGCTGCGGGCCAGCTGACTCCCTGCAACATCTGAAACTCCAAATAAGTTCTCCCTAGACGTATTGATGGAATGGGACCCAGCATATACACAACACTAAGCAAAAGAGAAGAGGTTTTGGGAAAGGGCTCAGCATCTCATTATATACAAGATCACAGCTGTGAAAAAGCCCCAGTAACTCTAATAGCGGCTGTTCTGCAACACTTTCCTACATATTAACAGGAAAAAAAAGCTGTTCTGAAATGAAATGTGCATGGAGTGTTACAGCAATCCTTCATCTTCTCCTCTTCCTTTAAGGCTTTCTTGAAGTTGCTTCTAGCTCAGACTAGAAGGAGGAGACAAGCCCCTATGGTTATGTGTGGGAACATAATTACTTTTAAGGATGAGCAAGAACATAGAATCTTGACAAATACCTCTTCTATTTATTTTTGTCTGCAACACAACAAAGTCAGTGCATTAAATAATGAGAGTAGCTTCTGTCCCCTGTTTGTCTGGTTCATCCTCCCTCATTTTCTGGGGATACAAGTATGCTGGAGTGCTTCACACAGCAGAGGAAACTGCCTGGCAGAACAGCCTGAGCTGTCCTTGTTATGCACAATGGGAAGGAAAGGTCAGTGAAAAGCACTTTAAGGCTGGAACATCTTTGGAGCAGGTGACAACACCGACAGTTCATTTCACAGTTTCACATGGGCTTTTCTGAGGTCTGAGCCATGGGAGCTTCTCAGTTCACAAAACACGGAATTTCATGAAAAAACTCTACAAAACCTGACATAGGAAACAGAGGCAACAGACTCAGGGCAACCAGTACAAATATCTAAATACCCAGAATTAGAGTCCATCAGACCAATCATTTTTCTGTATGTTTTGTATTTTCTACAATCTCAAAAGAAAGTTTCTGGTTATTCTTAATGATTGAAATGAAAAGAACTATTCCAGCTAAACTGTGTGAGTTACAGTGCTTTGTTCTCTTCTAAGCAAAGGGACAAAGAGCCTTTACATCAGTGTTGGTTATCTAAAGGCTGTATGATGATACTGCTAAGAGAGAGGGAAAAAAAACAAGTTAAATTATCCACTGGCACAAATGGCACTGGCTCCACTCCTCACAAGAACCGAGAGGATCAAGAACAGCAGCTGCATTTTAAGGTCAAACAACTGATAAAACATTTCTCCAGTAAATAACAAGTCAGCACAGTCTGCAGAGCAAATGCCATCTTCCAGCTTTCCTGCGAGCAGTGCCCATCTCCAGACAAAAACCTAGTAGTTAGGAAGGCATTTGTGAGGCAGAGACTGCAGCGTAAGTGCCCAGTCAGGGATGAGGCTACTGCTGAATGGAAGGAGGTGGCAGCTTCTGAGGCTCGTGTTCTGCTGAACACCCTTGCAGGCAACTGCTTTGCTGTCAGCAAAACAGTGCCAAGGCAGCAAAGAGAAAGCAATCTGCTTGGTTTAATTCAGAATGAAGGAAGAACACAACCACTTTGGTGTCAAACAGAAAGGGAAGAACCACTAAATATCATTGGTGCCTCCACTACAACAATTATTTTTGCTCCTTTTGTCTTTTAGAGAATCGCAGTCAGCAGCCAATTGCACCAGGAAATTATGCAACACAGCATGAACTAATCCTGCAGTGACAGGGTCTTGTTTTAAGCCAACACATTCACCTTCCTCCTGTCTGACCCTCGTGTCTCTTGCTGTCTGAATACAGAGGTACAGTCTTCTCTAAGCCATGTGGTCTCCAGACATGGTCTGGGATGCCCATGATAAAGATGAGGTGTTCAACTGGCTGACTAGCTCTTGGGCCATCTCAGGTTGAGGTATGGCTCTGGAACATCTCTAACTCGCAAAGATAATGAGAAATGAAGGTGTGCAGTGATACTGAAAAAAAATAAGTATTTTGGGGAGAGAGTAGTGGTTGCAGAGAGGACTGCTCCATTATATTGTGGAAGAAACCCTCATGGTGAACCCAATGCTTTGAATCACTGCACATAGACTGTAAGTAGTAAAGTTCAGTGAATGGCTGCAAGTTCCCTGTGCTTTTTAAACTTATACATTTAGACTCTGTATGCTTAAATTTGCTTGCATTTATGAAAAGCCTAATTTTTCAGCTATACCAACCAAAATACTCCAAGGATAAATAATTTTCTCCTGAACTAAAAACACTCCCGCACAAACTAATGACCAAAATATTTCAAGTGCAACATGCACTAATCCTTCCATGCGTGTTTCACTGAAAAAATAGTCATTTAGAATTTTGTGGGATGTAAAAACCATTTGAATGACAGCAGAAAATATTTTGCACATATCTAACGAGGTACTTCAGTCCATCTAGATTTTCGATCAAGATTAGTAATTTTATCAAAGTAAACAAAAACATAACTCATTTGAAGTCAAATCTAAATACTTTTAAAGGGAAAGGAATGATCATCTGATATTTTATGATATGATAAAAAATCCAACTAGGACCATGTTTCAGTGTTACACCTCTTAGGTAAGATCTCATGAAAGGGCTGTGAATTAAGACTTTTCACTCCCTCCACTAGGTCTCTGCCCTCCAGCCTCTACTAGCATCATTGTTACCAGGAAGGCAGGAAATTCTACCTTAAAAACAGTCCTTATTTAAGAGTGTCAGACTCCCCAGACTTAGGTTTTTCTCTCTGGGACCCTGCTGGGGAGAGACTGCCCTAGCCAGAAGAGGAGGTTGGCAAGTAGTTCTGTCCCTCTTTACCCACCAGGAGAGGGAAGCCAAAAATGCTGCGGGACTAAATAGGAGGAAGAGCAGAACAAGCCTGAGGACACGAATAGGCCAAAATAACATTGCCAGGACTCGGTATCCATTGCAATTTTACTTTTGATATAATTTGACAGTCCTACTACTACCATCTCTAGCTGCTTGTTAAGTAAGCTATTAAGTAATCTGCAACTAAGAATTCATTTGGATATTATTATCCATGCTCATGTACAAGAGACACTCGCTTTTACAGGAGAGTGAGCCCATTTATTTCACATCTGCTGAAATTTTTGAATAATGCAAAAGACCAACCCCCCCAAGTTTATAGAGAAAAATTCAAATTGTACATCAGTACCACGTTTTGATATCCTGTTTCATGGCAACAAAGGACGCATTCAGCATATTAAGAACTCTAATCTTAATTGGGTAAGTTTAAACTGTCCAAGTCTATATCAAAACCTTTAGTACACTTTCAGAAATTAATCCATTTTTCATTCAATTTCATAAAGATAGGGAACAAGTTATGTGGCAGGTTTAGTAATGATAAACCTCATGACGTGCCTGAGCTAAAACACCTACTTTAAACACTTAATAACTAAACAGCTAAAAATGACATTACTGCATATTTAGCAAAATCAGGAGGCTGAATGCTACTAAAGACAATCTCGCAAAAATTCCATAACACGTGCAGTCATAGTCCATAAAAAGAAAGAAAAGACATGGTAATAAAGAGCAGGTCTCACCTAATTGTTTTTCTCGTTTTTCTCTCCGCTCCCTAGCAAGTCGTTGCCTGTCATCAACCTTTAGTATCGGTGGATGATCTGCATATGGAGGGAGAAAAAAACAGTTAGAGATATAGCAGGAAATCAAGTATTAGCACATACAAGCTATTATGAGAACTGCCATTAAACAGCTCTAATTATTCCAGTTTCAAAAAAGAACAAATGTTACTAGAAACCCATCTTTTGAAAATAAGATGGAACAATTTTTAAAAGAATGAATTGAATTATTGTAACTTGCAAACACTCAAAAGCAGACAAAGCTGTAACTCTGAATTATAAGTACAACTAACACACACATGCAAAACTATGAGGAAGGACTTCTTTTTTCAAGTTTGTAACAACTTGATTGCTGGAGAGCATTCTCACAAAAAAAAACCCTTTGTTTTGTAACATCTCTCCAAAACACATTGGCAATGTAATTCAGCATCCTCTTCCTCTCCCCAGTATTATTTTAGAAACTCGTAAGCACTTTTCACAGGACTTCAAAGAAAGCTCAGTACACAGGCAAAACTGCTCAGACCAAAACACTGTAGCAGTTCTGAGCTCTTGAAGTGGGACAACGAAAAGAGGGAACTCAGTGTCATAGTGAGGATGTTGCTCATGTGAGCAAGTATTTTAAGGGCTCTGGCAGACATGTTTAGGCAGTACATCATGTACATGGATGATACAATACCAGTGAAGTTCGAAAACAGTTGCCTGCAACTATCTTTAGAGATTTTAAAATACATGTTATAGTCCCTCTGGATAATGACAAAAAAGCTAAGGACAAAATATGAAAGATCTGTCTCAAAGCCGAGGCTTCATTACAAAAACCTTTGGCTGGATAAACATCCCTTGCTTACTGACAGAGTTATTCAGAAAAATAACAAAATGCTAAGCAGTTAGCATGCTACTTCCAGTCTCAGCAGTGGAGCTGAAGACAAAAATGGGAACAAAATCAGATTTACCACTTCCTCTCAGCATGCTGCCAAAACTAATTTCCTACTTGTCCTTAGACTCGTCAGTTAAATCTGGAAAGCTGTTCACTATGCTGTTCTTTTTCACTAGCACTGAAAAAGCCTATCTTAAGCACACACCTTCCCTCCCCAAATATTATTTTTTCTGGGTATAAGGAAATGGTCTGATTTATTTTAATATTAAGGATAATTTTATTTTAAAATTTAGATGTCAAAGCAAAAACTATCTAGAAGAACAGCATCATGGAAAGTGTCCATAGAAAGAAAGGTTCCTATGACAGAGAAGTGTTTCATTATTCAACACGAGTACACAAACAGGCCATTTGGAAAAACAGAGACTGGCACCCCTCTGCGTATAGGCTGTACCTACCTATGCAAAAAAAATCCTAGGAAAACACCGTGTTGGACCAAGCAAGTGAGACTTAAGGGTATTTAGACAGATAAATTCCTGAAGCGCGGATGATGTTTCAGAGTGATTTTAACAACCATTTGATTAGAGGAAAATCAGTAATGTTGATTTAATTCTGTAACAGAAGTTCCTGTACTAGAATGACTAGAAGCCCTTCTTGCCTGAATGCATTCATTGCTGACTGCCTTCACATTAATTATTTTCAAACTCTAATTCGTGAACAGAGATCATTCCTCTCAACAGCAGTCAGAGAACATAGCCTCAAATAGTGACATCAGTATTAATGCAAAGTGAGAACAGCAGGAAGAAGTTCCATTTCATATTTATAGAAGACCCACTGTACTTCTCATATGAATCTTGGACCCCCAACAAACGGTATAAAACCAAAGTGAAAAAGCCCCCAGCAGGTACAAAGGTAATCCATCATCTGGTTAAAGATAAAACTGGGCTGGCATTTATGAAGCTATATCTAGCCATGCCATAGATTTGTCCAATGTATGGCAAAAAATAACATTTGGTTGCTGCTATGAGGAGTGTTGGCTCGCGTGCAGTCTCCTCAGCAAGCAAGCACAGGTCAGAAGGGTAACAGCATTTATTCTCTCTCATGGCTGCCTAACAACAGTCATGAAACACAAATTTCTGTAGTTTGAGTAACTAATGCTACTGGAATCAATGCGCACCAAATATGAATTCCCTTAAAAAAACATGGATTCCCGCGAAGGCTGTCAGAAAAGTCAATATAACAATGAGTTGACAGAGAATGATGAGTGACTGGGGAATAACCTAAAATGTATGCTGCCTTTCTTCAGAATATACTATTCTCCTTCCAGCTTTCTTCTCCTTTCTTCAGGGGAGAGGAGATTTCCCCACCAGGGGAGAAGACGCAATTCTTCAAACAGGCTGGAGAATTACATGGACAGGCAAACTGAAAAGGTATCCCTTAGGGATTCCTAATTATAAGCAAAAGGAGGAATAAAATAAATTTTTAAAGCTGCCCTCTGCCATTCTGTTTCAAGGTGTCCAATTATTCTTTCTCTCCCACATGATGGTGTTCCCACACAGACCCCTTCCCCTCCCTGTGCCTCCTGCCCCAGTGTGGGTACGGACGCAGGAACCAGCCTCTTTCCACGCTAAGATTCGAGGGACATAACGCAGTAGGTAAGTGTTGGCGCCTTTGCAACACACCAACCATCCCACTGCTTTGGCTCCACTGGCAGCTCATATTTACAAGGATAGTGGAGCAGATCTGAAGCTGTTGATTACAGCATCTTTTCTATGCTCAGTGCCCAATCCTTTGTGGTTCGGCTTCAAGCCCAACCACGAACACCCACACAGTGAACCCTACCAATACGCTCATACACCAGCTATGTGGTTTCAAGCTCAGTCAGGACAAGAAAACCCATGAGGCCTACTCTCCATTTGGTTTCCTAGCCCATAACTATCCTGTCAGTCATGGATCTCGGGGGCTGGCATTTTAAAAAGAATTCCAGGGCAGGCATACAAGGTACTCTCCCTTGCTCATCAGCATCACAAAATAGCTTTAGGTTGTTACACAAGGTTGAAAATGTCACTTGTGACATATCCCAAAAGGTCCTCAGCTCCAGGTGATGGTTGGGCACATGCAAGCCCTTACATGGGATACTGCAGGACGCCTCCTCTGTGGCTTCTGAAGCTGCAGCCTGGTTACGCTATGAGGCTTTCTCATCCTCAGCAACCTGCTTCATTACACATAAATTACTACTTAATAGAGCTACAAAATGGAACATGCCAATACTAAATGCTCTACCCTAAAGGGAGGTTTGGAGATTAATTCTTAGGCCGTATTTCCAAAATGTGGAAATGCATTTTGTACTCACACCTGGAATTTAAACATCAAAAATACATCTAAGAAGTGTTTTCCATAAATTTACAGGGCTTATTATGTGTTCAAAATTATTCTTACAGTGTTTACCAATCTATCAAAAGAGTTTAAAAGCTATAAATAGTGTATTACAGAAATTCAGCACTAAAATGACTTTCTTTTTTTCTGGTTCCCAGTTATCTTAATAAGAGCAAAACACATTCCTTTTAGATTTTCTATATGGCTGCTATAATAGTCACTGAACTCCTACACACAGCCTATAATTGTAGAAATTTGGTTATTCTGCTAAATTTCTAACTGCCTTAATAAATAGTTGCCTGAGCTGTAGAAACAGGCCATATCAGCTGCACTTGGTTTTTGGATTTTGGAAGTAATTCGGCTACTACTGCTCTTCATATCCATCTCCAGACAGCTTAGCTCTTCTCACAAATGGCTATTTCCCTTCTTCTCTGCACTGAGGTGTCTAATTGCTGGCCCTGAGGAAAGAAAGGATTATCAAGCATAAAGCAGAAACCAGTTTGTATGCTAGTTCATGGGAGAGATGAGAGGAAAAAGAAACATGAAAGCCGTAACAGCAGCTGAAAAGACGCATACTGTGGGCTCAAAACCTTTTCCCCCCCATCTAGCTCTGTTCACGTTCTGTGAATGCACACATTCAAAATTGCTCGTGTTTCCCTCTTGGACTCCTAAAGCTGTTCAGCCTGCGGACACCTTCCAGGCAGCAACAACACTGCTTACGATGGCGGTTGCCATCCCCGCTGCCGACAGCCTCTGTTTTTTAACGCGAACGCAGTGTGACACAACCGCGCACAGTCTGAGATGGGGAAGCAGCGCCCAGGATTCACCCTTCCCTCCACTGCAAGTGCAGGGCCAGGCCTGGGCGCACACAGGGCCTCCCCTCTGCAGCCGCAGGGCTTCTGCCTCCCTTTCTGCACAGCAGCGCAGCTAGGACACCCTCCCGGGGATGAAAGGCTGGGATTAGACTAATGCGGGATAAAGAGGATATTGAACACTGAACAACCCCAAAAGTTAAGAGTTTTTTTGAGGGAAAAAAAATAAAGCACCTAAGTTAATTCCATTCTCTCCCTCTCTCCACTGCCTTTCTGAGTGACAGCAGCTGTGAGTGTCGTGCTTTGCACTGGACTGAGCTCTGTGACAGCATGGCACATACTAGATACTGTGACCTGAACACAGCACCAGTTCTTCCCTCTGGGAACCCCAGGCCCCCACCTCAGAGACAGAGAAGAGTCACTGAGCTGCCAGACTCACTGAACTGCCAAACTGTCAAGCAGTTGAGACGTGAGTGCTTGCAGTGTGCCCCATTCTAATCGTTACTAACTACACCTTTCAGTCTGGGGTACCTGAAATACAACACACGCAGCATTCAGAGGCCTAATTGCTCTTCTGGAACTTGGCCTAAGCATCAAACCGTAACAGACTTGTGGTATTAAGGATTACACCCAGCATTTTAGTACATAGGCTTTTAACTCTAAGTGCAGCATTAATGGAAAACATTGAACTAAATCCACACAGTGTAACGATCAGGTATAGTGCAGTAACAGCAAACATTTGCTTACTGCAGAGCACATTACAGAAGATAGCACTCTTTGTGGTAAGCGATGCCTTAAAGACACGCGTACTATGTAGACCTATAAAGCCTCACTTGCAGCAGATAGTTGTGGTACAAGCACAGACACAGGTACAGTAGCTTCTGCATCTCTATTCCAGTTCCCAACCCTCATTCCTACATTTTCTTTCCTTTGATTCCTTGTGAATAATCAGAGGTTCCAGCATAAGCACATATGAACAGTTGCTGATATTAGTTTTGACTGAAACAGTAGAGAAGTGCAAGAGCATGAAATGTTCCACAGGTTCCTAGGAAGACCAGCTGGTTTTCCAAACCCCACTGAGGGATACAGCATGATGAGGTGCAGCACATTTGACGGCGTACCTGGTTTCACTCCAGCGTTGTTAGTGCTTTCTCCTGAAGTGACTTTCTTGTCTTGTATTTTAGATCCATCAGATGCTAAAATAGGGAAGAAAAAGAATTGAATTAATCACAAAGCAAGTTCGCTGTTCACTATAAGGAGTGTACCGAAATTCCCCTTAAACAGCGTTACGGGTCACCAATTTTTTTCCATGCTATCCTGTTTGCAAGTAATTTTTCCTCTTTTTTCCCTTCTCAGTGATGCTCCAACAACCACTGCCTTCAAACATCAGCCTTTAATCCTTTTATATTTCTGAGGCAAGATGATGGATTTACCACACTGATAATAGCAATTCACGGGAACAACAGAAAAAAAAAAGCAAAACGACTTGAAAGTGGCAGACATTCAAAGAATTTTTTGCAGTGAAGCAGTTAAAAATGGTAGTGCAAACCCGAGGTTTCTAGAAGCATGGCACATGACACTGTATAGAATCTTCACAAATTATTTACAAATCGCTAATGCATCCATTATCAAGAACCGACAGAAAAGGAAAACTTATAACATGAATGATAGTTCACAAAATGACAAATCCTATTTTTTTTTTAATCAGGCTTATCAATCTAGAAAGATAATTTGTAGGTTCTGAGTATCTTTTCAATGATCTTTCATAAGGGAAAACCAAAAGATTAATTATTTTACTTCAATTCCACAGCGCATCCTGGGCTCATCGTCTACTTAATTGAAACCTAAGCCAGGAAATTAAATGCCATGATTTGTGCTCAGCCTTTGTGTCTGACAGCTCACCTATACAAGTGCTTGATTCTAGGACATTGCAGCCTAACAAGAGTATAGAAATAGACTAATAAGTCCATAAACCCCTACACAAATAGCTTGAATGGAATTGGAAACAAAGGATAAAAAGAAAGTTATTTCGATAAAATTCAAGGAAGGGAAAAAAAGGCCCTAATTAATTTAACTGAAAATCTGACAAGAAATTCAACTTGGTGGAAACATTACTTTTGTTTTAAAAGCAAAACCAACATTACTGTATCAGTTCCACTTTAAAACACAAATACAACTTGCAGAAGGCTCCAAGGGATGTGGTGCACTTGTCACTTCACCATTGCACACTCAGGCTTTTGTACAATGATGATTTTATTTCCTACACAGCCTGACAAAATTCTTTGCATTCCTGGATCTCCTCCTTCAGGCATGGACAACATGAAGGATAAAAGGTAGGAAGAGGAATTGATGCAGCATTTACTATACTGGGGAGAAGACAGTGATGCTGGGGTTGGGGGCGGGCATCAGCACATTCGTTTACCTGAAGCATCTGCTTCTTCCCAAGAAAAACTCGTTGTATCTCCTGTGGGGACACAAAATCTTAACAGGTGCCTTGGTGGTTGCTGCCAGCCTCCCAAGAGCGAGTAAGAGGCGTGCCGGGGTTCACAGTAGCACTACGGAAAAGCGCAGGCACTGGGATTTACCAGGGCACCAGGATGGGGAAGCAAGGGAATAGGGGCAGGAGGAGAGCACGATGAAGCAGTGAGTATAAGAAGAAGCTGAAGGGACATGGAGAGACCCAAAGGAGTCTGTAGAGAGAAAGGGAGCCTTGTGGCTGTAGTTGGAATGTAGCCATCTCCATGTGAGGAAGAACTTCTTTCCTGTGAGGGTGGCAGAGCCCTGGAACAGGCTGCCCAGAGGGGTTGTAGAGTCTCCTCCTCTGGAGATCTTTCAAACCCGCCTGGATGCCACCCTGTGCCACGTGCTCTGGGTGTCCCTGCTGGAGCAGGGGGGTTGGACTAGATGATCTCCAGAGGTCCCTTCCAACCTCAACTGTTCTGTGATTTAATTTGGAGTGCCTTGGGCATTAAGTACTGTGAGCATGCTACTTCAGAACAGAAAACCCAAACCATTTCCAAACCAATGTCCTCAGGCTTCTTAGTCTAAAGGTTTGAGAAAAATTAACAGAACAGCTTTCATTGCGCCATTAGACCTCTATACAAATATCCTTCTCCAAAGCAACATCCAGGAACAAAAAAAAAAACGTTAGATTTACAAGGTTTTGCCCATTACTGCAGCAGTGAGGTTGCAGTTAAGACCCTGACATGTGTGAGCTGTGAGAAAGGCTGACAGCTAGCACATTTCAGTGATCTAAAATTGAAAGTGCATTATTTTAAATTGGAAGAATACAGGAGATGCGCTCAATTTTGGTTAGCTGCCAACACTGAGATTCTCTTGTTAAGGGAACCAGGTTGAGACCAAGGGTGCTTACAGACAACAGACTGGTTTGTTATTTTTATATCCTAAATTGTTAAGATTTGTTTTGCCTGCTTATCTGCAAAAAGCTTGTTTGCAAATTAAAGGTTTGACTCAAAAGTGTGTCAGATTAGATGTATTTTGTTTTTGTACTTTGAGACAGAAAAGTTTATCCTTCATTTAAATCTACCTATGAATTAATTTTACATGCATTTAAATATTTTAAATTCTTGGAAGCTTGAAGCTGAAGCACATCTTTTCATGCTTCACCACTGTGGAAGTTACTAGTGCTTGTTTTGCAAATATAAAAAAAATTGAAGGCAAACAAGGCGCAGTGACCATTCAAACTGTTTGCTCTAGTATGTATCACAGAAATCTAGTAGTCAAATACCCTTACTAGCATTTTAAATCTCTGGTGTCTTGGCTAAGTAAAATTCTTTTTATCATTATCAGCATTTACTACTCATGGAATAATGCAGAAGTTGTTGGGTTTTTTTCATAGTCTAGACTAAGAAGATAAAAAGAAAAAGATTTTAAAATGTCATAGTTAATTCATGATTAAATTGCAAAACACTAAAAACAGAAGAATAGATTTTTTTTGGAAACAGCTAGCAAGCCAAAATTGGATGATACAAGTAATCAAGAAAAGGGACGCATTTTGAGGGTTAAAATTGTGTAACTACTCTACTGAAGATGCATATTTATGGAAAAAGTACTTTTGACTACATTAGCTTTAAAAAGCATTGCATTCTAAAATATTAAACAGCTGCAAGAGAACACATCAAATTGAGTGTTTTGCACGGAACACCACATGCTGCTTACAAAGCTAAACTTAGAGGTGTTTCCAAAACAGATGGCATTCACCTTATTTCCTCTGGATAACTATATCCCATTATTATGCTGCAAGAGAAAACAAGTATCTCAGCGTAACACAGGAGCAGAGGGAGAGGCCGCTGCTATTTCCGAGAGCCCGTGCTGCCCACAGCGGCGCTGCGGTGATCTGAGACCACCGCGCGGCCCCGAGGGACGAGCGGCCAGGCCGAACGTGGCAGCCTGTTACTTGGGGCCTTGATGTCACCCCAGACGCGAGAGCCGCAGCTCCCGCCCCTGCTCGGCCCTCCTGCTGGTGCCGGTGGCACTTGCCCGCGTGCAGGCCTGGTACAGTCCCCTGCCAGCACGGCCGTACGCTGCGGGTCACCTCAGCGATCATGGCAGTGAGCAACTGTGCATTGCACTAGATGGAAGTAATTTCTCCAGACTTTAGCTGTGGGGCAGGCTCCAAGCTGCGAGGTAGCTCCCCTGAGTATTTCCAAGCCAGGCAGCTTTCACCCACCACTGGGAACCGGAGACTGCGGCACAAACCACTGCTTTCAATATCACACTTATCTCAAGGTCAAATCACTTGGGACAAGGTGAGCATTTGTGATTCGATAGCCTCTTGTTTAGAAGGCATGGTGATCTGTGTGTGCTGCAGCCTATAAGTCCTACAAAGACACAAGCAGCAACCCAAGAACAGTAACAAGAACACAGGGGGATGGAAAAAAGGAAAAAATTGAGACTTTGGTATTCAGAAGTTTGCTCCATTAATCAGCTTGATCCCAAGATATCCCTTGGGATCCCTAAAAGAGTCCTTTTTAAAAATGCAGCATGCTCAATTTGATGCATTACATATTTTAAAATAAAATGAATACCCCACAAAATGAACCCGTACCTGTTATTTAAAGGGACACCCTTTGTCACATGGTTTTTCCCTCACCAACCCACCAATTTACACGGCTATCACATCCTTACTGAATTGAGTGGCTAACCTAGTCTTTCCCCCAGGTATTACCTCAACTCCTCCCAAGCATTTTCAGTCTGCATTAGCTTGACAGGCCCTAACAGCACATGCACAAGGTGAACGACTACAATGACAGTGACTTCATCATTAAGACACAGAGCTCAAATAGCAGCCCTCCTGCCATGGCAGTAAGACAAAATGTTTTCTCTTGCAGTTATTAATGCCTTAATGCAGGAACAGCATGATTCCTGTTGCCATATGGGGATATCTCCATATGAGCGTCCCATACTTAGCAGGCTAGGTCCTCTGTAAAAGCAGGGCAATGCTTATCATGTTCACTGACATTTCATTCTGCTGAGCTTTGCCCCTGACAGGTGAGGTTTTGGAATTGCTTTTTACCATAGGGAACAAATTCAGCTGTGTACTGGCTTCCCCGAGATTACATTGAAGACAGACAGATTGCAGCAGCTTGCTTTCTGCTTTAATGACTTCCCTTTCTCTGCTATAACAACTGGCAACCACCGATATAATCCAAATACTAGGATGCTTCCCATTCCTTTCCCCTCAGAAAGGGTTGTACATGTTTTAAAGAAGGTCAAAACACTGAAAATGAAGTGTCACGAACCATGCAAACAGAAGAAAAGACATTCAAGAACAGGAGTGGTCACCTTCAAAGCTTTCTTCCTTGTTAAGTTACCGCACATTGTCCCTTCATACAAGTATGGAAATGAGACCTTTGATAACTCAGCTCTCCCACCGCATGACTTCTGACCATAAAGAGCTTTTAAGGCAGATTCAATGCCTCTCTAATCTTCCAATGACCTCAAGCATCATCTTTCCTCAGAACTTCCCTTGTTGACATTGCCAGCAAGGCTCAGTTGTTGCGTATTAGCCTGTCCCATGAAAGACAGCACACTTCCCTCTCAACCTTTACCAAGCGCCACCTAGAATAAAGCCCAAAGGATGTGCCCTTGTCTAAGATTCCCCCTCCTCTGTTTTAAATCACTTCAAACTCAAAATTATTGTACTCAAACTTAAGTGGATTCATGACTCTCATCCCGTATTTGCTTTAAGCATATTATTGCCAGCTTCATCCTGCTGAAAAAATGAAAATAGAAAGATGACCACTGCAAGAGAAACTCTGTTCAACTACCTAACTCAGAAGAAACACATGCAGGTGCATCACAAGGAGAGAAACAGGGTAACGACTGCCTACCCTGAAGTTTTAACAGCTCTTTTCATCCTGCAGTCAAAGACAGAAATGCAGTATTTACTGACACACAGTAA
Organism: Crypturellus tataupa; assembly: GCA_034781795.1. Classification (NCBI taxonomy): domain Eukaryota; kingdom Metazoa; phylum Chordata; class Aves; order Tinamiformes; family Tinamidae; genus Crypturellus; species Crypturellus tataupa. The sequence goes on along the minus strand of JAWLRI010000367.1, from coordinate 1,999,345 downwards.
GTGACTGACACTGACACCGACAGTGCTTTGCTCCCAAGGACCTGCTCTGCACTGGCGCTGAGAGACAAGTGGCTTTAGAGAGATTTTCACAAATCTCATGCCAAAGAACCAGTAAAAATAAGGCTGTTCAAAATCCAGAAAGGGGAGATAGACAGGAAAACAAAATTACCTCTATTTAATATTAACAGCTTACGACATTTAGTGCTTCATGCAAAGGAACACGGAGTAAAACTCAAACAGACTGTAATGGGCTAAAGAAGTTGCTCAGACTTCTGCCAGCAAGTGGCAGCTCTTTAAATAATGAAGCAAAATGTTCTCATTTACTAAGGACTGAGTTCATTGCCATGTGGAGCTCATCTCCTGACTCAACTAACACTGGTGCTGGCAGCAGGAGAGCTGTCAACACCGACCTCGAGCTCAAGCCCTTAGCTAGGCTGAGATGCAAAGCTGAGCCTCACCCACACCGAGGTAGATGCAGGGCTGCTGGTGCCTCAGCTATCTCCACATACAACACATTAGGCCGTTCAGATTCACGGCTGGGAGAGCTATTGGGATTCTTCTTCTGCCAGAAAGGTCTAGACCACCTAACAAAGCCCGTGGCATCAGTACAAGCAATGTCAGTAACCGCTTCACCACTGCAGGGCTGGCTGGGCAAAATTCTGCTGCGTGTATCAGGCAGGAGATGTCGGTTTTGCAGAAGTGTTTACAGCCACCTCTCTGATTTTAATCACACACACAAGGAGAACACCGCTGGGCGGGTAAGGACAGCCAGTCTCTACAGCAACAGCCGCTTTGAGCCCGGACAGCAGGAAGGGCCTCACGGAAGCCGGGCTGCGCCTACGCGCCCGCTCTGGGCCGACGGCACTCTCGGGAGCAGTCCCAGCGGCCCGAGGACGGCGCGTGGCCGCGGCGCGGCTCCGCTCCCGGGTGCGCACAGGGGCCCACGCTGACGGCCCGCACGGTCGCCCCACGGCGGGGGACCGTTTTCTGCTGGGCGGCCCCGGCCTCGGCCTCTGCGCGGGGAGAGGTCACCGCAGCGGGCGCTGAGCTACCTAGGGCAGGCGCCACGTCCCCTCCCTAATCCTTCTCCTTTATACAAAGGATCCGTCCTGTGACTGCAAGCTAAAGAAAACAAGCACTCAGCGTGGCCTCAGATGTGTACATTCAGAAACAGTGAAGCAAAAGGAGCGTTTCCTACCATCACTGGAAAGAGAAAAAGCTAAAATAGTGATTTAGGGAAGGCTATTTTCATTGCATGACTTATCCTTAATCATTCCCTTCACTGTAAGGAATAAAAATTGTACTGGGATTACACTGTTATATTTAAGGATGATCAAGATGAACACAGCTGCTACCAGCCAAGAGCTCAGCTATATAATCAAGACATCATTTAGTGGAAAAAGCTGTCCTTCAGTGCTGTACATCACAGCGAGCTGAAAAAATCCCCTGTTTCCATTTCAGGGTCAGATACATCACTGCAGTATTTACTGTGATCTTTACTCATATTCAGCTACAACAGAACATCCTGAGAATTAAGGTGCTGCTCGTCACGGGAGCAGAATCAAACAGTTAATTACTATATTGCATATGCCAAATTAAGGGTGCACAAAGAAACCTTAATTCTGTTTCTCAGATTTAAATATTTGACTTCACAAACACAATGCTCATTTGTAAAGTTTATTTCCAGAGCTATACACCTGAACAGCCGTTATCCAAATGCAATCTTTAAATAGCACCAACAGAACTTTGTTTTGAGCCTCTCTAATATGGGCACATCAAATGCTGTGTTTTTTCTTTAATTTCCTTAAAAACAAAACAAAACAAAACAAAAACAAAACAAACAAAGAAATAAAAAAATCACTTCAGGTACACTGATAAAACCACAGGGCTTTTTTCCTCCAGGTTCCTCCTGGGATGTCTCCGGGCAGCACAAACATTTGCTATATGCCCGGGAGCAGGGGAGTCCTTTATACAGTTGCATGAACCATTCTAAGTCCGAGCACGTTTCCTGATAGATCCTTCGACGCTGGAGCCCTTGGCTCTCCGAAGACTCCCTCGTTAGCCATCTTGGTAATGAAGTTGCCCCACTCCCACGATTTGCAGCTTTCAGCCTCACAAGACCTGTATTTCATCTTTTTTTTCTCCAGTCTCCAGGGAAACCTTGTCTCTGACTGACTTGCTTATATTTTAAACATGTTGCATAATCTCAAAACCAGCTTGAGAAGATCCAGCAGTATTCAGGTTTTCATTAACCCCTGCACACAAAGTTTCTTCTAGAGAAACGGCATATTAAGAACAGATTAAGAAGAAAAAATAAATGAAAAAAAACACCTTATAATCTACTTTCCTTAATGAATAAACAAAAATGTTCTCCGGACTGATGTAGATTGGTAATGTGCCTATCCACCAAATCAAGCAGCATGTAAAGCAATAAATAAATAAATAAATTAGATAGATAGATAAAGCACACCATCAAATTTGGTGCCTTCATGACCTGGGAGCTATCCCCCACACTGCTGGCTGGATTGTGGCAATGGAGAAAGCAAGGATTTGGATTAAAAAAAAAAAAAAAAAAAGGTTTATTCTTCAGACCTAATTTTTATTGTATTGTAAGGATGACATGACAGCATTTATAATGTAAAATATCTGCCTTAATTACTTCATGATGTAGTACTTAAAAAGAAATCAACCTAAGTTGGTATATTTGAATTCAACAGCAACAACAAAAATAGAGGCTACTTTAAACCAAAACTCCGGTGTTTTGGAACATGCCTCATATTATGAACATTTCATACTAAATGTTCGTAATATTTGGACTAATGTTTCTAATAATTAATCTACAAACTGTCTGAAGACCCCAAAGGTTTGCAGAGATGACCTAAACAACAACACACATGCCTGCAAATGATGTCTCCACTAAGCAATTTCTTCACAACTTTACATATGCAGTACAGCTCAGCTAGATCAAAGCTTGTCTTCATTCACAGCTCTTTAGCCTTACTCAAAGGACCAAACTGCTTGGACTTGCAATTTTAGCTATCAACATGCAGCCTATATCACCTACTGATATATATATTAGAAAAACCTAAAATTAACAAAAAAAGTTTTAAAAATAGATACATATACAAAATGTGCTCCCTCCCCTAGCATAGATTATCAAAAATGGTTTAAGAAATCTAGATGTGGTATTCTCTGAATAATAAAAACTATTTTGCAAGACTTACTACCCTGCCACTAGATGGGGTAAAAAAACGACACATTTTGCCAGTATTTTCCATTCTTCCCCCACTGCTGCTCTCCTCCCCCTTTCCCCGACTGCATCCCCTGCCCCTTTCCTGATCCTCTGCTCTCAGGCCCTGCCTTCTCCTCTTTATCTCGTTCCTGAACCTGCCACCCTGTGACCCTCCTCTAACCTTTTTTCCTGGCAGTTTTCGGGACACGCTGGCTCCAAACGCCTCCGAGGGCTCCCCTCAGCCTCCCCTGCTCTCTGCCGGCATCGGACCCTTTTCCTGCCCACAGGGCAGGAGGTACCCAGGTAGCTCTGGAGGGGAAGGGGCCTCTGCACTGCCCCTCACAGGGCCTGGAGAAGCCCCAAGAGCTCGGAAGTGGCCAGAGGTCCCTGGAGGCAGACAGTGCTCAGGCCCGGTGAGGAGCAAAGCTCCCTCCGCCTGCGGCGATGCTATAGCCCGCCGGGCAGCCCGGAGCGCCCGCCAGGAAGAGCTGCCGCGTCCTGCAGCCAAAACACCCTCCACAACACCCAGGAGTTTTCCAATTAACAGCGGCTGGCTACTAACCCCGGATGGGAAAAACAAGAACTGAGAATGCTCAGCGTGGTTCTTCACTGCAGCAGTGCCACCAGGACACACCGGTGCCATCTCAGGCAGAATGCTGCCACTGCTGAGAGCAGCATAAACACTTCCATGAAGGATGTCTGAATTTGACCCCAAAAACAATGAGAATTACATGCTAACAATATTTTAGCCAGTAGTTTGGAATGTATTTAATCTTTGAAGGGATGGGCCAAAGATCACTAGGGAAAGGAAAGTATACTAGGCACACTTTGAGACATGATCTTGGCACCAAGTCTTCTGTACGGTCCACAAAAAGTAAAGGTAAAATTGGATTATCAAGTAGGCAGTTTTGTTGCAAGCAACTTAACCACGCCACATGACCAGTCCAAAATCCAGGTTCCTGTTTTGTGCACTCAATTTTCAAGTGCAGGACAGAAAGAAAGGAAAAATAAAAAGCATCATATAAAACTGGTACACAAACAGGACAAAAACCACACACACATAATGCTAAAACTATCGTATCTGGCTCCCCAGAGCAATGCATCATTCCCCATGTCCTGGGTCATGCTTCTGAAAGAGCAGGCAGCCTCTTCTGTTGCCTGACAGTTCATGCCACTGGTCCAGAAGCTTCCAAGGGGTCATCTGGCTTCCTCCCCTTGCCTTTAGGAGGGAGAAATGCTCTCAGGGACTGCCTTACCGCCAGGCAGGTCACTCAGCTGCTGCCCTCCAGCTCTTCCCTTGCCCACCACATCCATGGCTGAGAGGCCAGCGGCACCAGGTGCTCTAAATTTTTCTATGTGCAACCACTGAACTGCACAAGCTCTATACCATCAGCACAAAGGTTCTCACAAATTACCTCCTATCTTCCCAAACTAACAATTTTCCACCTTGATTAACTATGATAAAATTTTGCTTGTAATGGAGGCAAATGTTAAGATGGATGCCCAAACTTGGGGCCACACAGATTAGTCACCATTGACATCAGGTCAGGTATCAACTGCTTCCCAGGCTCCTGGTGCCAAAATTAATTCTAAGGATAAAAAAAATGGCCTTGTCTACTCTTTATGAGCCTTGCCCTTTGATTGCCATTCCACAGGGAGACAACATCATCAAGGTTGATCCAATCTTTCATAAAAATATTTTCCGTCACAGTTATAGCAGAGACTCGAAATGGCCGGTTTGCTGAGATTAAACATTAGCAAACTCCCACTAGCACCTCAGGCAGGACCTCTGCAATTAATGGACATCTCATTGTTTGCAAAGAGCTCCGGATTAGGGTATTAGCACTTTCCATGGCTCTGATAGCCTCCCACAACAAACTAAGGCCGGAATCATTTGCTGTGCTTAATTTCACTTGAGGACAGAGCATCATAAACCTCGTGACAGCCCTCGTCTGCCTGTTGATCCAGATGACCATTAGCTTATTTGTATGGTTGCTAATACTCTGCCTCTACCTGTGTTTTAATCAAGCTCAAACTAAAAAGTTCAACTAGACTTGGACATTTTTTCTTCTTGGCAAACTCATGTTTCTCATCCATTTCAACAACAGAAGAACACGTATCCCTGCTGGAGCAGGGGGGTTGGACTAGATGATCTCTAGAGGTCCCTTCCAACTTGAACCCTTCCATGATTCCGTATTTTTATCCACAGAATAAGGCAGTGCATAGCTTACTAAAAATAAGGTTTTAGACTACGGACATTAAACATGCATTGAATATGACTAAAATAATGTTATGTGTTTAGATTATTGGTCTGTGTTAACCCAACGGACGTTTCACTGGTAATCACTGGCACAAGGTGTTGTTACAGTAGACAGCACCTCAATCAGCAGAGCCAGGCAACTTCAGAACATCACTGTCCTACCTACCATACTCTGAAAAGAAGAGGATTCGTATCACAGCTGTAAAACAGAGAACACAAAAACAAGATGTTTTAGGTTCCTGCCTGAGCTCCTTTAAACAGAAATTCTAAAAAAATCTGAAATGAGAGCCAACTAACTTTCATTAGTGCTTACCTGATGCTGTGCCAGCTTTGCAATTAAAATACAAAACAAAGCTGTCAGCACTTTCTGCTTCCAACAAGAATTTCTCTTCTCTTAACAGCATATCAGTGCCAAAAGCTGATGCAACTAGAGACAGTGGCTCTGCAAAGCCAAAGCTTTTAAGAGAGCAGTTTAAATGTGCAAATACAAACATTTATTTATTTTTAAACCTTTAAGTTTCTCTCTCAACCTTGAGTCAAGCTTAAGTCATTAAGAATTTTACTTTTGGCCTTGACTAAGCTAATTTTACTTCCAAGGCACCTACCTCAGCAGACAGGAACTGTTAGGGGAAACAGAATACCCTCTCCTACTCATCTATACAAAAACACCACCCTATCTGTAGCTACGTAATCCGAGCAGAGACACTTTGCAACATGATGAGTTTGGCTGAGCAACTGGGCAAGGTATTTCATGATGCTTTTAAAGTAACTCCAGAGATAAAATTCCAGAAGAGCTGCACGCATTTTTTTTTTAACCTCAGGGATAGTGAGGGTCCATAACTTTGTTTTAGAGTAGGTTAGAAAGAGATTGGAAATAGTTATATTTCAAGGTCGGGAAAGCAGAAATTTCATTACCTGTAAAATAAAGCCACAAACATCTAAGGCTTTTTGATTTCTTTAGACAAAGTCACTATAAAGCTGAACATAAAAAGTTAACATTAAAAATCTGTCTGGGATGTTCAGCGAGGTCTCAGGAGTGGTTGAAGAACTGCTTGGAGCTGCCCAAGTGAGAAAGTGTCTCTGTGCTTAGTGTGTATGGGAACAAGATCTCACATTTACAACAGGTTGGGTTCTGATGAAGTGGCATCATACTGCCTTGCAAGAACAGCTTCTAACAAAGAGGACAGCGTGCTTGTAAATTCTGTTGGGGGAAAATATCTAGCACGCTGAATTACACGTGCTAAAGATCATGATCATTTGAGAAGATGAGAACTCCAGTAAATTTGTAAAAAAATTACAATATTCTAGGGAGACGAAGGACTTCTTTTCCATAAAAAGAAATAATGTTATATTTGGATGACATGAATTTGGCCGTAAGGGTCTTAGCAACTCAGTGCTAATCCTCTATGCACATTCCACAGGAATCTCTTAAAGACCCTCTGTGCTATCTGTCATTCAGTCAGAAGCTGATGAACTTTAGGGCTCTCTCTGGATACCACTCAGCCCTCAGGAAGAGCAATGATTCGAGACTGTGAAGAACCTGTGATCTGCAAAAAAGGGGACACTGTCCTCCTGGAAGCCCTTGCAACACACTTACAGTGGCCACCATGAGTCAAGTTGTAGGACAAGTTCAACAGGAAGGTGAATGGCTTATGTATTTCCATATGTTAAATAATTCTCTTCCCTATAGCAGCAGTCAAAGCTGTTACCCCTGCAAGCACCTCCTGTTGTTCCTAAGCTTAGATTTGTGTCTTTCACTTGAAGCCAAGAGAACCTTATGCAAAAGTTCAAAGGTGTTCAAAACTGTCCATCGGAGTAAAATCTGAACAGGTTGGCAGTGAATGAGACATCACAAAAGCAGTACAGATAAAATAAACAGGTTATGTTAAAATACTCCTAATTCCAGTTTTAAATGGAGAAAAAAAATCCCTCTTGAATTTCAAAAAAAAATGTCCAGAAAGACTTATGTCCTAAACTCACTGGTGTCTAAGTGCTACTATAGGACTAGTTAACTTCTTTCTCCAGAGAAAACTCTAAAACAGGTTTAATGAGAGCATGGTTTCCTAAGCACATGAAGTGGGGGGAAAAATTATGATGTAAAATGTCCATTTTTTAAAATTTATTTGTAAGCTATTTTCCAAACAGCCTGCTATTGTTTTTAATGGGCAATGGCTGATGGGATTCGAAGCTCATGGCATTCAACCGATGGTTATTACCAGCGGCTGCGACAAACTATTTGGGATACGCTAAAAAGCAGCGTTCGGCCTCCTCCCTTGCACCCCCACCTTGCCGTGCTCCCACCCCTGTCCGGCAGCTCTCCCAGCACCTTCCCCTCCAACTGCAGCAGCCGGAAGCGCTTCCACATGTGCTCCTGCTAGGAGGCTGGTCTACCTGATAGGGAACACGCACCAAAACCTCCTGCAACGCAGCAGGTCACCCCGGCTGTCATCTTCCCCCCTACCCTTACAAGCAAATGGCTGGAAATATTTGCATTTAGACTCCACACACTCAGGCTGGAATGGGCCCAGGGAGAGCCCAGCTGAGAAACAGTGGCTGAACTTCCAGCTCGGCATGGGCGGAGGGAGAGGGAAAGCCTCATGTGGGCATGTGGCTCCCTCCCCAAGGCCAGGCTGAGCGGCATAGCAGCAGCATACACTTCTCAGCGCAGATTTAAGGATTTCTCCGCATTTACGTAACAGCTGCCAGCGCTCACATCTGTGGGTTTTGCTGTTGTTTGTGGGGGAAGGGTTTTTTTGCTCTGGATAACACCACCAGCATCAGTGCCCTGACTGCACGGTTCAGGCTGTGGCCTGAGGCTGACACAACACGTCCTGTTATTAGCTGCTGCAGGTGTTGGGGCTCTGCCAGGCACCAGACCAGAGACACAAATTGCAGCAACATCCCAAAGCAACCCCCGAGCACCCGCTGGCTGCATCTCAGAACTGGTATTCCCATGATACAAGATTTAAGAGGTCAAGTGGAGCTCTGTATTTGTTTAGTACCAAAATGCAGGCAAGCCCAGTACCATAACAATGTCAGCAGGGTTTTCACTTCATTGTATGCCCATGGGGGACTAGCTGAGACTAAGGCCAGTGAGAACAGAGTAAGCCCTCCTCTCCATGGCACTCCCATGCCAAAGAAAGTTTATTCCAGAAAGATATTCCAGCTCCCACTGAGCAGCCTTTGTAACAGGTTCTGCAGGCAGAGGTACAAGAGTGAGTGCTGGATCCACTCCTCGTTTTGCCCTTGGTAGCACCCCGTTGCACAAAATTCACTAGAGCAGGTAGGAGAGCTTTGAATGCAGGAAGATTAATTATACAAATGAGTGTTTTTCCAGGTATGTATTAAGTTCTAAAATCAGTAGTTTCAGAGGGTGCAACAAGAGGAGGCGCGCAGCAGGCAGAGCCCTGCAGACGGAGCAGCACGAATGGCAATTCCGAGAGCTCACGAGGAAGAGGAAGCCACACAGTCCCCTGGCACCCCCAAGGCACCCGGTCACCGCGGCACGAGGAAGAGCCTTTCTGTGGGAAAAGCAAGCAGAAAGCAGAGCTCCTGCTTGGGAAAGGGAAAGCGAGGGTCAAATTTCTTTGTGCTGTTTCCTGTCCTCACCCTTTCCACATTCCTCTTGTGCCCAGGAGAGGGGGGCGGCAGTCTCTAACCAAAGGAAGAGCCGCAGCGAAGGTCAGGAAGCGCTCTGGGCTGCAGCGCCCTTGGGGGCTCCGCCAGGCTGAAGCGGCAGGGCAGGAGCCTGATGAAACAGAGCTCAGACTTCCTTGCCTCGCGCTTCGCTTTGGTAGATGCATCCATTATTGCCCATAAAGATACTAAATGGGTTCACACTGGCACACAGAAGAAGCTACTTTTGGAGAAGGTTTATGAGCAGAACAGCTCTCTTGGTAACTCTGTGCAAGCCGCTGAAAAAAACACTGAAGGAGCCAAAGACTCGTTGCCTTCTCAGGGTATCGTGGCCTCCTTTAGGAGGCATGTTTAGATGCATCTTCTGAAGCCTGCTGCAGCCTGACAAAAGCCATCTCTGCCTCCACGGATGTATTCAGGCCATTAAAGTCTGCAGGATTAAGAGCTACACTCGCATTTAGTACAGTTAAAGACTTGCTTATGATTTAATTAGACAGAGATGATAAAGTGACCGCTCCAAATCTGTCCTCATGACCCTACTAATACCCTTGTGCCTTTGCAAAAGTCTAGATTATTAAATTAGCAGAGATATTGTATTCATCCTTGCACAAAGCATCAGCATGCCTCAAATCAAGCACCCTGGACTCCTCAGCTAAAAGACCACAAGTCACCTACAGCTGCAGCAACATCAGTTTCTCTTACAACAATCCATCTTACGAGATGCTCATGTGTCATGCCCAGCAGCACAGCTTCTTTGCAGGACGTTTCTTGTGGGTGCAACACATCGGAGCTTCCGCTCCCTGCCCCAACATCCCTCTCAACACACAGCTGAGAGGGCAGGCTGAGGCAGGCAGCTAGGGCAGCACGAAGCTGAGAAAGGGGCACGTGAAACAGAAAAGGTCTTTCCTCATACAGTGAGTAAAGAAGGGGGAAACTAATCATGATACATCAGGTTTTTAAAGATTAAAACTACTATGTGCCAACACACCTAGGAGCAACCTGTCACTTAAGTCCAGAGAAAATCAGTTTCCCTAAATGACAGCATCTTCGAGTTGAGCTCTCGCCTCCCACGTGCCCTCCTACGAAGCGCCCGGCATTATCCTGTTTTAGCAGGAGCTCTCCCAGAACACCAAGACATATTTTCAGATTTACATGGCCTCACCAAGATGTCTCTAAACAAAGGTACCATCAATAAGCTGGTTATTTATATGCTGCCTTTTTCAAGTGCTATTTGCAGGTATTAGAGCAAGAACATTAAAGCAGGCTTTGCAGTAAGAGCCTTAGAAATGCCAGATAGCACAAGCTACCCGCTCCAAGGACTTCCTGAGCTTTTGGTGACAAAGCAGGCCTCTCCTCAAAAGATCTTCTACCTTCTAGTGCCCCTCTTGTGCTTCAGCTTGCTAGGGAGGACCGCAGCCCACTAGAGTTACGGTGACTAGGGGGGGCATAGGGAAGTTTGGACTGCACATCAAGAGTCCATGTAAAAACAGTATGTCCAAAAACAATAAAAAAAAGACATCACTTCCCCACCTCTCTTCCTCGCACACACGTTTGGGTCCCTTTACCTGCTTCCAAACTACTTGAGATGTCTCTCTGTCAGCCCTCGTGCGACACCAGCCCCTCGGGAGCTTTAGCTGGTAACACAAACAAGAGGGAAGGCAGCTGCAAGGAAGGAGCCTTGCGGAGAGGCAGTGACCCTGCAGCGCCAGGGCCCAGGCGTCCGCAGCATGGCCGGGCGGTGCCCAGCAAGGCAGCACATGGACTGTGCTGTCCCCACAACTGCCACACAGAAATTTGTTTGAAGAAACACATATTTTAATATTTGATATAACGAAGGAAAAAAAAAAGATATTTTAGGAACAGGTAGTAGAACAGCCCGAAAAGATTTTTTTCTAAAAAATCTTTAGTCTTTGCTAAACTTTAGCACATTTCAGCACAATTGAGATGTTAACCTACAGCAGAAAAAAAGGAAAGGAAAGGAAAGGAAAGGAAAGGAAAGGAAAGGAAAGGAAAGGAAAGGAAAGGAAAGGAAAGG
>JAWLRI010000367.1:1955138-1978336 GCA_034781795.1 Crypturellus tataupa | reverse complement strand
CTTTACTCATTTGATAGTTTTGGCAAAGGAACTTCCATCAACTATGCAGTTATGAACCTAGGACAGCAATTTGCTTTTGAGTACTATTACAGCAAAAGGCTTAAAACAATTGTACACACTTGGATATCAGTCTTGTATCCATACTTAAAAAAAAAAGTTTTGATTAATATGTTATGAGCCTGAAATTTGCTTTGCTCCTACACAGAGTACTAAAAGAGAAAATTTAAGTTATTCCTTATGTTTATTATGAATTTGTATATCAGGGAAGCAACACAGTCTGATATGCTGTTCAATATCAGGCTGTCCAAATATTTATGGCTTCCAATGTTTAGCAAAAATAAGTTCCCTAGTTTCAAGAAATTAGCATAAAGCAGGGTATTTATGTTTCATAGATAAGAATAAAAATATGGATGAAATCCCAAAGCTTAAAATAAGACTCCTAACTTGCACTTAACCATTGCTGTTAATATGAAAAGTATTTATTAACATTACAGGAGCTTAAAAAAAAAAAAAAATTAGTTTCATTGGTCCGTTACCACTGGAAAGAAGAGGAATTCAGCTAACAGGCCAGGAGGAAGGACACTTGCCTTAGGAAACGGACACATTTCCAAAATAATGTTTTACTACACCACCACAAAATGCTGTACGCAGAGTGCAGTTCATGTAGCCAGGGCAGAGATGTAGCCCCCTGGAAATGTGAGCTGTTCACCTCCTCCGTTCTCCAAATACAGAGGACACTGTGGAAAGTGGGGGTTCATGGGCAAACCGGCATCGGAGTGGCACACTCCCAGCTTCGTGCTGAGCAGAGGGGCAGCACTTGGGGGTGGATTCAGAAAACATTCACTTGAATAACCCTGAATAACCCTGCAGCAGCTCTTCAATGTTTTTGGCTCAGCTGGAAGAGCAAGTACCACACAAAATACTTCCCAAATTTGTTATTTCAGGCCTTTAGTAAGCTGTAGCCAAAATCTGACCCTAAAGCAGCAGTCTCATTAGCAGAAGGTAAAGCATTTGCCACAGGAAAGAAAGAAGAAAAATCCCAAGCCTTCAAAGCCAGCCATACCTTTTGAGACCAGTTCATCATTAAATAATGGAGTATATAGACATCATACATTGAAGAAGCAAATTTACCACTATGTTTTCTTGTATGGTACCTCTAAGACACAGACTAACTGCATTAATACAGGGGCTTTTTGCTTTTGTGTTTGAAGTGCTAACTTTCCACACACTGGTTGACATTCACAATCCATTTTACTGCCTCTCTCTGACTCATGATGCACTGACTCATGAAACGCACGAGACTCAATGCAGTGCCAGGTCTCCACAGCTGAAGCAGGATGATGAATTGACAGCATGGCTTTTAGGACTCGTAGTCGTTTATTGCTAATGGCATGAAAACCATGTATGAGAATTGCCAAGGAGCCTGGATCCTTGGCAGTGGGGTACCTTGGTTTCACACAAGCACAGCTTTGATCTCTGGGAAACTACGAAGCACCTGAAAAGTCAGATGGGCTAAATGGTAAACAGAGAGACACTGCTCCAAAAAGGCCAACGTGCAACCTCCTGGGAAGCCCAATCGTTTCAAATAAATTTGAAGTGCAAAAAAAAATTATTTCAGGGATGAAATGCTCCCAATTATGGCTTCTTTCTTCCTCAGAGTTCTTTCTTACAGCCCTTCAGCCTCTGGCGCCCGGCCCCGCGCCAAGCAGCAGCCCAGGCACCTCGCGGCCCAGGCTGTCCCAGGGCCCAGGAGCCCATTTGTACAGTCTGAATGTTCTGAGAAACTGCTGTGGAGACAGGGTATATGTAGACACATTGATTAACTGAGAAGTTGAACAGATTAAAAAGACTGATTAAAACCCCAAAACTTACAGCAGTAATTTCTTCAAGGCACCTTTGAGTAGCACAGTGATCTGCACGTAGAAGCCTTCTCAATCTTTGTATCGTGTGCATGGAATGGATGTGTATGACTATTTGCTTCCAAGAAAAAATTAGACCACTAACTGCAAAATGCAGTTCAGTTCAATAACAAAGTCGGAGAGACACAGAACAGATTGAAATAGATGTTTTCAGGCTTCTGTCAGAGGAAAAAAAAAAAAAAAAGTGCTCCAAGTCTGAAGACCAGAGGTCAAATTTACTGCCTAAACTTACTGGCTTCAGGAGAATAAAGAACAGGGCCAAAGCGGACCTAGTCTTTTGTAAAGGTTTTGTGTAAGCCTTATCATGTATCATCTTGCTAGAGAGATACTTCTTCAAAACTAACTCTTCCCACAACACGACACCGCTTCTTATGACAACTTTGCATTACCCATGAGTTATAACTATGCAGGACAGGATTACCGTTGTGCAAAATGCGTGCAGTTTTGAAATCATGGGAACAAAAAAAAAAAAAAGAGCTGCAATTAACTCATGCAATATCTTCAAAGCTTCCAGACGAATATGGAAAAAACAATGCTCACACTTCAAATTCTCAGCTTCAACTCTTGCTCAAGAGGGTGCTGCTAAAACTGACTTTTGGAAAGGAGCTTCAAGGCTGTGGCAGACAAGCCATATGAAGTGTAGCTTTCTGAGTGCTCAAACTGAGGTGTTCAAGTCCTTTAATAGGCAGGCTCCAAATGATCCCTTGGGATGTCTTTCTGATTGTGACAAAAGACTAAAAAAATAAAGAAAATCAGTGTTTTATCAACTTGTTAGGTTAATTTCTCCAGATAACGCAGAAGTGCTTTTCCCATTCTCTTAGAAGGAAAATACTTGACTTTTAACAAAAGAAGGACAGGATCTAGAATCACTGTGCGCAAGTTTTGTGCTTCACTCCCTCCAGGCTTGCACATAAGCCAGCAGACCGCTACCTCCTCTTCCAAGAGGCTGTCTGGCATTACTCATCTGCTCCCATCTGTCGCTGCTTGGGAACGATGGCCCTTTCTCTACCTTAACACGGGGGTGAGGGCTGTAAGCCCAGCTGTAGAAGGGCAGATCCAAGCTGAGAGACTTCTCCACAAGGCAAAAAGTCCTTTTTTCCCCCCTAAGTCCTTCCCTATAGCTTTCCTTCCTACTTTGCCATGGCAGCCAGGCTTAGAAATCCTACCTCAGCATTAGTCTTAACTTTGAGAGCTCTACGGGGAAAGTGCCTAAACTTACTTCTATCAGTTGACTTTAAGAAGTCCCCCAGGAGGTGAGGTCTGTCAGGCCGGCGCAAGGTGCTGCCCAGACGCTCGGCCAAACCAGACCCACACGACAAGCACGAGCGCCCAAACAGGCTAAAACCAGGCACTGGCCCAATCAGCTCGTGGCAGGGACAGCGCGGGGGAAACAGGAGGTAGGGTCCATCACTGACAAACATAAGTGTCAGAATCGAGAGGAAAGGCCCATCACGATAAGCCTCAAGGCTTCACATGCTCATCAGCAAGTGAAATCCATGATGGATGAACTTCTCTTTCTGTAGGAAGCCCAAGTTAATCCTGAAGGCATGCACAACACAAACTTATTTTCCTCATTCATTATTTACTTTCACCTTAAAAAGCAAAATGTAAAAAACAGTCAATCATTGCACTACTTTTAAGCAGCATAAATAAAGGTATTTGGCAGGTGGCATCAGCATTTCAAGTTGCACAACCATAGTTGTTACAGACAAGGAAAACAAGCTCCCATTAGATTTTTAATACCTGTAAGTATCAGCAGTGCTGATTGAGGAGCACCTTCCTACTCAAACTTTCCACTAGTAGGAACCATTATTTGGGAAACAAGGATGAAACGCAAAACAAGAGCTAGGTATAAACAAGCCTAATTGCCATTTTGTGGTACAAACACATTACACTACATATAAATGGCCTCCAGATAACATAATTAACACAGCTGAAATATATAGAACATTAAAACAAAAGGTCAATCAAATAAATCAGGATGAAAGTAAAGGGAAAAAAATACAAGTACAGAGAGTGGGAAGTAGATGCACTGTTTGGACATAAGCCAAATGGCTTAAGCGAGGCTTAAATTTCGTAATTTAAGCCTCACTGTCTGGTTCTTTTTAGAGTAATATTCAATACTGCCTATTTAGCCAGAAACATTAGAGTCAGACAGAAAAGTTCTCACTAATAATTTTAAGCATTATTGTCAGCGAGTCCTAACAAAGCAGGCTCCCCTTTCCAGAGAGGGGAGCAAGAAATTGCTCCTGTAAATATGACAAGACACGACTTCCTATCACCAGTTACTCTAAGACGCAAGAACTTCACGAACAAATGCAGTAAAGACAGTCTGGGCAGTGCAGGTCTCTGATGATGAGCTGTTAATCAATACCTGGTTTTCCAAAGACTAGTTCCACAAAAGGCAGTTACCTTGAAAACGTGTTTTCACCACGCTAACTATTTGCCTCCCCGTGGTGCACTCTGCCTGCAGCCCCTTGAGCTTCATCACAAGCCTCACTCACTCGCCCAGTCCGGGCCTCCTTCCTCGCTGCACTGTCACCCTGGCTCAGAGGGGCCACCGAGCAAGCAGGTCCCGCAGGACACTCTGTGGCCACAGAGGAGTGGCCGAGAACGAGTGGTAGCGGCAGTGCCACTATTCACAAAGTGAACTATTTGCAACCAGGCTACAGCAGGTCCAGTTTGCCCGCTGAACAAGTGCATCCCTGGGAATGCAGGGGCCCGGGCTCAGAGCTCCAGGACACTGTGGTCATGGAGATGCTGCCTGTGTTTCGCAGGAGGGGAAAAGGCAACACGGTCACGCTCGGTCTCAGGACAGTGCTCATTGTGCCGATACTGCAAAAGAGTGAAATCTCTGAGGGCGGCAATTAAACAAAAGCCTGACAGAAATGGGAGTCATCCATGAGCATCACACTGGTATAAATATCACCTTCACAGCACTGTTTTTTTATAATGGGCATCATTAGTTGTAGCTGTATTTTTAAATTGATTAGAAAGATTTACGTTAAACATATTGCAGTGAAAAATCCAGCTTCTCTGTAGTCTTCACTGACCTTCAGCATCTGCAGCCCACTGACACACAGGTTACAGCAGCGATCCAGGTACTTCATAGCAACAAAAAAGGCAACAGAGACGCCATGAACATTTGCCACCCATTTTATTGCTTAAACTACAGAATTACTTTACAACAGAAAAACCCACCATACAGTACATAAATACATTATACAGTATTTCTGGGAAAAAAAAAAAAAAAAAGGACCAGGAGTGTAAGAGCATTCAAAAATGCTGGTAGTCCAGGCAGAGGGACAGGCACAAGCTGCTTGGCCTGCAGCTCGGCTTTATTGCCAATACCTCACGCAGTAGCTGGTTGTTACTGCCCTTTTCTGGTTTACAGATGGCCACTGCCATCTGCTTTTCTTCATCCCCTTTCTTTTTTATTTTGCAGTTCAGACTGCAACTAAAACACAAGTTTTAGTTTGCTAGCAAACTGGAACACACACAAACTGGGGAAACTACATCACCCATGTGCAAGCACGTGCAAACTGCATGCCCAAGATGGGGCCTGTGCTCCTCATTCAGCATTTCTCGAGGAAATAGCAGTAGCTGCAACGACAGAGGATTGAAAGGCAAGAAAGTTCAGCAGTTTGTTTTGCCGCACACTGTCACTGCTGCACTCGGAGGTGAAAAACACACAAGCGTCAACCCCACTGACATCCCATCTCCGTCTTCAAAAACCCATCTGAGATACATTTGATCTCATTTACAGCGCCTCAGCACGAGCCAGACTTCAGCACTGAAACTTTTATCATCGTTAGTCAGCATGCAGGCAATGCGAAACACTTTAAAAAAAGACAGAGGAAAAGGCAAGCAGCACAACTGGCTGCACAGGAGGAGGACTCCTCACGTCAAGGGCAGGGAACTGGATAAACCTGCATTTTCAAGACAGCCTTCTGAAACGCTTCCCAGAGCAGAATTGGGAAACAAGATAGTTTTGTACACTTACTTACAAGAGTGCGAATCAAGTTCTGTCAGCACTTCCATAATAAATCCTGCTTGGGCAGGAGTCTACAATGAAGCTGAAAGAGACGGATTTCAAGAATGGAAAAATCAAGCCTTTGAGCACCTTTAAAAAGATGTTTTACAATAGAGTGAGTTATTTACTGTTTGAAAACAGAACTCTCCTTGGGACTTATCTAGTCAGATAGTCTTAGCCCAAGACATTGGCCTTACCATAGTATTCCCAAATCAGAGTTCTCTCATACCATGTAAGTATTACTTTTGAAAGGACGTACGTCACGCACCTTTTTCACTCTGCTTCCTCATCTTCCTATCCCAAGCAAAATAAAGCCTGGTGGCTGATCATCTGCTCTTCGTATTACGAACTCAGTTTACGTGCCTCACTGAGCCTAGGACTTCCAGTACCTTGAGCATTTCTCTTCAGCTGTTGAAGTTCTGGGTTGCTGGTGACTCTCTCAACCTCTCCAACTCTTCACTTCCTCTTCCAAGTCAGTTGTAAACCTGGTCTCTGACCCACTCTCCCGAAAGCCATTCACTAGGATTAAGGAACAACTGTATATCCCTAAGATGCTCCTGCAGTTGTAAAAAATAACTTAATCCCAACAAGGAAGCCAGCAGAGGTCAGCAGCAAAGGGAAATAAGGGATTCCTATGTCAGACCCCATGGCTAAGCTCTAGGTGGTCATTCCCAATGGGAAACTCTTGCTTCTTCTGCAGCTAGCTCTACAGACACTGGCAGTAGCGAAGTAAAAAGGCTTCAGCTAACTGACTTTCATAGCTCAGAAGTGAAGGAAGTAACATCTGGAAGATTTCCTGGAATTTCTGCTGTTCTCCACATCTTGCTTCCCACCTGTCTAAGCAGATACTGGAATTCAATTTGCTCAAACTCTTAACTTCTCTTTAAAGCATCTCCTCAGGCAAATTACCCCAAACCCAGTTTGCCTTTGTCGACACCTGCAGAGAAAGTTTCCCTAAGTTAAAAAGTCACTGACAGGAACTCAAGTCTACAGAAGCTTGGCCAATCCATGAGAAAAAAATGGGTCGTCTCCATAGCAAGGGAGAGAAACTGAGAAGGCCAGGAATACTTGGAAGGCAGTATTAGTCAGTGTTCCTAAAATAGCTATTATGAGAAAGAAACGATTCTAGCCCTAATAACTCCCACCTTGAGCTTGACAAACCACTGTCATTACATCTACACATAACAGGTAATTAAGATCAGTTTAAGGAACAATTTGGATGTTCACTTGCTGTCACAATCAAACCCATAAATCAATGAGATAGGATGTTCCTGTAGAATCCGGTAAAACCAACTTCTTTCCTCTGAAGACAGAAATACCTTGCCTCAGGAACAGGATGTAAAAGCCCAAGTTTTATATTACTCCCAAATTTCATTTCTGAGGTTTAATTAGTAAATAAAGCACAGACAAAACATTGCCTGTAGTCTTCATCATCTTTATTATTCAGGTCTGACCCACAGACACTAGCATTCACTCACACCATGTTTCAACTCAGTGCGGGTGAAACCCATGCATGCGGTTAAAGCAGTGCTGGGTGGCAAAAACAGTGGATTGTGGGATGTAAGTACCACAACCATGGTACTTACTCTCGTGGCACATTATTATTGTGGTCTGAGCTTGGATAGTTTGGGTTAATTCATTAGCGTGACTCAAAATTGCAAGTCACTTCTGAAAAAACTTCTGATAATAGTACAAAATACCCTCTTTCAGGATGCTTCCGCTTAGAGCTTTTAATCCGCAGTACCAGAAAAACGAGTTCTCCAGCTGCGAAGTGCAGGCTGCATTTGGTGGGGGGAAGGGGCAGGGCACCAGCAGTGCTCTGCGGGGAGCAGAGCGCTGCACACACGGAGCTGGGGCAGGAGGAAAGCGAGGTGCTGCCAGCGGCTCAGCTCCGCACGGTGACGAGCGGGGTCCAGCCACATTCGCTCCTGACCAGCGGCGACACAGGCCAGGCTGGCACTCATTTAAGTTCTGCACAATCCGATGGGCCGGCAAAGGCTTTCCTTTAAAAACAGAGTCACGCTTCCCTCCGCGTGCATGAACAGACAAGGGAGCGCGCGGAGGTGCGGCCTGTGAGCAAGCCTGCACCGGCAACACGAGTGCTGAGGCTCTGTCAGCTCCACAGCTACCGAGCATCAGAGGGCCCAGCTACAACACAGTCCTTACCAAGGTGCCCGCTCCGCTTTGGAGCACGTGGGCAAGCAGCACAGACCCCACCTGCACCGCGGCCAAGTAAAACCACAGGGCTACCCGAGCACCTGTAACACGGTGCCGAGAGGCTGCAGGCTACCCAAGCCCGTGTTCCCCGTCACCTCATCACACGGCCACGCCGTGCAGAAACCCCTTGAGCAGGAGCCACCTTCCTATCTGCAAGAAGAGGGGAAATGCTACAAGACCACAGAGCATTTCAAGATCTTGGATCAATATACCGCTTGCTAGATTTCTCTCTCTGATCACAATGCTATATTTCTTTCACAGGTATTTTCCTCTCAGTTTGGCACTGTATTCCTAGCTCAGGATTTTCAAGCAACAACTTTTACAGTGATAACAATAAAAATAAGGAAGAAACTCCACATTCTGCTATCAATATTCCTTATGTGGAGCTTCATGTTATATAAGGCTTTCAAACAAGCTGTCTGAATTAATCTGAGCTCATTTTTTTCCGAAACTTTGAGAAGCATTTTCTCTTGCAAGCACAGTAATTAAATGCTCTATCCACCTCTCACATTGACAGCTCTGATAAGATCATTTATATATCGGGTGAAATATCTTGGTTTACTTACAAAAGTTTCTTTGCAAAAACACAATCTTCCAATCTTCTCAGTAATTGGGATTATTTTCAGTTCACGTGCCAGGTCAAGCTGGGCTCATATTAACAAATACCTTACTAAAGCTGAAGGCTGTCGAGCACACTTTTGTGAGTTTTGCAAACCACAGGGTCAGGTGTGCTCCCTGAGCGCACAGAGAGATCCCAAGCTGTTTTCCTCTCCAAAAATGGTCAGTCAAGAAAATATTTGAACAAACTCCTCCAGAACCAGCACAGCTGGGCTGAAACCACCAGAAAGCACGAAGTCGTTCTTGTCCAGTAGGGATAAACCCTCAGGACCCTGATGGGAGTCCTGAGTTACAGCCCAAGCGCAGGGCTCAAACCTGGGAGCTTCATTCCAAAAGCCAGAAGAAAGGAGCAGATCGGATTAGCTTTAATGGGCTCAAGACATTTCTCAGCTATTCCCGAGACTTTCAGTTGGGCCTCCTTGCTTCATTAAAAATAAATTGCTTCATGTGAGGAGCACTTTGCCTTTATTATTCATAAGTTTTTTTGACAGCCTCCAGCACCAATAGCTTTGAAAGGCAAAATCCTACAAATTAGGCAGCTTTGCAGTAGCTTTCCAGAAATAGCTTTCTTCTGCAGTCCCAACGATTCCCGACTGGGCCACAAACATGGGTTGAAGAAACATTACACCTTCCAGGCACCTTGGGAGGTGTTTGTTTTTATCTAATGGCGATGGGTGAATCGAGGGCATTTTTGGCCTCTTGGCATTTGAGAGAAGCCTCCGGTCAGCAGGAAGGAGGAAGCAGACAGGGCTCAGCAATAGCGGGCAGAAGGCGGAGGATGACAGATCTGGCTCTCCGGGTTCCCAGCCCTGCCCTGCTGCGCAACCAGCACTAAGGGAGAGTCTGTGCCTTCCCGTCCTTCCACCCACTCCTTCCCCTCGCTTCGCCTCACCTGCAGATGGGCAGGATAAGGCTGCTAAGCGCCACGAAAACCTCCGACACTCGATCTGGGAGAGCTGCTCGCCAGCCCTTCACAGCAGCTCACGTGCCTGCCCCAGGGATGTGCATCCCGCGCGGACACCCCGATGAAGAGGTGCCCCTTGGGGAACCACCACCCTGACAAAGGCAGTTGATTTCAAGCGTGCTGGGAGCCCACGCTGGGCTCCGCAGTGTGGGATAGCACTGCACCTCCACAGCACATGCTGTGCCTCTTTGGGAGGCGTGGGGTTTCAGTTTCCCGGGTTGATTTAACGTCCTTGAAAGTTGCCAAATTCCCACCTCTTCTGACATCCCTGAAGTTTGTGTGTGATGCCAAAAACACCTGAACAAACTGCCACGAAATAAGCTAGCCTGAGTTTCACAAGTAGCAGACATTTCCCTGACACATGCAGACCATGAGCCCAAGTGCACAAGCGGCCGCCTTAGCAGAAACCTCCCTCCTTGCCCCGAATGAACAAAGTTTACAGCTGAAACAAGCATTACACAGAAATGCCATCATCCTGGCAACAGCAGTAAAATCTGCTGGTAATCACCACCGACAGCACTGCCATGCCCCACAGGAGGGAGAAAAGAAAAAAGAATCTTTTCTTGTTTGTTGAAGGATGACAAAGAATAGGTGTAATTGTCCAGAGATCTAGAGCACATCTGCCTAGCTTTGCATTAGCAGCAGCGCTCACTCAGCAGATGAGAGGTCCACTCCCTTAATCGGTTTTTCAATAGGCAGGTGGAGAATTCCATTATTAGGCTGACTGAGATTTCTTTTCATGCACTTGCCTTAAATATTTCAAAATAATAAAGGTAGCTCTTTGAGTGATTCACTGCCCCGGTTTATAATCCCAAAATATGAGCATTACCTTTCTGTGCTCTTCCAAGATCCTCCTGGAAACACGGTGCTATCAGCAGCAGTCTAAGGTGGTCTTCCTTCCCCCAAAGGATGGGGGACAGGAGGTATCACTTAAACATTTAATAAATCCAAGAAAGAGTTGTTAAGACTACATCCCAGGCCCATGAAAATCAACAAGGCAGGGGGGCACACTAGGATGAACTGAACTGCCTGTGTCCGAGGTAAAAGAATGGCTGCAGCCACAGCTCATACACTGAGAGGATGCATCTCTTCAGTTTCATATTAGCCTACAAAAAGCACGTTCACTGCCACCTGCAGCCACAGACACCATACCTCGTGCACAGCACAAGTTCTAAGGGAGCACCGAGGCTGTAAGTGTGCAACTTTGTCCGTCTGCTTTGGGGATGCAGTTGCAGCACTGCCGGAAAGACAATTCACGTGCAAAATAAGCTGCTGCAGGCCTGAGAGTTGTATCTGAAACGCATGCCCTACGTACCAAAACTAGCGCATTATAGCAGGAGAGGAGAACAGCAGGTAGTAAAAATGAAGTGCTCCTCAGACTGAAGCAGTCTTCACTGGTACCACTCAGTGTCTTGGAGGCAGCAAAGCAGGGCCCCAGGAGTGGCAAGAGCCGGTGCTAAACACACAGACACAGAGGCCAAAGAGGGGCCTCTATGCCGGTGCGATCCGGAGTGCTCGCTCTGGGGCTGCAAACGCAGCTCCCAAGTAAAACAGAGCACGTGTTTCACGCGTGGCTACGTACGCTACGTTTTGAATGGGAGATCTCTGAAAAGGGCACTCTGCTTTTGAACAGAGATTTAGGCTGACTGTGAGGGAGGCTTTCACTCTAAAAGCTCCAGGTGTTTCAGCAAATAACGTTTTTCCAACTAAAATCATGTTTTGAAGGGAAAACGTGCTCTAAGCACCAAGAGCGCCTTTAGAAGCACGGGTCTAACAACTGAAAAATTAAGTGCTAATGCTAAAATATCCAAAATGTCCCTTGGAGACCTTAGTTTATTACTTGGTTATGAACTGGTTTCCAAGAAGGCTCAGCTCCACAGAACCAGAAACGCCTGCAATATTCCTTTTAGACAGATGCTGATCCCGGCAGAAGCTGATCTCAATTCAACTTCAGACCTCAACTACAAAACAAACAGCACCCAGGATTTATAACCTGAGCATCTTCTGGAAAAAGGCTGTATAAGCACCACAGAGCCTGGACACCAGCGACAACTCTCACCACTCAACCAGCCTTTACAAACAAGTCATGAGTTTTCCTCTGTTCAAATGTAATAATAAAAATATCTCTTCAAAGAACATGCTAGAGATGCAGGATTCTCTCTCCGCCAGCAATTTCAGCCAGCAAACCAGTGAAAGTTAGTATATTAAGAATAATACTTTTTAACAGACACAGGCTCACATAAGATTCGCTTGTAGAAAATTCTCAGGCAGAGACTGAAGGTAACTGCTTCTCTAACTGCTAGTTTGCTACCTGGTACACAGATGAAAACAGACACACGATTAAGGATGCAGAAGTCAACTGCTGCCTTCTCCATCCTCCTAAAACATACATTTCTCTGCTTGGTAAGGATGTGGGGGTGAGGAAGTGAGAAGAGGGGCCTAGGAAGTTAATGCAGGGTGAAAAAGCAGTGAATACAATTCATATTGAAAGGAATCAGAAGCACGCAGCAACAGAGACCACCAAAGGCATTTAATACCTCCAGCTTAAAAAAGAAACAAACCAAAAAAAAAAAAAAAAAAACCAACAAAAAAAACCCCACAACTGACACTTTCATTTAAATATTTGTTTACACTGGAAGAACAAGTTCAATGCCTGCCAGGCCTCTCAGATTACAGTACAGGCAGTCAAGGACACTGAGAAACGGCTGGTCTTGAAATCAGCTCACAGGGAATCTACACTGTTAACCAGTTTACGATCTCCATAAATATTCTTATCCTAGATGACGATATTAACTCTCATATAAACTCTGAGCAAGCCACAATATTCTGGGGAGATCTAGACTAACCACCAACAGCAACATTTTAAAACTCACGATGATATTCAAACATCCCTAGCTGAGGAGTGAACTGTTTTGTTGCTTTGGAGTAGCAGATCCATTGAAGGCCTCCTGGGTTTCTGAAGTGCACAGGGTAAGTCCAGCTTGCTCATAGGAACTGCAGATGAAAAACAGTTATCATCTAGCCTGTCTCCCACGAAGATGACACTAATTCAGTATGTGCTAGAAAAACAGGCGCTGCAGAAGAGGGCCGAGCAGGCAGCAAACAAGGCAGCTTGAGCACCAAGATGGAGCCAACGCTGCAAAACTGCAACAACCTCATGGGCTCAGACAACTCAAGGAAGCTACACATGGATCCTCTGAGCTTCTTACGTTTCTGCTCAGAGCTGCACTACGACCTTACCCAGTATCAGGTAGGGAAAGGAGAACGCAGCCTTGAATACATGCATTTCATATGACCAAGGATTCCATCTTTAGCTACCTTTCCACTGATCACGCATTCAAATATGCAGAAAGGTTAAAAAAAAGCTACATACATCAGTATGCAAATGGTGGTGGAGAGGCAGAACGTGCTGTTTTAAGTATTAACGGAGAGAAAAAGTCGTATTTCAAAAAGCTTTTGCTCTCACTCAGAGCATTCAAAAGCAAGACCACCTCGCTTTCACCTTAGTAAAACCCTATGCATTTGTTTTCACATTTCATTGCAATGAGAGAAAACAAGAATGATCAAAAAGAAATCAAAATATCGAGAGAGGCAAGTGAGAGGCAGTTCTGTGTAACTGCTGTGAAAAGACAACACAAAGTGAACTATTAAGTCAACACTAACTTTTATCCTGGGAAACTATCAGTGCCACTGAACAACACTAGGAAAACTGTTGACCTGTAGCTTTGTGGACTGTTTACTTTGGCAATCATCCAGTGCTGATTAAAGAAAGTAATATACTTCTTAAAACACTGAAAACCACAATAACCTCACAATAAAATTTGCATCCACATTTCATATGGGCAGGTTAAAACATACAGAGAGCAAGAATGACAGAGTAGCCATGCTAACAAAGACCAGCAATACAGATGCTATCATGAAGCTGAAATCTGACTTCTTTACTCTCATGATAAAAAGCAGAAAATTTTATCATAGAAACAAACACAGAAATTCAGACATGAAGGATTTTTGTTACAGCAACCAAACCAACTTTTTCCTTCAAGAAAAAGAAAATAACCTTTGAGCTGCAAACAATCCAGCTCCACGTAGATATACCTGCTGTATATTTGCTATTTAAATGTTTGCTTGTTAGCTAGTCTTTCCTGTTATATGCTAGAATGGAAACATCTGAAATTTGAAACACTATCCTGAGGCTATCAACTAACAGATGCTTTGTAAACAAACTCATACTTCTTATTTTTTACTTCCAAATAAGACAACAGAAAAGAATATTCACATAAGTGGAAATAACTTGATGATGAAAAAGAACAACAAATTCTAAAATCTAATAGGATAAGCTTAAAATGTCACTCACAACTGCAAGATGCAGACTAATAGAATTTAAATGCTGGGATCCAGGCAGAAAACATTAATTATATGATGCAAGATAGACAGTGGATACACAGGCTTGACAGACCTCTGCTATAAATCAAGCACCAACATCCCTCCAGCACCACCACTCACCTACGGCAAACAAATCATTTTTATCTAGCACTAACAATTTGTCACAGTGTGCCCCGGTTTTAGTCAAACTTGTCAAAGTTGCAGTATCCGAACAATTAGGCACAGGAATGGAAGTACAGCTGATTTCACATCCTCTTAGGCAATGCTGTCTTCTTAGATAGGCTGGTATTGCATTCTGTATTCCACAAGCCTAAAACCACCTCTTCTGACAGGTCCCTGTAAGTCCTTTCAAAGAAAATATGTTGGTCAGTGTACATTTAATAACTCCATTTTTAGGTAGAGGTAAGGGCCTTGCATTAGCAAAGCTAAAGCTAATGCAAGACCCTTAACTCTACCTGAAAATGGAGTTATTAAAAAGTGTGTTTTTCCCCCTCAAACCTGAGGCAGATGCTTGCATAACAGCGCAAGAGGCCGAAACGCAGGCTTGTGCCGGAGCGCATCCGCAGTGCCCAGACGCGTCCCCGGGCCGCGGCTCCGTGCCGAGGAGCCGCGGGGACGATGCTCCCGCTGCGCTGCGCGCCCCCGCTCACCTCTCAGCCTTTTGGGGTTGCCATTCTTCTGCAGCTCGTCTTCCTCGCTGATGGTGAACAAGCCCGGCGGGGTTGGCCTGGCACTTGTTTTCTTCAGCCTCTCTTGGCGGAGGGCAGCAGAGGAGCCGGGCATGGTGGCTATTCCCTCTTGCTTATTTCGAAGGGGGAAAAAAAAGTAGAGCGCGCAGCCCCTGCGCAGCAGCTAGCTGCAACGCCGCCCGCTCATCTGAGCGCTTGTAACAGATCCCCTACGGGTAAGCAGCGTGCAAACAGCTGACAAATACCAACATCCACTCGGCAGCGGGGGGCCCGCTGCTCTCCCCCGCCAGGAGAAGCCCGAGCTGAAGGCACGCGGGTTCCGATGCCGCTCGCCGCGCTCTCAACCTGCTCGGTGAGATCCCGTCGCGGAGCTCCCGGTTCCTCACGCGGCACCTTCCTGCCCTGCCTCCAGCTACAGCAGGGTAAAATATTCAGCAGGGCAGGCAGGAGGGGAAAGCGCGATACGCCGCTCTTGGCAGTTGCCCTGACAACGGTGACACATCCTCGCGGAAGGAGGTCTCTGCTCGGCCGGCGGCCTCGGAGTGCAGCGGCGGCTCCGGCTCTGGCTCCGTCGGGGATGGCGGGAGGACGGCGCTGCGCTTGAACAAGCCCGTGAGCACCGGGCGCCCGCGCGGCTCCGGGCGGGAGCTGCGCCTTGCCAGCTGCGCAAGCTGTTTATTCATGTCGAGAGATTTCAGCCTGATCTAAGCTAAAACAATGAGGATGAGTCTTCTGCCGTGTACTCAGAAGTATTTTCCCCCTTAGCTTAATCACCTCCCTATGCACCGCATACCTTTTGCATTAAGCAGGCAAACACCCACACACGCAGGCAGGTGTTGGAACATTCTGCTTGGTCGAGAAAATCCAAAATCAGCAGGTCTAGTCTGCACAGACAGCAGAGGACTATAAAAGGACTTTTGAAGTGAATACTCTCCATTGCAACATCAGGCTTATGGCATGGATCATCAACACCACTTCTATGAAATGAACAAAATACAAACTATCGAGTGATTAAAACTGCTCAATTTTTTTTTTTTTCTTTTTATGTTGGCACCCTGGATTTTCTTTAGTCCTTTACAACAGAGCACTTACAGGTTTTGCAACCTGTGCATTCCCAGACGGCTCCTGCTCAGGTCTGCTCCGTTCTTCATAGCTCCAAGAGCCGCTATGCAAAACCCTGAATGTTTCACATGTGAAACCATCTTCTTCCACTTCAAGTCTTTCAATGCACATTCAGTATTTTAAAATACTGTAGAAGAAAAAACGCAACCTAAAAATACTTTACAATGTCAAAAACGATGTTATTTCCTCTCTCCACGGCTAAGACTTTATAAAGAGCAACTTTATGCAAACTGATCATCCCCTCCACCTGCAAGAGCCACGGGATGGCACATGTTTTACCTAACTGTTTTGTAGGGGGCTCGTATCAAGAACGCATCACACGCAGCTGCTTAGCAGTACAGAGAGCAGTTCTCAGCAAGAGGCCGGAGCTGCCGACAGCTCGGGCGCTGTGGGCACCACAGCGGCCCAGGATGCTCTTCCGAGGCAGGCGCAGTGGGAGCGGAGCGCCAGGACAGCGCGGCCCCGGCACCTCGGGCTCGCCGCGCAGCAGCAGAGCGCGCGCTGGAGCATGGCCCAGCCGCAAGCCGCTTCCCGCTCCTCGAGGATGGGCGCAGCGTCGCGCAGAGGGGCCGGGGTGCCCAGCCTGGCGCGGGCGCCTGCTCCAGGCCCAGTCTGTGGCCCACGACCTGCCCCCGGCTTTGCCGGGCGTGCACACAAGCTGCCCGCGATGACACCCGTCTAAATCACTGCAGACGCTTCGTACTGAAGGGTGTGGAGGCACCGGCACACGGAAAGCTCAACCCAAGATGTGCTTTACCTCAGCAATTTGCCCTCCAGTCCTTACGCTGGCTACTATTGCGCACTGCGAGAAAAAGGGGGCTCCATCCACCCCTTACCTGCCCATCACACACACGGAACCGGGCTCGTGCAAGAAATGTGTTTGTGGCTGGATCCACAGTTCCTTCCACACGTGCCTGACCCTGGCTTTGAATGGAACCAGATACAAATAACTGAAGACAACATCTACAGGTCAGCTTAGCTAAATATCGCTCCAAGGCAGCAAGAAGAAACTCCTACCCCTTTTAAACATTTGGTTCTGGAGAAATTTGTAAAATATCTCCTATCACTAGAATTGCTGATCTAGGTAGCTAAGTATTTTTAAAGCCGTAAGAATCACCTGAGAGAAATACACCTGTCTGGAAGGGATTCATGCTTACAAGCATGACTAATAGCACAGTGGAAATGCTGAAAACAATTATTTCTCAGGAAGTTATCCAAAGAGCCATGGGAAACAGCTTCCAGACTGGGAACGCCTTCCCCGCTCCCTGCGGGATCCTCCGCGCTTCCCAAGGGCAGCGTGCTCCACGTCACAGCGACGACAAGGCTCAGCGTCTCAGCTCGAGGGGCTGACCAGAACAGGTTTGGGCTCAGGCACACAGGCAGTTGAGGCTTCTAGAGACTCAGTAACAGAGAGAGGGCCTCTGACAGAGGAATGGGACTGCGAGCACGCTCAACTGAGGCAGAGGGGTGTTATTTCAAGGGCACAAAAGCTAAAAATCACGACAACCCACAACCTGTTTGCAAGTGCCTAGCTAGACGGCACCCAAGCCACCTGCAACGTACTATGAAAGCGTAGAGAGAAGACAGCACGTAAGTTCAGGCTGACCCTTACAACAAGCGTGCGAGCGGGTCCGGCTGCTGCGTGCGGGCCAGGTCAGGCCGGACCGGCAGCCCCGCGCGGTCCCCACCAGGAAGGCTCCGCGCGCTGCAGCCCTCTCAGCCCCAGTCAGCTCCTTTCCAGGCCTGGATAAAGGCAACTCTCCCAGGGGAGCAAAACAAAGGCCCGTTTCAGCAGCAGCAGGGCTGTTATATTCTTTAAAGGAATAATGAAAAGTAAAATGGCCATTTGTTTCCCCTGGCCCCCTTAGAGATTTCCTCCCTGTAGCTCTGCTGACACTGAAGTCATGGTGGTGCTCTTACTGATGGGGTTAGATTCTCCCAGGACAAGGAATGAGGGCAACTGGGCGACTGAGAGTGGTAGGTATTTTTTTTTCCACCCCTCTCCTTTTTACAACATTTTCAAACACATCATCCCTTAAACCTCTGTTCTTAAACACATCCACTTTCTACTGCTCTCAGAAAGCACTGCTGGATTCTACAGGCATAATTACCTGTACAGAGTATTATCTGATATGTAACAGTCTTAAATAGCAGTCTGAACAAAGAATAATTATACTGTGATCTGGGAAATGTAAATATTTATAATAAGGTGCTAATTGATGCTCCTGTTTTAACATCACGTATTAAGTCTTGGTCTCTCAACCTATTAAACATCAAGCAAGTTGAAGCCAGCCTCGTAATAGTCGCTGTGATACCTATTTTCAGTCTGCGGGGGCCAATCTGATCATTCGATGGCTGAACACTAAACACGCTGTCTTCATTCATTCACAAGACTGTTTTAGTACTTCTCATTATCCAAGCAATACATAATTTTTAATCGCAGTGATGAGCATCATCATGACTTGCATACGAGTTCATGTTCAGAGACCCCTGCCTTGCAAAGCGCTCTGCCCACCTCGTCCTATTACTCGATCCTTGCCAGTGCCGAAGATAAATGGTTGGGTTGAACTCAAATGAGGTAACACTTGCCAAGACAGGGTAATTTTTATTTTTCACAAGGACTGTGGTAACAAAACCTGTGTACATTCACAAGGAGAGAGGGAAAAAGTCATATCAAGATCATACACTATTAAAAAAAAAAAGAGGGAAGAGATTTTGAAGAATAGCCAGGGGAAAACTCTTCCTGAAAAGCCCTGCAGACAGCAGCACTCGTAAGACAGAACTGAAGCACAACATACAGGCAGATTTCTCTCACATTGGATGGGAATAACTGAAAGCTCAGGAAGACACCTTTTTTTAGGAATTTCACATCCTTATTCTGCAGTTTTCCCAGCATAAGTGTAGTTAAAATATCGCTTTAAAAGAACATCGCACCCAAAGAGGAAATAACCACAAGTAGAAGCCCCAGATTTCTGTTTATTTTTGACTGGTTTAAAAAAAGAAAAAACATCCTCCCAAGGAAAATAATCAATACTCCCAAGACAAATAATCTTAACACGTACACAAAATACAACCTATTATCAGGCATTACTGTGAAACCCAGGACACCACCAAGAACCCAGGAAACTCCACGGATACCACTAGGTAACCTCTAGCCTTCAAGTCCCTCTTCCTTGTCACAGTAGGATAAAGAAATACAAAAATCTGGAAGTGCAGACGTGTGCAGCCAGGGGCAGGAGCCAGCGCCAGCCCCGGCTCACCATTCCTTTGACACTTGGGCTCTCTGAAGCTTGAAACATGTTATTGCATTTTATATTTCAAGAAACTGAGACCAGAGTTAAAACACGTTCAGAAGAATGCTGGAAGGAATTCTTGTGAAACATTTTTCTCTTCTGAAGTACTTTGCAAGAGCCTATCATTGTTATTACTGTAACAGGTAGCCAGCAACTACTGAAAGCATAAAGAGACTGGATTGAACAGAGAAGTCACGTGGGTGCTTCAGGTCTCTCAAAGCACTGACCACAATCCCCTCCTTATCCTGTTCTTTTATATGTTACTTTCAGGTAAAACTGACCATGGCAGCTAGGAGAAGCAATCTGTGCACCCCCATCACACAAAATCAAAAAGAAAGATAGATAAATAAATAAATCAAGGCCCCTCAGTCTGTACGTACTGTGTACCAAGAACTAGATCACATCAACTCACAGTTTCAACCCATGCCCCTTTCCAGTCACAGATACTAAGCTATTTCGGAGCTGCTTACACAGTGCCTGGGCACTCCTGATGCGCAGAACAAGGTGGTCACGTTACCTACAAAGCAGCATCAAGAAGGGATCTGACAGTTCAGATGTAAAGATGTGTTTTACCCAATACGGAACAACTGGCCTGGGATGAAGACCCTCAAAGTCAAGGTATGGTTAACACCTATGCCCCTTTTCTGCAAATACAGAGCCAACCTTTCCACTGTGCTTTCAAATCAAAACTACATAAAAAAATAATCAAGAGGAAGCTAAACACAACTTGCAATCATATTCTGTACAAGCATTATTCACATTAATAGTCAACTGTGTCAGAAACTTTCGAGAATTCTCAAAAATGTGTCATGTCTAGACAGGGCTACATGTTAGTACATACACGCACTAACAAAACTCTAAATTTCATCTCTTCCTCATTTCCTTCAGAAGACTCATATCTCTGCATTTTCCTTCGACTTACCTCATTAGATTGTACAACTAGGCCAGAAAACAGAAAGTAGGTTTTTTGTTTGGTTGTTTTTCTGGCATGAGCAAGCAGCTATTTACCCAGCATCAAAGAACTGGCAACCTTATTTTCAATGCCATGTAAATCTGGGGCAGCACAAAACAGCCGTCAGGAAAGACAAGAAAAAAAAACGCTGTTTTCTTAACACTTAAGTTGGAAATATATATAAATCAAATATTTTTGATATATCACAGAAAAAATACTTAATGCCCTTAAGCCTACCACCATCTCAAACATCATGCATCTCTATCTGTGGCACTTGTATTCTTTCTTCCTTCCACCTCCTACTGTCACAAAAGACAGAATAAGCCATTAAGGGCCCTGCGCAGAGGCATCTGAATTTGTTTACCCTCAAGGGGAGTTGTGAAAGCATCACTCATATACAGGAAAATACAGTTCTAGTAGATTATTTCACAGAAGTACATCAATTTTAACAGCTTTAGTATTTAGCACATATTTGACATAATTATCAATTTCTTCTTTCTACTTTCTTGGAAAGAAAGAGACTCCTTGTACTACTCCATAACACCAGATATAAAATATTAGAGCACAAGAAGTCAGACTTTCAGCTTTTCCACTAACGAGAACTCTGCCACCAAGAGTTCAGGCATCCTCTGAATAGCTTTAAATAAGCAATGAGTTGACTTGCATCAAGGCCAAGAAAACACAGCAGTTTCATTAACTTAAGCTTCATTCACTGAATTAGATGCTTTAAATCAAGAAGAAAAAGCAAAAACCTCCAGACAAAGTGAACATCCACTTAGACATGCACAGGGGGAACAGAGGGGAGACTCAGTGGTTTACTGAAATTCTTCAGAAAGCAGGCTCAGAAGCAGGAGAGGTTTATCCCTTCTCCCATTTCTCACCTGAAAGTTTGAACTAGGTTGGTTGGTTTGTTTGTTTGAGTTCTGGTTTTACATACCCCTATCTTTTTCTAGTAAGAGCGCTGAATACTGTTTATTATCAATACCTACCCAAGAAATAATAAAAAAACCTAGGTCCAGAAATGAACAGCAGGACCCACGTCTCTGTTCCTCTGCTCCCCATGCCGACTGCACCGTCTCCTTCGGCTCAGCCCACCCGCCACGTGCGCTATGCCACGCGCTGCGATGACCGCCCGTGCTGGAGATGCTGTTTTGATGTAAGGAGCAGCACGTCCAGGAGCCCCAGTTCCCCACCTTTATCATTTCCCACTGACAAAGAGGAGATAAAAAATAAAAGCAAGGAGAGCAGAAACACGCACAAGCCACCGCCATCACGCTGGAGGGGAGAAGCCAGGCTGACCTGCCCTGCTGTGGTGCAGACTGGCTCCTCAGAGTCCAGGACACACGAGTGTCTCCCGGGACGTAACGTGACCAGCGGGTCCCGCAAACACCTCGAACACAAACACAACAATCAAACACCAGGTGTACGTCGACAAGCCTGGCTGTGTTTCTAATTAAATGGACTTGCAGGGCACGACTAACTAGAAAGATTGCGCCATGCTCGTGCACTACGGCACGCATGAGCTCACTGTTAGCCAATACCTTTTATCCACATGTAAGGGAACGCTGTTAGATCAGGCCCTATCGCACAGGGTATCACACAACCTCAGTCGACGCTCAGTTTAATAAGGATTGGCAGTCAGAAACAGGGATGTGGCAGGACAGTGGAAGACATGAGTTAATCAATTACAAGGCCATTAATTACCCTACTAACTCTACAGACTACGCAGCCTTGCCACTGCTTCTGTCACTAAATGGGCCACATTTTTAATACCTACTTTGTACACATGTCAAAAGAATCAAGTGCTTATAAAGCACTCTGAAAATGAAGACCACTTATGTATGTATTAACTTCTTTTTTGCTAGAAATGTGAATAAACTTCAAAGAAAAGGCAACATGCCAAAAACAAATTAAAATTTTCTCCATCGCTATCACTGACAGCATCTGATAGATGAAAATCCAGAGAACTCCTTCATGCTGTGTTAATTACCACCGCTCTCCTGATATCTTACTTTCCAGTGCTTTTATCAGGAGGGGGACCCAAGAAACTGGGGGGTCTGGGCCACTTTCTCAGAGAACATGTGAGCACATCAAAGAGATGAGAAATTCGGGTACATTACTTTTCCCCAACAACCTATTCACACTTCAGCCATCCATCTGGAGCACAAATCCTGCCGTTATTTACCTCTCTGAAAAAAATACTCAAACTCAACAAGAGTCCGGGCTGCCAGGACAAGGCCAGCCCGCTCCTCCCACGTCACATTAATAGTACAACTTTTAGGCTTCCTTTCTTTAAACATTTTGTTAAGTCTCCTGGGATTCCCATTTTCCAAGAGTTTCTTTCTGCAAAGCCACCAAGGGTGTATTTTTCACTTATTTTCATGAAGGTGAACATCACATGATTGCAGAAGCCACACAGCTGCAGAATGAAATCCGAACCGGGTTTCCAAGTTCTCCTTCTTTTCATAGTGTTTTCCTCCTTAAACACATCTAATCTACACAAGCATATTATGTGTCACAGTTCCCAGGCGTTCGCATAACAGAAGCCACACTCTGGGGATCTCCTTTCTGGAGGAAACGTGGGTATGCAAAGAGTCACCGCAACAGCGTGAGCAACGCGCTGTGGCTTGCAGCACGCAACCAGATTCATGCACATTTTTCAAGGGGAAAAGAAAATACGTTGTTGCAAAATCGCAGAGTGCTCACATAATTGAAGCAATTATTACACTGATCAGATTTAATTACATTTAACACAACAAACAATTTTCAGTTGCAAGTTTTTAACTTGTTTACATGCACAAGTATAAACTAGTCATCGTAAAAAACAGCAGTCTTGCCTTCTTGCAAATTAATACTGTATTAGTACCTACTGTATTAGTAACTTATTTAGAGAATCATAGAAGCATTGAGGTTGGAAGGGACCTTTGGAGATCATCTAGTCCAACCCCCCTGCACATGCAGGGCCACCTAGAGCATCCAAGCGGGTCTTGAAGATCTCCAGAGAAGGA
>JAWLRI010000367.1:1859904-1953152 GCA_034781795.1 Crypturellus tataupa | reverse complement strand
CTGCGGCAGCCGCCCCCCTGCCCTGCCCTGCACCGCGCCCTGCACCGCGCCGCCGACAGCGCCGTCCTGCCAGTGGGGCTCGCGGTCCCGGGAGCGCTCCTGCGAGGTGGCCCAGACCTGCCACGGGGGCCCCGCAGGCTCCTGAGCATCCCTTTGCAAACGGCTCTAGATCAGGAGGAAAGCATCGTTTTATTCTGCACCTGCTTCCAGGGAGTAAAACTCCTCACAGCGGTGGCTGGAGCAGGTTGGAGCGCCGGGGTGCCCAGCGCGGGGACAGGCAGACGCAGCGAGCAGGATGCTCCTTGGGGCACCAGCAGCCGGGCTGGGCCGAGCTGGTGCGGCCGGCGCAGAACCCCGCTCGGCCCACGAGCCCTCCTCTGGGATGGGGGTAAATGTGCCAGTGCCCTGGCAGCCACTCGTGCCCCGGGACAGAGGGCCTCGGGTGTAAACGCTGTGTTTGAGGGCGAGAGGCCCTTTCTGCAGCAATCTGGGCTCTGCCTTGAGAGCTGCGAGCAATTCCAAGTCCAGCGTGGCCTGTGTTGGCTGCTACCTGGTCATTAACACACTGACAGCATCAAGGGTCACAGCCCCATCTCCACTATCATCAACTAGATGTTTTTTTTCCAATGCCTTGATTAGTAAATGAATTATATCCAACTTGTGTTTAGTCTGAAGTAAAGCTTCCCGAGATTCTTTGTGGATGTGGAAAAGCAAAGGGGAACTATAAATCTCTGCTCGGCATATGTAAATGTTAGCAGCTTTGCAAATGAGCCAGTTAGCGCTTCACACGCGGCCTGAAGCAGCTGTGCTATTAAAGAATTTGCTCTCAAGCATAAGAATATTTTGAGAATGAAGTCTATCCAGTATATGCACAAACACTCTTAAGCGTTCTTCCCTGAAACCAGTCATTGCCTAAATAGACTGCGCTGTCCTGCCCAGAAATAAGATGTCGGGCGCCTCTTGTTGGGCCCAGCCGTGCTTTACCGGCGGAGGATTCATCTGTAGCCACAAGGGCTGCGCTCTGTTTGCAGGTGAAGGGACGGCTCTGCCGTCACGCTCGCAGGCTGCGCGCTGCCTTCGCCATGGAGGCTGCTGCGAGGGCGCTCCCTACGGTGCGCGGGGCCGCCGCGGAGGCAGACGGCAGCGCGCAGCGATGGGGCTGCCCCATGAGGAGGCAGGGAGCGGGAGCGGGCAGAGGCCTCCTCGGTCACCTAACCTGCAGCCGGGCTGGGGACGGAGCAGGGCTGCGGAGAGGGGAAGCCGTGCGAGCAGACCGCGCTGCTCCCAGGCGCTTTGGTGCAGCGCTGCGCCCTCGTCAAGCCCGCGCTGGCAACGCCGAGCGCCACCGCCGACTTCTCTGCAACAGGTTGCAAACCCGGGATCAGTGGGAAGTGCAGCGAAGAGACAAACCTGTGTTCCCACAAAGCCAGAGCAAGTTTGGCTGGGCTTGTTTGCACTGTCCTCAAGGGATTAGAGCAAGCTCTGAGGACAGAGCCCCTGCCAGCGAGCTCCGGGAGGCCTCCAGGCACACTGCGGACACAGGAAAACTGCGGACGCAGAACCCACGCTCAGCCTCGCCACACAAGCACCTCGGCAGGGCCGGCAGCGGGAAGCGCAGGGCTGGCTGCCGAGCGGCTCTGCGGGAGCCAGCGGGGCTCTGCCGAGCAGCAGCGAGCTGCGCTGTGGGTGTTAACGCCCCGCTGGTGCCAGGCTGCACCTCCTGCGATTCCACAGTCTCGGTCCCCAGCTCACGGGGGGCTGCTGTCCCCAGCCCAGCGTAACTAACCCCAGGCCACGGCCCACAGAGACCCGAGCACAGGCTCCCTCAGCATCGACACGCAGAGCGCTGCAACCCCGTTTTGCTCAGCTGTGTAACGGCGAGGTTTTCAAGCTGCAGTTATTTGGTACAGATGGAGCGTTGTATTTCACACCGTTGAATCAAATTAGGGGAATTTTCCGAGGTACCCCTTTCCGTGTAAATAGATTTCAGTTGCTTTGGGTTTTGCATGTCATAAGCTCCACAACTGATTTTTCCTAGTGCTTAAAAATCACCTTGAAATGCTATTGCTTTCACCTGTAACAGCAGTACAGATTGTTAAATAATAGCTATGTTTCTCCTGAAATGCAGGAAGATTCATTTCATTCCAAAAAGATGGCTGTACACAAACATCTGTGAAACTACCTTTAGGAGGTTAAAAAAAAAAATGCCTGTTTCTTTTCCTGTATACAACTTTGTTCTTTTCCAGACAGAAAATTTACTATGTATATATTAGAACAACATCTGATTAGAAAAAAAAATATTTTATTTGAAAATATTTATTAGACCAGCAGAATTCAGGACAACTCTTTGTTGGTTACCAAAGTTTATGAAGTTTATGATTGTTTTTAAATCAAGCCTTATTCACTGGCATTTTTGCAGTCACGTCCAAAGAATGTGATGTTAGCCAGAGCTGGAGTGCTGAAGGGACACCCAGGGGGATCATCCACTGGGGACATCCACTGTCCTTTTTCATGATGCATGAGAAAAGACGTCTTGACTAAACAAAAGCAGAAGGACACAACATGCCAAAATGACTATTCATTGTGTGGAGGCTGGATATTAATTTCTTGAATTTCTCCAGATAAGAGGGTTTTGGTCCCTGGGTTATCAATGCTGGAATTAGACTGAATAAGAAAACAGGAAATATTCAACCTTTCTGACACGTTAAAGTTACTGTGATTTTCTTTTGATAAATCACAGTAACTTTAACGTGTCAGAAAGGTCTCCTGAATACTCAGTATGATTTTCCTCCTCTTTTTTTTTATTCCAATATTTTCCAGTTCTACACCTTTATTATTTGAAAAGTTCAAAAGTATAAGAAAAAGTAATTCTTAGGTTCTCTTTATTTTTAACTGTGTATGTCAGAGATAGCTTTAGAACAAGCTAACATTACTATGGTTCTGGTGTATGCAACTGGTACAGTTCAGTAGTACATAAACAACTCTAGAACAAATGCACCATAGAACTTAAGTTACCAAAAATAAACAATATTAAACTAGGCAATAGGTAAAAACAATTACTTTAAGATCTTGCACGCTAAAATAAAAATACCTAATTGTGATTGAAATTATGAAATTCTACAGATTACTGAGATATATTACAAAGGAAAATATACTTGAGAAGTTGTCACATTTTGGTTTTGTTCCAGTGATGCGCGGTCACATGAAATCTTACATAATTGTTTTTATGAAATTAACGTCTGGTCACTTTAATAGGTCATGAGTTAATAAAGTTTTGTGGATTTTTTTTTTGTCTCAATCTTTGAAAAACTTGCATGTAAAAACATTTAAAGTAAAATAACATTGCAGGTTGTTTACATATTTCTTAGGGGATTGTGGGAGTGAAAGCAGTCAGGAAGCTGCAGTGTTTTTAACATTGGTAAACAAATACTGGATTAAAGTGCAACAGTCCTTCTGAGAGCAAACCTGCTCTGTGCTGAGAGGAAATCTCCCTCTGCAGAGAAGCCAAGGCAGATTTCAGGGTCAGGCATGTTTCTCTCGAAAGTCCGTGATGGCCTTCCAGAGCGTGCAGAGCATCCCTCCCCTATAAGAGAAAATCACAGAGATGCTCAGGTGCAAAGCTGCTCCACAGCCTGGAAATACTGCCATTCAGGTGCGTGCTCATTTTTTTCTGCTCTAGTTATGATCAATTAAATTCTGTTACTAAAACTCAGGGGGAGGCCTTTGATTAAAGGTGCAGTCCAGTACGGGACACTCCAACACAGGACAGAAACTGTCTCAGCTTGTGCTACAGGGCAGTGTTTCCACTCTTCAGGTGCCTCTTTCTGGAACTTAAACTTCTGCCCCCAGTGAAACACATTACTAACAACAAAGCACCATCATTATGATAATGTCTATTATGAAAATCTTACCATCTGTTTAATATTTTGTATATATTATATATACACATATGCTTTACAAAAAAATTACCTGCACACACAGTGTTTGGCAATTTCTAGTATTTCTGTTTAAAATTGGTCCTGTGTTGGCGGACACACTTGGTGTGGTTAGATACAGTCTAGTATCAGTTGCAGTCCATAAGTTAATAAAGTTTAGTTCTGATGTTAATAAGCTACATAAGGTCATGTTATCTTCCTTTCCACATAACAGCAAACCTGTAGTGGGACATCCGGTGCCTTCAGACATAAGGTAAAAGCTTTACTTTGAAAAATAAACTTTTCTTTTAAAAGAAGGTAAAGGGATTTTTTTTAGCTTAAACATTATCAGTGTATTACCAGGAATGCATCAATCTAAAACGAAATATTTAAATTTGTTACTTTTTAAAAATGAATATGGCAGAGTCCAGTAAGTACTGCTCAGTATCATTTACTTTCTGTTGTAACAGAGCACACTCCTGCTCTGCACAGTTCATTTAAGTCTGAAGCATTACCTCAGTCTCAAACATTTCAGATCATCTCGTGTAACATAGCAGAGAACATCCATTAATGTGTAGTCTTCAGCCAAGAACTGCAGGAAAAAAAAAAAAAAAAGGTCAAGTGAATATTTTGCTAGAAATATAATCCATTTTTCTATGCTTTACATACAGAGGTTTATGTTTAGAATAAAACCTAGAATTGAGCTAAAATGTGGTATTTATAACAACATAAATTAGGGCAAAATTAATACCGCAGGTTACATGGATGAAGACATAAAATCAGC
Source organism: Crypturellus tataupa (assembly GCA_034781795.1). Classification (NCBI taxonomy): domain Eukaryota; kingdom Metazoa; phylum Chordata; class Aves; order Tinamiformes; family Tinamidae; genus Crypturellus; species Crypturellus tataupa. Next base: position 1,948,454 of record JAWLRI010000367.1, on the reverse strand, counting down.
AGTTAAGATCTATCTTTTCAAAAGTGGCCTCTAACTTGGCTTGAATTTCTAGGAAGTTTTCATCTGATCTGTAGCAGTGACAACTACACCAGGTTTTACCAAGTCAGCTGGAATTCTGAAAGGCCCAACACCTCTAAAATGACATCTTTCCTGCAGACCAGACATCTGTTCAAAAACCTTCAATTAACACAGTTAGCTAAGCACGAACAACTACTCTGTATCCAAGTGTAATCAACAGGAACTGCTGCAAAGGCCGTGATGATAATGAGGAATTATGAACTAAAGCAGCAGCCTTCATTAAACAGAGCAATTTATCCTCTTATGCCTAATCAGACTATTAACAATGCTACATTTTTATGAAGGCCTTCCATATTCATGCTTTTCTTGTAACCCCAACCACAAGTTGATCTCAAAATGTGATAACAAGTAAATTAAAAACCCGGGGATCTTCTTGTGTCTCAAAACAATACTGCAACTGTGTCACAAAGTGAGCAGAAAATATCATTCCTACCCTGCTTATGGTATCCTCATCAGCTCCTTGAACACTCAGCCAGTTTATGAGATCAGGGTCTTCAGTCCCTGCACCAGTGGAATGACGATGACAGACAGACAGTCCAGGAATATCTAGAACGAGTATTTTTGAGACAAGGTTATGCCTTACCAAAGAATTCTCCTGTCACTTTTGACCTGTGAAGCACTGAGCTTTCCTTCAAGCTTAGAACACCAGTGTCCTCATAAATAAAGATATATGTCAATTCCCAGAACTCACATGTTGAGTGACAGTCTATAAGCAGCTATAGAACAAATCGTTCTGCTTGGCTGGGGATAAAGCCATTTTACTCAAAAGCAAAGTCTTCAACATGAAGGCTTTTAAAGTAATATGAATACATGATACAGATCCATTTTCTCTCCTGTCTTAAGAACAACTTTACTGCTAAAAGGCACATCAGTATCACTGCAACTGTGTCTATACAAATGTTCCTCCACTGATTTAACTAAATTGTTCAGTGTAAATGATAAAACTGTGTAGGCAATGCCTTAGACTGAGGATCAGCTTTTGGAAAGTAACACTCTCAGAAACACACTGCACTGAAACACTGAACAGCATTAGCGCTTCCACCAAGCACATCAACCTCTGCTCCCTGCAGTAAAGCTGCCTTTACATCACCCGAAATAGATCCTCTTGAACTTCCAAAGCAACTATTAGAGTAGTCTGCAATTCAAAGGACACATACTTAATAATACTAGATCATCCGCTTTTATGAATAATATTTATTCTGTAGGAAAGATTCTTGCACTCTTCAATATGATCACAGACAAAAAATATTTGAATCATCCCTTTCTATGTACTGTGATTACTGAAACAAATTAGGTAATTTATTCCCATAGTATGAATTCTTACTTCAGAGCAGATGCTACCAGAAGCAGCACAGTAAAACACTTTTGTTGAGGTTGGGTCAACAAGGGAAACAGAAGTTTAGCTGCTGCTGCTGTCTTTTTTCATGTGTGTGAAAAATGTCTTTGAAATCTCTTCTCACTTACCTATTGGCTGTGACCTAAGACGTAGATTTTTGATCTCTTGATCTTTTTCTTCTATAGCTTGCTGTAAGAGGACTTGAAATTCTCTCTCCTTTTGAACCAACTCCTCCAATAGCCTGTAAAGTTATAGAAAGTAAGCACACATTTTCTTAACAGCTTAGAGCTTTCAGGAAAGCAGAGATCTTATTAATTCTGCCATCTGGGAGTCACTCAAACTGGAGACCTTCCTGACAGAGACAAGGACAGATCCTCTGCCATAAATCAGATACTGCAAAAGCTAAAACATTTGCTCGGAGCAGACTGGCTAATATACTTTAAATGCAAAGAAAATACAATCATTCAGAAAATTCTTTTCTTTCTTTTTAAAGAAAGAAGCACTTTTTAGCTTCAGAATGACATATGTATATTGATGAAAAATCCAAAATACAGATTACGGGATTGTTACTTCTTTTAAACACATTTATTTCTCCATCTTTCTCTGATGAACAAAATGTATTTTTAAAAAAAGGAAGGGCTTGTAAGCACTGATCCTCCTGCACTGAATTCTTTGCACAAAACAAGTCTGATGCAGTTTACTTGAGCAGTTTATGTGTGGCTGTCAAATAGCTTGTGTTTGTTCCCTAAGAATAACTACAGAAAGGTACAGCAAGTTCTGCCTGTATGGAAACAAAACACAACACCATTCATCAGCCATACACAGTATATGAAGCAGAGAAAGAGCAGAAGTTTGGCAGCAAGCTCAGCTTTTCGAGACTTTCCTTGAAAGGGAACCTGAAATCAAGTCAGACCTTAACTTCTAGCACTATTGTTCTGAAATGAACAGTAAAACTAATACAAGATACCAAGCACCACTGAATGCTGACCCTGTGTTAAACTAAATACTTGCAGTACTATGGATTTTGATACTGGCATTTGTATTGTAACATATGAGCAAAACAATGCATACTGTCACAAATAGTCCAGGGGATCTTCACATCTGCTTGGACTTACCTGTTTGTCTCTAACTTGAGTCTCCCCAGCTGGACACTCAGTGATCTGTGGACAGCCTGGGAGTCATGAGACACTGTGGAGCTGAGCGTGCTCACACCTGAGGTAGCTACCGCATCTTCCATGACAATGCAGGGCTGCTGGACAGCTTGATTCCGAGGCCGTTCATCTTGGTCTTCTTCAATCTCTACCTCATCCTGATCTGCCGTATCACTTTCAGAAGCAAGACTAAAATGGGGCCTCAATTCTATTAGAAACATTAAAGCATAAGCAAAAGAGAAAATATCAAACAAAATTAAAACAAGACTAGGCTTAAGTGAGTAATTACAAATGACCCTGGAGCTTTGGTTAAGCCAGACCTGAAATGTCTGTAGGAAGAGAACAGAAGATGTTTTCTAGGAGTTGTGAGACCACTCGGACAATTGCAACATACACCTTACAGCCTATTGTCCGCTGGAAGTGAATACCTGGATGCACGGGATTCCCTGCAGGCCAGCACTGACTGTGCAGAGCTCTCCCCGCTCCGCTGTGCGCCGCCTCGCCAGGTGAGCGCAGCGCGGCCAGACCTGGGCGCGAGTGCTCTCTGCTGCCCCGTGCAGTGACTGCCTTGGCTTTGCCAAGCGCCACAGGGAGTGAGATGCTGTTCTCTTACTTTTCATGAATGACTGTTGCTATGCACAGCATTTCAGGACAGGGCTAGCTATTAATTAACACCACTCCTACAGCCTTGGATTTATATCTCGGCTATCAAGCAAAACAGCTGTGTGTCTTGTGAATGCCTCACAGTTGCGCAGAGGATTGAAAGCTTTAGAGATTTTTCAAGATAATCCCCAAATCTCTTTTCTGGCACTAAGATGAAGTACTCTATGTAGCAAAAGCACTTTGTTTTCTTTTATTCTGTTCTCAGCACTTTGTGATTTTTCCATGTATCTGACCTGAATCATTTTATTAAATAAATAACCATTATTTTTCTTTCATCCAAATATTCTCGATGCTCATATTCTGTCATACTTAGCCGTCTCACTATAAGAATATCATATTTACCAAAAATTTTCATCCAAACATACAGAGAGGAAATAACTAACAGACCCCCTTTCCAAGAATTAAAGTAGCAAGCTTCCCTTTGACCTATACCCTTGAGCGGGTATAACTCAGTCTGTTCTTTAACAATGTACATCCACAATGTACGTTTGTGTGTGGACACAAAGCTAAATGTCTACTCTGATATAAACCTGAGTAAACTTGAGTATATATATACCCTCTGTTCAAGCTACCTACCACAATTCACCACGTATGCAAAGTATGTATGCAAGGCCTGTGGTGTTCCTACAAAATCTATTACTGTAACAACATCTGTTTAATCCTAACCATTTAATAATAAATCTTTCTTCCTTCCTTCCTTCAATTGTAATTGCTCACTGCTGAGCACTCCCTTTAGTCTCCTCACCAAAACATACACTTTTCTGAGTCAAATTTGTTTGCTGGAAGCTTTTCCTTTCTTTTAAAAAACTGACAAGCCCATTCAAGCTCTTCTTTCCAAAACTGACATTTGTTCCTTGATCCATTTCTTCATTTCAATGTTATGCTTGTTTCAAGGCTGAATGCATCAAGGCTGTGCTTATAGTCTAAACTAAGGAAAACAGATTTATTGTATGGCAGTTACTCAAATAGTGCTATTACACTGGGCAAACATGTGAGGGTTTTCTTTAAATGTCTGGAACAAAAAGGACTTTTCTTTTTAGTCAGGTAAGGCATCCACCAATAAGCATAACAATACAATATCTACTCATTACTACTCCTTAAACATTACATTTTTAGAAATATTAGACCCTTGATAATTTAATTATCTATGGGAAAAAATAATCAGAAAGAAGTGACAAGCAATCAGAAATTAGGTAAAGCTTAGGGAAAAGGCAGAAGATCAGGGTCTGAAAGCTACTTAAACTAAGCAGCAGACTTAGTTTAAGTTTGACCATGTGCAACAAAAAGAAGAGTTTTTCAACAAAAGGAGGAGGAATTCTACAATATGCCAATATACAGGCATGACGTGCATGGCTATTAAAGATCTCAGCATTCTAGTCAAAAGTTAGATTTTCCTTGTGACTTGCAAGCTTCACAGAAAGTCTACTTATGCCTTGCTGGTTGGGCTGGGGATGTGGAAAATACCACAGACAGCAGGAAGCGCCATACCTTTTACCGGAATTTTCAGATCCCCTGTTGATAATTTAAGTCTTTACCCATTGCAGAAAACAGGAACCTACTCATTTTCACTTTAGAGTTGGAGCAATAAAGTGTATTTCACCATTAGTCCCAGTAGAGGGCCGGGGAGAGGGGGTTAAACTGCTGCTATGAAGCAGCAGAGAAAACTCTTGAAATAGGTAAATCGGGCAAACAGCGTGGGTTACTGCTTCTTTTATATGGAAGCCTTCCCTCAGCCAAGCTGTGTATTCTACTGCCATAAAATAGAATATTCAAGCAGCTCAGTGCTGATTATCTGCTTTGGACAGCTTCTTAACCAGAAGACTTTTGAGTGCTCAGAAAAGCAATCTATTAATCTGTGCTTTGAAAAACAGGCTCAAAAATCTACATGTGCTGGGTAGGTTAGCTCTCCTTTGAATTTCAAGGGACACTCTTGGGCTCTGAAAAATGAGACCTCAGAGTGTTTTGGGGAGCAGTAGCAGGCTACTACTTTATAAAATGGCTTTAATTACACATCTTAGAAAGGTGTTGTCCAGAATAATTTGGACAACTCACTTGGAAATGCTTGAGCTGTGAAACAGGAAAAAGGTCATTGCTAGTTTCAGAATATTACGTGAAGCACCATAACTGCTGCTCTCAGACACGTCTAAAGGAATCAGGTAATGAATACTTGCTGAATATTAAAAAATGACTCACCTGGGACCAGAATAGTAATAGCAGTCTGCACAGCTTTTCTAATTATACTGTCCAATGCAAACATCCAGTGTGGTTTGATGTTGTGATTTCGGAGAACTTTGTTGACCTGGCAACAGAGAGGTCAGGTCAGGTTAGGTATTGCATCCCCCAGAAGTTTAAATTGTGATATATGATCAGTATTACATAAAAAGTTTGAACTTACAGGTGTTGTATCAAAGCAGGTAACTCAAACTATTTCATGTTGTCATTAAGTGAAGAAAATAATCACAACACAGCAATAAAATGGCTGAAGTTGGCAAGTCTTACAGAATTTTGTATTTTCATGAAGTACCAATTCCTGCGATGTGTGAATTTTGATGAATGTGATACTGAAGTTTATTTAACCTTCATGTTCATGGGCAGAAACTGAAAAATGCATGCCCCAAGACAAAAGGCAAGGACTATATTATGAAAGTCTCATAACTTAAGTTAATTAATCTCCTTAATTTTTGGCATGGTTTTTGACTGCTTTGTCTGGGTAACACAGTTATCCATTTTAAGATACAATTGTAGGAAATATCAAAGAACTAATGTAATGCTACTTCCTTTTGATTCAGAAAATAGTTAATACTGGTTTAAATGGCTTGGGGCCCTATATTTGTATTCTGTACCATTTTCTTTCCTTCTCTTTTTTGTTTATTGCCTACACTGAATTACTCCTAATTCCCTACAGACCAATTGCAAAATTTGCTTTCAGATCTTATGGATGCTCTGTGCAACTTGCAGGAATGTCTCCTTCTCAGGGATTTTGAGAGTCTTTGGGAGTTTTCCAACACCCAAATGACAGGGAGGAAGCAGGTGAGATGATGGTGCTGAAACAAAATGGCTAGCCACAGTAAGCAGCATAGCAGAGAACAGTCTTAATGCTGTTTTTCGGATATGGAAACAGTCAAAAACAGCAGAATCTGTAAAACTCCAAAAGTTGCAAGAACACATACATTTAGAAAGTTATAAAAACTACTCCATCCTTATGGGGAAAAAAAAAATCATTAGCAGTAACTATGGCTTACTGAGGATAATCTTATATCTTCTGAAAAAAAAAAAAAAGTTTGGTGTAATTCTCTCAAGTTGTCACAGCCTCTCTGTAAGAAGTAACTGGAGTCACAGAGTTGATGCTTTCAGAAGACGTGTTCAGGATTAGTAAGAGTTATTAATCATGAATATCCTCATCCGTGCCCCTGCATTTCGGCAGGGAGCCTAATCTCCGTGTGGGTGTTGCCGGCAGCCGCGAGATGGCACCTGGACACTGGGCAGGAGGCAGCAGCAGCCCCGGCCGCCCTTGTTTCTGCCAACACGTGGCAGCGCGGAGGCTGCACGACGCAGCTCCGACAAAAACGGACACATCCACAGCAAAAGGATTTCCATTTTTATAACACAACACAAAAGTTCTGTTTTGGTTGCTCTGATGAGGATATCCTGAGTATTAAGCCTCATTACCTCAGATTACATTATTAAGCCCTGAGAACAAGGAACCGTTTTGCCTTGCTCTCAGCGATATCCCAGTTTCTATGGTGCCCAAGAGATTGGCACAGACATAGATTTCAGTGTTCCATCTACTAGAGAAATCATTTCTTTTTTTCTTGATCTAGTACATTTTTATTTCATAGTAGTAGTAGTAATATCAGGTTAAATGGAGAGCAGTCAAAAGGAAGTATACTCAAAGTGAAGAAAAACCTCTCATTTGGGGGAACCTGTCCTTTACAGATTTATCCTACAGGTGTTTTGGTAAACAGCATCTAATTCTCTACCAGCGCAACCTGTGCAACAGTACAAATGCTGTGCAGTCCTTCCCGAAAGCTCTTTTTACCTCTCAGAACGCCCAAGAATTAAGTACTCACAAATCATTCACCTTGGAAGTCTACATGGATTGTCTTTTCGTTTTTACTATATGATAGCAGTCGAAACACTGTGATGCCCAGCACAGTTGCACTTTCCCACATCAATTATTCACTCTAAGCTTCAAGTGTGATTACTTGTTACTAACATTCAAATACAAACCTTACAGAGAAAAAACATTTGGTTTTGGTAAACTAGCTATTTAAATGTTATTCATGTGTGTGCTTGGTTGCTAACTGTAGGAAAACATAATTTTTGCACTAATTACTGACAAAAATAACTCTTTCAAATTTCCACCTCACATAAAAGGAATATAAGCTATTTTTATTCCTATTTGTCCTGTTTATTGTAAATTGAAATGAAAATGCCTAATTTGGCAGAATTACTAGCCAAAACATCAAAAGAGGAGTTCAATGCACTCTCATAAGGCAGATATTTGGGGCACAAAGTGGCATAACAAACTTGTTTATAAGGGAAGTTGAGTTCAAGAATTTTGCATTTATGTAGTATAAGCCTTAAGCTGCTGGTCTTATGTAGCAGAAAGTCCTTCAAAACAAGATTTTTTTCAAGGCTCTTCTACTCTAGTATTATGCTATAATCTTTGTACAACTTTGGTGAACATTCTGTATCTTAATTCAGAGAAAATTGGACAGTCAACAAAAAGACAGAGGACTAAAGACAGACAACCAAATGTGGTTGTGGTCTTCCCTCCCTTCCTTCCTCCCCCCTTTCCTTCCCTCTCTCCCTTAATAGAAACTCAGAGCCTTCAAATATTCATGTTCTGGTAACTCTGAAAGGAAGTTACTGAATTTCCATTTGTTCTGACTTTTGGTTTGCATGCTTTCTGAGGTTTCACCACACAAAAAGTTTTGTGAGAATGACAACTTACAGCATCTTGGAAACCGAAGAGCACCAGCTGCACCTGGCTGATTCCATGGCTGTCAAAGTCCAGCTCCAGTTTCAGCTTCGAAAGAGTGGTCGCGATGATTTTACGATCCGTGGACCGCACAAATTCTCTGAGGCTGGAAACAAGTGTTGTAATGTGTTCCCATTTTAGCTTGGGCTCTTCAGCTCCCTGTCAGAGGGAGGAAAAGAAATAGTATTGAGAGTTATCTTTTGAAATACGCTCAGGGACTTAAGAGAAAATGTCACCTGCTACAATGAAGGCAATGGTGCAGCTGAGTTCAGGCTACAATGCAGTAGCCAAGAGCTCTACCACTGAGCATCCTGCTCCTACAGTGTTACTTATGAGTAGATGACTTTGTTTTATGGTAGTTGCTAGAGCATACATACAGATTATAGTCTTCATGTGTGGCCAAACAGAAGCAAAAGGATGTCACCAAATACACTGCCCACTAAATACTGCAAGCTACTCCTTTACTTGCCAAAGTAGGTACTTTACAGTGCCTCAGTTTCTTCCATGCAAGCATAAAGCATGCAACAGTAGTTACAGTTACATCATTTCTCTGTTCCAAACATAAATTCAATGTGTGTAGAGAGGCAACAAGAAGTGAAGTTCCACAGTGGCTTTTAAAAGAGGAGATAAGAAGGTCAAGCAAAACACTCACTATTTCTTCCAAGCATGCTTAATTTCTCTTGATATGGGACTTTTACATTTACCTACACTTTTCTTAGAGTAGGCCTGCAATCTCTCACTCTCTAAGTGTAATGAATACTCCATAACCCACCACTCATCTACCTCTTTTTAGAAGCTTTTGTGTCAACTACAAAGATAGCCAAAAGCTCAAAAGCATTCATCAGTGTAAGTATCTAGGTAACAGCTAGAGGACTGTATTTACTTTTTAAGGTTATGCCAACTGAATAAAAAATTCATTTCCAAACCTACAAATGAAATCAGAAAGATAAAACCATTCTGACTGTTCAACATACAACATTAGAAATTTATTCTGAAGGAAATTAAGTATTTATGGAGACTAAAGATGAATAACATTGATTTCTACAACAGAAGACAGTCCCTCTCTTCAAGGCAGTAAATTCTGTTTGGGAGCTAGTGCTCTGCACTCTATTGAAGGGGTAATATCCCCATGTTTGTGTGCTTTGAACTCTGCCTCTACAACCCTGTCCTTCTGCTTCTGTTTTGGACGATGCAGGCCCAGCCAGGATCAGCAGCTAGTCTGTCTGCCAGCCTTTGGTGGCCAGTCCGGAGCACATCCCGGCGGCTGAAAGGCGTTTCATACTCACGTTGCATGAACTATGAGATCTCTCTACACTTGGCGGTTTTCAGCCTCTCACACTCACTTTGGTTATTCCTTTCATACACATGCTAACAGATGTATCTGTTATAGCAACAGAGCAAGGATCATGGGCATCTTTATTGCCATTTCTATTTTAAAACTTTCTACAATTTACCAATTTTGTTTATTTTGTTTTGCTCTCTCCAAGAGCTAGAAGCTTTTCTTATTGGCACGGAAGCAAACCCAACTACATAAACTGTGGTACACGCATGAGAATCATATTGGCTTGCATCAGTTTGTCAAACCACTGCTACTTTTAGAAACAGATTTACCACATTTTATACAAACATCATGTGATACCCAGCCTTGAGAATGAAGTGAGTCAAATAATTTCTAAGAAATTACAAACATGACTGAAAAATGTCTTGTCCAAAATCTGAGTTGCAACACACAGCAGGATAGTGGTGGCCTCATTTATTCAGAAGCATCCTGAGCTGCTACATCACGATCAACCTCACAAAGAAGTGGCAAAGGTTACTCTGCAGTTATTTTTTTTTGTTTGCAGCAACTCAGCACCCCCTTCTACTCTATTTTCCCTCTCCTCCATACGTGCTCTCAAACTGCTGTGTGAAAGGTCTGCTCCTTGATCCTTTCCTTCCACTTCTATGGTTGTTGGTTAGAATACACTGAGGTACCAGTCAGGCCCATATTTTATTTGCAATAACCTAACACAAGGCCAGAGGGCACCACAAACCCAAACCTTCTCTCCATGAAGATACTCAGCTAGAATGCGGAACACTGCATGAAAGACAGGTAACCCTCTCTGGAGCTGATCTCTTCTACTTTAGTCAATCTCACAACCCTAGTTTGATCTGTTTGAAAATCACTGGCAAAAATACAGTAACATGAAGATATGTTTTTCTATTGTTCAACCATCACTAAAATACAGACACAGCTATACTATTTACAAATAACATGAAGCATTTGTACTACTGCATAAATATAATTTAGTGTTTATTTTTAAGAATCTCAGTAAAACAATAAACCACTACAACTTACAATGTATGTGCTTTCAGGGTCAAAGTTTTTTTTTTTTTGGTTGCTTATTATGTATATTTAAATGTTTAAAGTAATTGTAGACAAGTCTCCAAAATATATAAAATTTTTGTTGCCCTCTGAAATTTCTTTACCTGAGCCAAAGCTTCCATCAAGTTTCGCACCACTTTTTCTTGGTCCTCAGTTAATATCCTGTGAAGAGTGGCCCTCCTTTCACTGTCTTTCTTCAGCAAGAAAAACCCAGAATCTTTCTCTTCAGGTGAAGGAGGTGCACTGTGATCTTCAAAATTCTCATCTGGGATGCTTAAGAAAGGACAATGAGAAGAAACGTTAACAAAATAATCCCAGTGTAATGTTCCTAATGTACTGTGTAACATAAATGCCAGGTAGCTCTTACCTCAGAAAAAGGGACCGGATTCCCTTTCCATCTTTTTCTCCACAGGATTTAGCTCTTGTTTTGAAAGAGAATGGATCAATTTTTAACTCTGTATCAGGTGAGACAGAGCCATATTCACTGCTGCTGCTTGTATCTTCAACCAGAACAGGAACAGGTAAGGATATACTCCGAAGATACTCTAGTCATAAATGGACATTCAGAAAATTAAACAGCATTATCACTGTCTTGAAGTGAAAAGGTTACCCTTTCAGAGGAAAAAAACAACTCTAGTCTTTTTTAATTGTCATTACACGCACACACACACTATAATATCAAAAAGAAAACAAACAAACATACAAATCCCTAGAAATCATTCTTCTGGAATAGAATACTTTAGTCACAATTTTATTGAAAAGCTTCATTAGATGTGGAAATACTGGGCTCTTTGCAAGCTTACTTAGCAAATTTCACCACTGGAGTGAACATCATCAGTATCATCATATCATCAATATACACTCTCAGAAATAACAAGGTATCTCTATACACAGTTAAGCTATGCAAATCCCTTGCAAAAATTTAAACTTTAACTTAATAGAGAAGAGATTGATTCCATTAAACTCCACTTACCAAAGTGTAAAAAAAGTGTAAAAAAAAAAAAAAGATAGAAAATATATTTTCTGATTTTTTTAAATCACAGAATACTTTGTCCAAGCTCAAATAGTTCAAAAAGTTGAATAATAAACACGCATGTTAAGTCATATTTTTTTAAATCAAGAGCACACATCTAAGGGCTGCAAGAAACTACTGCTGCACATTCCACACACACACACACACACACTTTTTTAAAACATGCTTTCATGATTTAAAACCCATCATGAAGAGAACTGTTCTTTTTTCATTTCTACTCTCCCCGGCGCGTTTTCTTAAAGAGATGAATATTACGTATCCAGGCCAGACAAAATATCCCAAATGCATTCTGATTTTTCAAATATAAAATTTAGTCTAATAAAAATATTTATGTTATCGTTCTGTACAAACCTTGTCTCTACTGCTATAACAATAGCCCTTTGGTACCCTCTTCAAATTTCCCCTGAATGGCCTTACAATAGCAATGTAACTATTCAAACCTCTGTTTGCAACCTGCCTAGACAAGCAAGCCATAGTCTGGTTTGATTACAAACCGTTATTTAAAATCCACACAAAGAATTAAAGTTTCCCAACAGAGAAAGATCACTTTACATAATAGTGCCCACTTCTCTGTGCTATGTTTTGGTGTAGCATGTTACAGAATAAGTGGTAACAACTGTTTCTAGACCTTTAGGTTTGATAGAAAAATATGTTAAAACTTACCGTTTGAGCTAGCGGAAAGAGCTGTGAGAGAAAAGCAAAAGGCAGTTAAATATTCTAAAGTTAACTGAGAAGATACAAGTACATTCTAAAGGATAACTCTATTCCTACTTTTATGTATTAACTACCTATACTCTCCTGTCTGCAATCTCATTTTAAATAAATACAATTTCATGAAATGCAAAATGAATTTAGAAAAAGAGGTCAAAATTCTCATCTAATTTTATCCTTTATCTGATTTTTTTCTTTTTTTAGGTAATACAAAATTTGCTGAAGGCATTTTTTTATACATGTACATAGAAATATTCTCCTTTTACTCTCAAAACTCCTTGGTTATGTCCTGTAATTCAAAATGCTGCAGGGGACTAGTACATGAAAGAAAAACAATGCAGGATATGTACATTTCCCATGGAATAAAGATTTTTCTGCCTATACAGAAAACTCAGCTGAGGCCTAACATCATTTTATGGCTTTATACAAAATGCACACTGTGCACTCTTTCAAAGAAAAAAATAGGCACATTAAGATAGATTGCACAAAACCAGAGAAAGACTTAGAAAATGTGTTTATTTGAATCACTTTGTGCCACAGTGACATTCAAATACTACAGTCATTCCTCAGCAAGATGCTGGAAAAGGTTATCATTAAAATTCAACTGCAACCGGGATCTACCATTTCCAACCTAAAGACTAAACCAGCACTTTTAGGAAACAGTATCATTATCTAGAGAAAAATTTCAAGGTGAATTCATCAACACTATACCTGAGAGCTTTGATGGAGACTTTCTTTTTCTACTTGAAACCTTCAAGAACTCATCTATAAGTAGCTCATGAGCAAAAGCTCGTTTATCAGGATCTGGTTCGAAGCAGCGCAGTATGAAGGCCTTGGCTTCTGCAGACATGGATTCCGGAATCTCTGGGTGTATTTTGAACATTCCCACCTGAGATAAATGAAGGAAAACACAATGGCCTGCACGGTTCTTTTCTCAAAAAGCAAATGGTATCAAAAAGGGCTTTTCCATAACTTTTTTTTTTTTTTTTAACGATAAGTTTACAGTAACTACTTTATTAAAAATTAATTAATCTAAAGAACAAAATTATTACAAAATGTATAATTATTCAGTTCCAAGAGGAGCTCTCACAAAACAGAAAACTACTACTTTTCTCAACTTTTATTTTATGTTTTTTTTTTAAATACCCAGGCTGGTGAATAGCTGCTTTATTGCTCAATTACTCTCTTCAAAACTATACAATACTCCCACTCAGTTGAATCAGCTCATTCTTCCTGATATCCTCATTAACCAGGCATTTCCTTTATCTTCCTTTCCTGCAATCTTCATTTCTAGCTTTTCCAAAACAATCATAAGATTTCCTGTGTTTACAAATACTGGTTTGAGCGGCACAAGGAAGGCGTCTGACCTTGAACATAGCTGCCTGTGGTTCTCCCAGTTCATAAAATGGGGGTTTCCCTGTAGCCATTTCAATAATTGTGCATCCCAAAGACCAGATGTCTGCAGCTTTCCCATAGCCACGGGGGCCTTTGTCTATGATTTCTGGTGCCATATACTGAAGGGTACCTGTTTAAAAAAATACTCCTTTTTTACTTAGACACATGAATAGTACAAAAGAGACAAGAACAAAATCAGTGGGGAATGAGTAATATCAGGAGATTAAAAAAGCTCTTATTCACAATTTTAAAATATTCATAAATAGTTGACATAAAAGTCAAAATACTATTCAAAATTACAAATCATAATATTAGTGCTAAATTTGGTTGGTGCTATAAGCATCTGATATCATCTACTCATCTGGTCCTGTCCCTCACAAAGCCAATTATAACTATTAGAGGTTTCAATAAGCTTTAGATCAATTTTAATTTTCATTTATTGTATTACGAGATCAAGATTAAAATAAGGAAAACTTTTCTGAACTGCATCCAAAGCAGAAAAGGAAGTCTGGAGGACCACCTGATCTGAATGTTTCCTCTGATGTATGGGAATCTCCTGATGTAGCACTCTGCATTTTGTTGAACTTAGGAGCACAGGAATTTAAAATAGGATGGAACTAAATTAACAAGCCACTTCTCATCTTGTATAATTAGTTAATACGGTACCTCTGAGTGATTTCAAGTCCAAACCAAATTATTAAGAAGAGTGGAGATCAAGTTAAGAACAGACTCTGCAGGTGGCAATTCTGGAGTTGAAGCAAGAGACAGACTCAGATACGACAGAAGACAGACAGCACTCTTCTGCTGTGGAGGACCTTCCTTTCTCAAATGAAATTCCCTAGACAGTATTCTCTTTGAACAGGGCACATAGATAATCTGTAGTTGAGGATCAGGTACACAGAAATAGCTTAGAGCTGCAGCAACCTTAAACATTGACTCCAAATCAAGGAAAGGTAAGCAAGGTGAGGCCCACCCTCACAGCTGAAGTGAGGAAGAGGTTCCCCTGGGAACTTACCCGTGAAAGTTTCAGTACATGGGTTGATTCCTGCAAGTCTCTTGGAAGTTCCAAAGTCTGATATCTTTAACACTCCACTGTAAGTGTTGATCAGCACGTTATCACCCTGGAGAACAGAACATTCAGATCCATTATTTTTCTCTGCTGACTATTCATTGAAGTTTTCTTGCAACACATAGTTCTAGAATAGACTCTTTAATATGTAGCAATTGCTCCCTAAGGCTCTTACTAGGGTGATGAAACAGGACTCCAGAGTGTTCCTGCCTTCTGTTAACCCATTAGAAGAAACTTCATTTCCAAGAGAATTTCCTCATCTACAGGAACTTCTCAAAGAATACCAAAATGGTGAAAAAAATTAAAAAGAAAAAAGAAAAAAGCAAACAATTTGGATTTGAAGAAGTGGAATGTCCCTGCAAAAGAACCTGCACACAATCTCCTGATAGCTTTTAAGAAAGTTTGATCATATAACTGAAAACAGCAAAAGAAAAAATATATAACCTTTATCACATTTTAAATGGTAGTGCCAATACAAGTTATTTCTTCTAACAAAAAATATTTTATTGATGCAGACCAAAATTAACACTCTGGAATAACAAATAATGTACATGACAATTAATAGCTTTCATAATTTTTTTTTTTTTAAATACAAAACAAATGCTTAGAGAGTTACATAACTGTGTGCTAATTCTTTGCAAGTCACTCCAACAATAAAACTGTAGCCATGTGACCTATTAATCATCAAAGTACAGAGAACCATTCTTCCTTTCTTTCCCAAGCAAAGCATAAGATCAGTATATTACTGCTTTTACTCATTATTTTCATGACAGCTTCTCACCTTTATGTCTCGATGCACTATCTGATTATCATGGAGGTATTTTAATCCTTCAAGAATCTGTTTGGTGTAAAAGCCAATTGTCTGCTCATTATTTTTTAATGGTCCCCATTTTGATCGTAGAAGAGCAGAAAGACTGCCTATAATTTTGGAAAGGAGAAAAGTGAGAGTAAAGCCTAATTAAATTCTGCTTTCTTTTCCAAAGGGGAAAAAAAAAAGGTATCAACAGAAATGAACAACAATCTCAAATCAAGGGTAGACTCCTCTTCTGTAACCAAAGGCCTCTCATGGATAATGCTTATTTGCATCATCTTCTGCCCAAGTAATTAAAAAGAGAGTTTAAGTATTTCCACTGTCCTTGGCTGCAGCTGAGGAGTATATGCTGTTGCAAACAGGACGATCAGAAGCCACCTAAAGAACGTGCTCCTCTCTCTCCTATGGCTGGATATAAGCTGTGTAAGAGGAACACTGAGAAAGATGAAGGATATTATGTCTGGCTGCTACAAGTTCTTTTGTGAGACAGAAGGAACAGCCATCAATCACCCTCTCCATGGTTATACACTTTAGGAGGATTTGGCCACCTGAGACTACTTTGCAGGATGACCATGGATCATCTCCCGTCTGCAGGGAGAAGGAGCTTACTCGACACAGCAGTGATCAGAGCTATATCTGTATCCATCTTATCTGCCCCATGACCAGCGGAACTCAAGTACTTGGCCTTTCCAGTTTTTCTCATTAATTTAAAGAAGAAATGTCAAACAAAAAATATATTTGCATAAAGTATATCTGTTTACAGTGCTGTATATTTTTAAAACATAAAAAGAAAACCAAAACCCATCAAGCCACAACTTACCACCTGGCACCTGTTCCATGAATATTTTAATGAAGCCATTCTCACTAAGAGAACCTAAATACTGGACAATATTCTTATGTTTGAGATGCTTATGCAAAGCTATTTCTTCATGTAGAGGTTGGGAGTACCTGCAAATAGAGGAAACATTTTATGCAATGTTGAGTTTCAAAAGGTCTTAGGAAACACATGGCACCTCAAATACTGGAGTACTGTGTACGGTAATATAATACTTATTTATTAGATATTTTTAACAACAGTGGTCATGAACTCCATGTACCAAAAGTTATATACACATAATTACCTAGAAATAACATTATATCCAGCAAAATATATAATACTGTACACATATATCATATATATACACACATACTTCTCTTTTTTTAATATTCATATATTATATATACATATATATAAACATATATATAAATAAACAAATAGAGGTAGCAAAATAAAGCTTGTGGAAAAGGAACTCTTCAGCCCAACTTGAAGAGAATAAACATTTGGGCAAATAGTTGGATCTAAACTAAGGCCAAAGTAAACCAGAAAGTCAGCATAGAATAATAACCAGCCCAATAATTAAAACAAATTACTATTTAAGTTTCAGTTAGTTAATATAGGGGGCTTATCCGAAAGTAAGAGAGGAGAGATATCAGATCTTCTCATGGGGAGGTGTAAAGAATTCACAATAATTTCATCAAATGCAACTTGGCCAAAGGTGAAATATTTTTCAGGGACAGGTTTCAGCAGTATTTTTGGCAGGCAGATTTCTAAAGTCCAAACCCTTCCAGGGTGGAACAACACCAGGACTCTGTACCTTAGAAGCTGATGTGCTTGCTTCCAACCAGCAGTGAGTCACACGCACCCCATCATGTCAGTTGCCAGATTTAATATTTTAACTGGCAAAATTTAGCCAATATGTTGACTCTAATGGTCATTTCCACTAAAGCACTAAAATCTGCAGCTAGACTTCCAGGCTGCTGAAGTAGATGTTGGACACAGACCTCCTCGGTCAGTCCAGCTGCAAAAAGGAGCGGAGAGTGCTGCGTGCCAGAAGGACACTGAGTAAGTGCTAATCAGAACAGCTAACTTCACCTTGCAGCTTCTCGCCACCAGAAGAAATAGTTTCATTGCCTTCTTCACCTTCATCAGGCTGATCTCCGCACCACCTTTGCACCAATACTGATGACGTTTTGGTTTTGAGAAGAACTGGCAGTATTATTTTTGGTTTGGTTTGGTTTTGGTGAGGGTATAAAGAGGGCATATGTAGCTGGGCTTTCTGCTGATCGAGCTCGAGGAAGCAGCTCTCCCTGGAGCCAGAAGAGCAGCTAGTGCCAGGAGTGCAAGCTAGGCACTTGGCCAGAAGCTGGCGGGGAGAAGTGTGTGTAAGCTCCTCTCCTTTCGGGTCAGGTAGTCATCCATTCACCTCAGCTACAGCCTCCAGCAGCAAGTGATGCCTGGACTCTTAAACACATGTCCAAAAGAAAAAGTAGGGGCATCTGAACATCTCTTCAGAATATGACAAAAAAGGAAGTTTCTGCTTAATGAAAAGTGTGCCCTTACAGCATACAGCCAAAACTTTGTAGAAGTTTTTACACAGTCTCCTCTCAACATGCAGGATCTAATACAATTATAATAACAATAGGACAGGTTGCCAAAAATAATGCTCCTTTTCCACAATTGGTGGGTTTACTCCACAGTCAAACATTCTGGATGAAAATGAGAACAGCAGACATCAATACAGACACAAATATCCTCTTGACACTGCTGGTTGAACACTAACACCTTCTTTAAGGCAACTGGGATAAACAGATGGCTAAAAACAGTTTCCTTCCTGATATAATCTGTAGACTGAGCACTGTGCAAACAAGGATCTGGTTATTTCCTCCCACAGAGAAAGTGTTGCAGGCTAAAATATGGGGCATCCTGTTGGCAGAGAAGCTATCCAACAGATCAGATTACTAAATCAAAAAGCCAAAATGGACAAAAGAAAACAAGACACTTGGAAATATAGATTCCATTCCTGACTTAAATAATTGGCAAAAACTCACCTTTTGGCATGCCTGATATGCCTACCTTCACTTAGCATTTGATTCTTCCTGCTATCAAGGGAAATTCTGTCTGTATAAAAAAAGTTTCCTTTACAAAAATTACTTATTTAATTATTAAAAAGGAGGATTTTATTTTTCTGTTATCAACTATGCCAAAAGGTGACTACTTAGCTGGTTTTCTGAAAAAAAATCAGCCTGCATTATAGACTTCAGTAACATTTTATAATGGGCCAGAGAGTTACTTTAAAGACTGAGACACACAAGTTATCTCCTAAGAAACAACACTTACACCACTTGACTACAAAAAAAACAAAAGGCTACTGTAAAACTTAGGAATGGGAATAACTTTACTAATAACTAATTAGTAACTAACTAATACTTTGAATTTGATGCCCAGATTTGCTATCACTTCTACTACAACATTTGTGGAAACCTTTATATTCATGACACAAATTCACTGCTATCCTCAAAATATACAGTTACTAAGGATATTAACTGTCTGATCTTTACGTGGTAACCTTTATAAATGAGAAGATCAATAAGCCCATAAAATGACTTTGCATTAAAAATGGAGGATGGAAAGAGCATTCCACAGTTCCACATGTTTTAGTCTCATGTTAAAAGACTACATAACAAATTGTGCATAAACAGAAAAGGAAAATGCCTCTATCAACAACTCAGGCTCAGAGTTTTAAATAGCTCTATAGACCAAGAATATGAATAGTTCTGCAAGAAAAACATGCATGTGCACGTGTAAGAATACAGGGCTTATCACAACGTATTCCGATGAGATTTTGTGTTTGGAAAGAAGATGAATTGTAAACCAAAATGCCAAAACCTGTAAACATTTCAATGCTTAGTGGTGACCATTTGGATTGGTATTTTTATGTATAGAAACAAAACAAAGTTAGAAATAAAAATTGAGGGGACCATTTCATACCAAAGACAGGTAATTTATTGGTAGCTTTGCATGTCAGTTACTCCCTAAGCATCAAACTTGTTAGTTATGTTACTTAACGATCTAAATACATAGCACACAGAATTTGGAATCAGTTGCATTTACTTTACCTGCTATCTCTCTCTGGGATTTCTTTAATAGCAATTCTGACTTGATTGCTCAAATCTCGTCCTGCATATACAATGCCATAAGTTCCTTTGCCCAGAATGACTCGCTCACCATTTTCATCATATTCGTAATCATACTGCAAAATAAACCACAAAATGAAAGAAATGAGATGGATTTATTACATCTGACAGTATGCACACTAGTAAGGCTTCTAGGAGACGAGTTACTCTCTGCAGACCACGGAACAGGAGAGAAAGGCTCTACAAAAGGATAGTCAGATACTGCACAGACACGGCTGTCTCTGCATTGACTGCACAGGGAGCAGTGGCTCCTGAGCGGCTGCCGTTCCGGACCAGGCATGACGCTAAGCTGGCCTCGGTCTGGTCGGTGTGCGTACACCTGAGTGTCGCTCCCAGCGGTGCACCCACTGCTGCTGGCAGACGCTGTAAGCGCAGCCCGGGGCGGCAGAGGGCACTCGGCACTCAGGCCAGGCCTCCTGCTCCCACGCGGGCAGCGAGGCCGCACGCCCCCGGCGAGCCCAGGCGCTCTCCCGACCCGAGCGCATCTTCCCAAAGTGGCAGAGCCTCCCCAGCTTGCGGCCAGCCCAGTGCAGCAGCAGAGGTCAGGCAGAGCTGCAGGCACTAGGGGCATCTTCTGCTGAATTCAAACTATCAAAGTTTAGGGCCAGTTCTGATGAGGTCAGTGGGTTATATCGTCTGCTCTCCCGTTTGACAGAGACAACTGATTTCACTTACTCACGCCAGTGTTGAGCCCAGCAGCTCAGGCTTGAATAAAGCTTTTTTTTTTCTCCCCGCTTTTCCTCCAAATAGAGACTGATATCTTTTTTTTATAAAAGATACAGAGAATCCACTGCTTCCTTTACTAATGTGTTTCCATAGTTAGTTACTCACATGGTAACTCATGCCTATTATTTCTAATTCTAATTTCTTTGGCTTCACTTTCATATCATCGTTTTTCTTCACTAGATTAAAAAGCCCATTAGCACCTAGTAATTTTCCCTGTAAAGATACTTATCCACTGTAATCAAGCCATCCACTGCTTGTCTTTTCTTTTTTTTTCCTAAAGTACACAAATTAGGCACCCTTAAGTTCTCATTATAGAGCATATTTCCTAGTCCACGAGTCACACTAGTGGCTTCTGTTTGCCCCATTTCCAAACTTAGATATAAGATTTCAGCAACAAAGACGCAGTGCTAGATTCAGTATTCAATAATGACACTGCCAATCAGTTCTGGCTATCACCAGAGCTTTAGGACACCAGATTTTCATGTGATGGGACATGGGCTCCAGTATTTTATCTTGTTCCCTGTCAACTAAAAGCAAGCCTAAACAGAGTGAGTCCTGCACTGTACCTGCTGGCCCTGCACCCACCGCATGAATGTTCAGCTGGACAAACGAAGGTGAGAAGCCAGCGTGTACAAGCATGCCCACGCAAACTATCATTCAGCTAACGTGGGAAACTGCAGCCCGGGCTTCGGGGCGACTTCATGCTCTAAAAAATACAAACTGCAGAAGCACCAGCACCCCTTGCACACTTTGTGCTAGCTGTGCATTGCTGTGCTTGTCCACGGAGCAGAACTAGCAAAGACAAGTCTGCCCACGCCTCAGCTACAGCCTCTTGCGCTGTGCAGACAACTTGCCAGTGGAGTAAAGGTACGGGATTCCAGTGATGCAGGAAACAGGCAGCAAACAGTCTTTAAAATTTAAGCATATGCTAACACTGCTTGGCTCCAGTGACGGTCAAGAAACTGTAACAAGTGCCATTCTGTAGCAAGCAAGACTGCACAGAATTCCAAAGTTCAGCCCTTCTTAGTGTGCTAACTGAAATAAGAAACATTTAGCTATGCTGGTTATAAATACTATATGAGGACAATTACAAAAAAAAAAAAAAATAGCTTTGGTCTAATTTCTTCCAGTGAAGACATCAGTAATTTCCTCCCTCAAGTGAAAATCTATATTAAAATCTGTATTAAGAGTCCCAAATTCTTATTATGCTGAAAAAAATAAACAATACCTCTAGAGAGTCTCCATCACATTCTCCATCATCTGTATTCTTCCCTATTTCTTCAGTTATACTGTTCACCATGTCAAAAAACCTGTTTAAGCAAACAAATATGCACTTGATACTTAGTATGAGGGCATCAAGAATAATACTCTAAATAAATTAAAAGAACAGAAGTATTTTACTTAAAAAACAAAGGCAAAGCAAGGCAATAAGCATGAACTTGGTGCAACAGCAACTTTTTGTGGGCAACATAATAATTCTTTCTGTTTACATGCAGACTTAACAGCCAAAATTTGCATTTCCTTACATATTTTTATAACATAAATGTCCATGATGGATGAAAATCACAAATGGAATTCGCACTTCAAAAAGCTATATACCATGTGAAATTATCATCCTGTACCAATGACCACTAAAAGAATTGAAACATGAAAAGTTCCTAGTCATCTTGGATGTATTTGGAGACGGCGAAGTGCAGGAAAGCTAGTTTCAGTTTTTATTTGAGTGGAAAAGTACTACAGAAGAACCTATATGAACTAGAATAGATAAGAGGATGAACTGGGGATTGAGCAGGGAGGGTACAACAGACATTAATATGGGGATATGGAGTACTGCAGTGATTTCTTTTTTGTAAAGTTGCTGCCTTTTCAAGACTACAGCCCTCAATTCTAGGGAGCACAACTGTGGCTTACAACAACTGAGAAACTGTCGTAACTGTGCTACAATCCTTACCATTTTTTCCCTAGTACAATTTTACCTATGTAAACATGACCACAGTTACGTAAAGAAATGAAGTACACTCCTCTCTAATCAGAGATAAAACATTAGATTATTGCTACCCGAAATAAAAAAGTTAAATTTGTAGGTATATTTGCTTCTAATATCTGTCTGTATTTGGGCTTTGACCTTTTGGATTTCATTAACCTCAAGGTCAGTACTGGGCTTTCAGGTAGAAGATGATGAGAATTGAGTGTTGTGACCACCTCTTCCCGCAGTTTGGAAACAGTCGGTCCCTGTTGTGTGTGCAGACACAATCTATCCCACCACAGCCCGCCTATATGAAATAATAACTGGCACACACCTCCTGCAGTGAAGCTCTGTGCAGAAATAGATTTGAAAGTCATCCGAGTTGTGTAGCACATAGAGGAAACAGCACCGCTCTTCAAACTTGGAAATGCTGAAAAAACAGGCAAACAGAACATGTTATTGGGAAGATGTGCTTGGAATTCTAAGAGTTATGTCAAACCACACAAATCAACCTATTTACTGTGAAAAAGTGACAACTTAAATCTAAGAAGCCATGATGCATTACTTCATTGCAAATTTATGTTCTTTTATCCTTCAAAGTTCAGATTTTACTTGCCTCTAGCTAACACATTGCCAAAAAGACAGTCCTACTTACAGTAAGGTCTTTAAATTCTACTCAGTATTGTCATTACTGGGCTCCTCAAAGAAAATACCAAACCCTACCTGAACAAGCTTCCTGCAAGTTTGTGCACATTCAGTATCGTATGACAAGCTGATTCAGTAGAATTGATTGTTAATATATTACCAGAGAAAAGGATGCAACTAGGGGTACTGTAAGGAGATAATAAAATATTTGAGGAAATGATGAATTAAGCCTCCAACATTCTTAAAATGCTGGATGAAATCTATAGTCCTAATGAAATCAACTGACTTAAGTTGGATCAAGATAACCATCATAGTTTTAATCCACTGAGAGAGCAGTAAAGCACAGTACTATTCTATATTGTGCCAAAGGCTTCCTGAGCAGAGTTGATTAATGCTAAAGCATTTCTTTAGATTTCAGCACATATTTGTGATTTCCATCCTTTAGTTAGTGTCTACAGTTATCTGATCGTTGTCTCTCTTTATGACTTCTGAACTGTAGATTCCTTGTGTTAACTTTTGATAAGCAAATTGAGGGATAATAAAAACATTTTAAATAGGTACTTCATAAAGCTACTTAGAAAAAGAATGAGTTTCATTAATAAAATTGTATGTCTTGGGGTTTTGTGACTCATTTATTTGTATGTTAGGAAAAAGACATATGTGTTAAATGAGGTACATATCTGGGAAGACAGTCATTGCCTCCAGTTTACAAATTAACTAGTAATCCAGTAGGGTTTACAAACACACAGGTGAACTCTTCAGAGTCCTACTGATATTAACAGAATTACTCATTCTCCTAAAGTTTAGTGTGATTAAAATATTTTATTAACCTGACAGGCACAGAAACCAGTTACTGAGACAGAAGTGAATAAAAGGGTAAGAATGTGGGGTATACACAGAGGTCAGGCAAATCCATAAATATTTAAAGCCTTTAAGGGAGTGTTTGCATTTGCTTATATGTTGTTTTCCTCCCTGAAAAAAAGTAATTAGAGAGACTAAAAAAAACCCCAAACTTATAAAAAGAAGCTGGGTAATTTGCTCAGGAAATGCCTCATTTTGAGAGTTACCAAACATATGTACTACCCATTGGCTTCTGTGACAGCAGAAGTGGAGATGAATCTGCAAGACTGAGAAGTCAAGCAGGGAAGGACAATATTGTGTGGCCGCCTGCCCAGCTCCTAAGGGTAGCCAGAACTGCTTGTCAGCAACAAATACTGCAAGTATGTTTACCAATAATTCTTAATGGAGTAGCAGAGAAAGCAGAGAAGCATTAGCATCAACCACAGAGAAGTAATATCAAGAAATTTCTGTTTATTTTCTAAAAGCGGAGGCACCTTTTGCAGTTATAGTGAGAATTAAGTAGCATGACAAGGGTCCCAGTTCCCCAAATGTCAGAGGAGATGAGAGGATGGAACAAGAGCACCCTTGCTGTTAATCCTTAAACTACGGCGAAACTGAACACTGATCTAAATCCAACATTACTGCTATGTTGCAAATACTACATTTATCAGCATGATCTGTGAGACACTTTCCCATGGAAATAACACAAGCAGCAATTATTTCATAATCCAAGGCTCCTTCTGAACACCAGGAGTATTCCACTCACAGTCTAGCAGCTTCAGTTTGCCATGTTCTTTTTTTAATTGGAAAAATGAAGACTGCACCTCCTGCTCATAAAAATGTCAGCTCTGCAGAACACCAGGGTTTAAAAAAAAAAATTACAGAGAAAGACATGAAGTACCTTGGGTAGTAGCTATTTTCCAAAAGTTTTGATGAAGATTTTACGACTAATGGTGCTTTTTAACTTAATTTAACTTAATATATTTGTGTCTGAGAGGGTGAGAGGACATATGACAAAAGCAGAGTTATTTATGTTACAGCACACGCCACTAACCAACGAGTTTGCTAAATCAAACTTGGTTATCATGACTTCCTGCACATACAGCGTGATTCAGCACTGTATGCAGAGCTGCTTATTATTTTTCAGGTCCCTTTGCCATTCTCCAGAGCTGAACTCTATTACTCATGAAATAAAGTGCTGATTACACTGGCTCATGAGGAACACACGGAACAAGTGTCTCCTCAATCATTTCCTTGAAGTATTTAACAAAACCATTAGTCATTCCAAAGCTAGGTGTCACTTCAGCCCTGCTGCCTATGTAATCCGGTAAAGATTTATGGAGGCTTTTGTTGAAAAAGTCTTCAAACCATGAGGAAAGACCTGCCTTGTATGTCAAGTCTATATCTCCACAGCTGCCTCTTACTAGTGTAGAAAGACTGAGAAGCCTCATTAAGCTTGAAACTCCCCCTTCTTAAACAGCTTTACATCTAGGGCATCAAAAGGGCCAAAAGCAGCCTGGATACAAAAACAAATTAGGAGCAGGCCTGGTTGTGAAGGATGTCCCACTCCAAAGACTATCCCATTTCAATAGAGCTAGTTTAAACCTGGAAGATATTGGAAAAGGAACAATCAGAAACTCACATACGTTACAAAAACAGCCTTATTCTGCTTTGCAATTGCATAAGATAAAGATTTTTTTCCCCTCTGCAGTGCCTCATGGAAGCAGTCACTGAGCTTTTTAAGAACTCACAGAGACTCTTGGCTCTGTTCAATCTTACTACAGTTTTCCAGGTCTTTTTGGACATTTTTCTAGATGATCATAGACTGGAATTTTAATTGGCAAATTAAATGACAATTGAACATTTAAATAACAAATGCAGTATAGTACATAAAAACACTACTGGTCACATGATGCTTAACAATGCCCTCCCCCCCCCCTCCAAAAAAAAACCCCACAGAAAACAAAACTAGTCAAAAAAAGTATATATAGTGTGCCTATGAGCATTTGGAAAAAAAAAATCTATATACATATATACACATAAAAACATACTGTAACCAAAACCAAACCAGACTGAACTAAGTGCATCATTGCAAATTTTGCTTAAAATAAGCTGAATCCCACAGGAATGAATCTCACAGGAATGAATGTTAAGTTACTTTTTGGAAGGAGAAAGAATTATCCATCTGTGCAAAAAATGTACTGCAGACATAGCAACAGCTTTGTGTGTATGGAACAGTTATTATTAGAACACAGCAACGACCGTTTAAAAAAGCTAAGAAAATACACTAAATGCAAACAGCAAAGTGGAAAGTCACAGGATGCCAAAGTGTAGATAAATCCTACAAAAGCAAAAGAGACTGTGACAAAGAATTGATCTGAATAGTTCACAGCAGGTGTGCAAGACTACTTTCTTAGCATCAGTAGGTGCAAACAGTGCACATATTTTGCTCAATGTGGGCATGTTAGCAGACCGATTGGCTCCACTTCTGCTGTTCTTTACTAACAGTATGGTGCAAAATCCAGATTTAAAACAAATAGACAGACAAAAGAAAACCAAATTTGACAATTTCCAGTGAAGGTTTTGCCGTAGCAGGTAGAAAACTCTCTGCTGAAACCAAGCCAAAAGATGGCTACACTTCCTCCTTTGTCAGCACCTGATCAAGGTTGGGTCCCTCCCAAAGAGGGAGGATTTGGACACTTATCACGTCCTTCTAATCCAGTCAAAGTGTTCTGGCAGGTGGCTTCTCTGAACCTACTGCTCTAATCCATGTAAACTGGCTTCACAGGAGTCTTTGGGAGATTGTTTTTTTTTTTATTTTTTTTTCCTTTTGACCTCCTCTGTATTCCCTCAAACAATCCTTAAGTTTTCGCTCTGCAGCCAATCCACCACTTGGCCTCATCAATCATCACCGGATGGATGGACAATCTGCCTTCGCCATGGGTCCCCCCCTCTGAAACTCCGTTCTGCTGCCATAACTGTACAAAAACACAATTTAAAACAAACAACAAACAAACAAAAAACATAAAGAACACACAGCCCAAACTTGAAAAATGCTAAGCAGCTATAACACTGCAGGAGATGAACACCACCACTATCTCACCAGCTCTTCATGTTCTCCCTATCTGCTCCCACTTGCCATTTCTGGGCTGGGCTTTTATCCTCTGAATGTCAGGCATTTAGGACAATAACTGCCTTTTTTGTCATTTATGAGTTCTCCAATGTGTCAGAATCTAAAACCTGTGATTGCAGCTCCTGGGCACAACATAAAACTGAAGTAAGATGGGATAAAATTTAACCAGTTATTTTAAATTCAGTGTTACTTAGCATGAAGTCAGCGACTACTACCATCAAGAAAAACAACAGTGCTTTAACTTAACATGCTATTTGCTATTTTTTACATAGTAGGTTCTGCAATTCGTCATTTCTGAATCCAGCCTATGACACCACAGGCTTCCCTTGTATCAGGGAATCTATGGAAGTACCTGCAATACCCCGATTCACTATTGTGCCTTTTATTCCAACAAGGTCTACAGCATTAGCTCAAGATAATACTCACGCAATTACTCTTTCCATTTGAAACACGAAAGAGAAACTCACCTTACTCCCCTGATAGAAGCAGCACTGAAGTTCCACTCGTGAATACCTTTCTGCAACACAGAGAAGAAAACAAACATTCCTTTTTTGAAGTGAAGAGTCAGCAGGCACATCTTTCAGTCTAGAACTCAAGGGAAACACCTGAGTTGTAACAGTTTATTACCCTGTAACAGTTATTCTCCATTTTTTTTCAGCCACAGCTGATGTGACAAGTTCTATGTAGACAGAAGTTTTGATTTGCTCATTTCTTCAGCATTTACACTGAAAACACAGTGTCTCTCCCCGCCTCCCCTTTTTTTTCCTAAGAAACTACGAAAGCATCAGACCAGAAGGGCTGCCCATCGAGACTGACTGTCCTGGGTGCTGAACTCAAGGTCATGTGCCATCCTCTGGAAACAGGGAGAAAAGAAAACAGATCTAAGAATGAGAGAGACAGCTCTGCATGCTTTGGCTCCTAACGATGTGGGAAGAACAGGCTGGGAGAAATAGAAATCAGGAGTTTTGATGCTGCAAGACAAGTTCCTGAAAAGCAGGCAGAATTACTTGGGGAAGGAACAAACCAAAAGGCAAACTGTGCAGGGAAAGGGAAAAGAAACTATCCGTAAGAATACAGAAAAGAGCAGCAAGGCTCTACCAAAGCCCCAAGAGCTGCTGGACTGGGAAACCAGCCTGGAAGAAAGAAATCATCTTGCAGAAGCAACAAGGGCCAGGCCTCATTTATTTTCAGAAATCCATCACAGAGCAGAATTGAGTTCCCAACACACAGTCATATTGCTCTAAGTTTAAGTTCTAATAAAACCTCAGGAATCAGAAGGCTTTTGTATGTTTCAATGAAAACATTCTTTCAGGGAAGTTTGAACTACACCACCCCAAAGCTGTGGCAGCCTTTCTAGCATAAGGGCGCAGT
Organism: Crypturellus tataupa; assembly: GCA_034781795.1. Lineage (NCBI taxonomy): Eukaryota > Metazoa > Chordata > Aves > Tinamiformes > Tinamidae > Crypturellus > Crypturellus tataupa. The sequence continues at coordinate 1,920,163 of JAWLRI010000367.1, read as the reverse complement.
GTCATCCACAAACATAACCAGCTGTGTCCCAAAAGAGGACACCAAGCTGGGCAGCTTATAATACATTTCATGAATCTGGAGAAGTTATAACAGACACACTGCCAAAATAGTTGCAGTATGTGCAACAAATCAGAGAGAAACTATTTTCTCAGATACAACATTTTTCTGTAAGGCTCTCTAGATCAGTTTTTGCTCCATAACTCTTTCCTTGCTGTTCAAATTGTATTAAAGATTGTGATGCTAATACAAAATTTCTAATACAATGTGCCATACTTATATACAATTTTATTTCTTGAAGCACAAACTTTGCAAGACTGTAATTGTAATACACAATTATTGAGGTGTTCAGTACTTCCCTGATATAAAATCAGGGGCTAGGAATTCTGATGAGGGAAGTAGACAGGGAAGGAAAGAAGCCAGAGGTGAATAAAAGGTGGGACTGCATCTTGAAATAGAGGTACCAAATTAAGTGTTTGCAAAGCTACCATTTGAATTGCTTGGTTCTCTTGCATAAATATCACCAGCTCAGCCCCTCTGCTGATAAGAAGAGCAGATTTGCAGGGTCTTCCCCTCCCTCCACATATGAACTCTGCCACCTTCCAATTTTCCATCATTGGAAACCTTCTTCTGCGCTTTTCTACTGGTGTCTGTCCAATTCCAACTACTAGGAATAATCTAGAAATTAAATCTAAAAGAAGCATCCTGACCGGCAGAACTGTGCAAGCAGCACAACAAGAAGCATAAGCATTGTAGGGTTTACCTGTCATTTACATACAGCTATGGTCTCCTGCATTCATACATCTTTCATTTTCCACATCGTGTTCTCAGGCAACAGAATAACACAAAAGCTGTGTCCCTCATGATCTTGCCAAGTTTTGAATACATTGGAGTAAATATACCAGGCATGCTATCCAAATTCAGCATCTGTTCTTTGCTTAGGCAAAAAAAACCACCAACCACTCAAAACAAAACTCAAAATGGATTCAGAAGCCAACACAAAACAGAGACAGGCTGTTCTATTTCAAACTCGCAAACAGCACTGCTGTATTCCTCTAAACCTATGAGGGGAAAAAAGCTGCTAAAAGCAAGGATCTGGAAGGCAACATAATTATCATACTAAAAAATATAATGCTGTCTGACTTGCATATACATCTGTCCATGTTAAACTTCACACTGTGAAAGGCATAAACATGCAGATATGTTGCTAAAGAGTCATAGAAAAGGAAGAGGACACATCACTTTTCCTGGCATTGACTGTCAATCCCCTACTCATGAGAAATTTACTGCTTTCCGACTCCACTGTGCTCCATTTTGCATTTGAAGCAGAAATTCCTTTTGTGCAAAAAAAAAAAAAAAAAGAAAAGAAAAGAAAAAATCCTCACATTTGGAACTCACATTTTTTATTCTTAGAGCACTGACTGAAATTTAGAAAATAATGATAGGTAAATACATTAATTTATGAGCCAAAATGAACTGGAATGCACAGCAAAATATGTGCAAGGCATCTTTTTGCATTTCTCTAAAGTCTCCTTTGCAGAATGCATCATTAGGTATGACTGTGCACATTATATACCTCATGTGACATGCACATTTGCTTGTTTTCATAATATAAGTCACAACTGCAGACACCATGATGGCATATACCTTGTCATCAGGCAGCACGTGCCAGATGGATACAGTCTTCTCCTCAGCTTCACTGTTGATGGAGAGATATGAAGGCTGATAAATTTTTGTTGGTTCTAATATTAAAACCTTGTAAAAAAAATCAAGAGTTAGTACAAGACACATAAAATTTATAAGTGTTAAAATCGGTTAGAACTATTTCTACAGTCATATCAAGAATCACCAGGGAAACACAAAGAACAGTAAAACGTCAGGTACTGGGCTAGGTAAGAGTAGCTCATGCTAACATAGGACACAAAATCTCAAATTTATTTATTTTTTTCATTCAAGTCTACTGTGTATTACTCAGTAACATATACATTACTTTTCCCATTTTTTTTTCTGACTACTACCAGAAATCTTTGAAATCTTTCTGTTGCAAGTAATTCAGTTGCGAAGTGTCATTTGAGAATGCCTGTCTCCCATGCAGAGTCAGGCAGTGTCTTTATTATCTCTCTGTAAAAGCATAATTGGGTAGCTCAAAAAAAAGTCACATAATTCTAGAGTTACAATTAACTGTTTTTGAACTAATGGAGAGTTCTAGCTCTACAGTGAGCTGCAGAAGCTAGATGAAATGATTTTCTCAAAAGCAATAAACACCACTGCAAGAATCTCAGCTGACAACTAATAATTATGGAAAATTTCTTGAAATAACTTAAACAAAATCTAGAAGTCATGTAAAAAAGATGGGATGCAACAGAGAAACTTTTTAACTAACGTAGCCACTTCCAAGTAAATGAAGCCAAATCTACTACTTTAATAATGTTCTGACAGAATTACTTGCAGATCCACTCCCTTAAAAAGTAAACATCAACTGAAGAAATGTGTTTTTTTTTTTTTTTTTTCTTTAAGGATTTTCAGTGCTTAAAATCTGATGCCTAAAGCCCCAGATCTATATTGGCTGTGTAGAAACCATTCTCAATATTAATTCAGGAAAAAGTCACACTATCTTCCACTGTATCATTTATAGAAAGATCTCTGAGGCTCAAAGATTACCCAAAAAAAAGTGTTCAGAAGCTGAGATGAAGTTAAAGTTGGTAAGCAACCTGATCATGTCCTTCCTTTCTTCTCCCCTTCCCTCTCCCAATAAAAACCCAATCAAACACCGTCTCCAAAATATCCAAGCTGCAGAATTTCTTGTTTAATAATTTTTTTTCTACCAGATTGATTTCTGGACTTTCAAAAAAAGTACTTTAGAAAATAAATGATTGATGGTGGCAATGTGACTTACAAGAAACTGACTTATGAATAAGCTGCTTGCATTGTGGATGCCACCAGAAATTCCCTTTGTTACTTCAAAAAGAATACATGAAGTCCACAGCATGAACTCTTGGAAAGAACCCACATCAGACACCTAAGCCATGCCAGTTCCTATGGAGTCAGCCACTGCGGGTGCACACTTTGCAGTTGACAGAAGTGCAGGGCCAAATTTTGAAAATACTTTGTAAATGGCCCATAACTTTATAAATGGATGATGACTAGAGCTGTTTCAGAAGAGCTTCTCTGCATCTCTAGACACTTAAGTACTTTTAAAAATCTCGTTTAGATCATCTCTCAACCTGGGGTGGTTGGTCTGTTATTTCTTCCTCTAATGGCTATGAAGAGGATAATGATACTGAAGTCATCATCAGCTAACAGAGCAATTCACAGCTCAGCTAGCATTAATGACCAGGGTAAGTCCTTACCCTCACGCTTTGAGGCAGCTCATGCCAAGGAGTCTGCAGAAAACTACTTATTTTAAAAGAAGTTATTTGTAAGTATCTGGGAGAAGAAAGAAAAGAAGTTACTGTTTCATTTTACTGGCTTGTTGAATGGTGTGATTTTCCTTCCAAATACAGAGCAAATGACAGACATAAATATAATTTTATAATACAAGACATCATATAATCCTGTCTGCACTACCAGAACTGTTTACTGTATAATATAATCAAATTATGTGGTCATTGGGATTATCTTTTAGCCCACACTAACTCAATGACCAGTTTGTCTCTTCATATTAATAAAAATCCAAACTATTTGGCTTGGACTGTTCTGCATGTCTGAGTTTATTTTAAGTATATAACTGCAACATTTCATCACCAAAAAAAAAAAAAAAACTAGAAAGGACATAGTTTCCCTTCTGTAAGACCCAGAGGATTAAAAATATTTTATGTTTTGCTTTCCCCCAAAACTTTAGGCCCATTCTCCTCAGTGAACCAGAACGAAGCTCCCTTGTGTCTCATGCTGTTTTCACTGTACTGCCTCAAGCTGGTACTGTTCAACATCACAGTCTTGGTTTATTACTCCACCTAAAACCCAAAACCTAGAAACCAAAAGAACTATACAAAATCAATGTGTGCTTCAAGTATTTGGAGGGTGACAATGACTACTATTTAAAGTGTTAAATGCTGTATTTTTTAGTAGTTACCAAAAAAAGAGTTCACAAGACATTATTTCCCCTACTTATATAGATTATGCATATGGGTAACAAAAATCTTTTTACAAGCTGTTTTCAGATCCTTTTAGAACATCGGGTAAATAAAAATATAAATAAATATAAAAATAATATATTCAGTAAATATATAAAAAAAAATATCTGTGACAGAAATTGAGAAAGTATATGAGTATATATAATCTAATGTTGTTGAAACTTATTGTCTGACAGTAGGAACAATAGATTTCTGACTGTTTGGGTTTCTTTTCAACATCTAACACAACACAGAATTTTTCAGCAGCAGGACATGCAAAGGCTGCTGAGCTAGAGAAAGAAATAAAATCTCTTTTCTTCAAAACATAAAAGAGTATCACCTGTAATAAAACAGAAAATTTTGCTTAAAAACATATCCACTGTTAACAAACACTAAATAAAGTTCTGTCTTGACTTTTCTCTCATTACTTTGATATTAAACAGTCTATACAATCCCATTGTAGCCAATTGCACGCAATTAAAATCAGTCTAATGTGCAGGCCAAACTAATTTCTTCTGGGCAAGGAATTTATTGCCTGGCAAGCTACAAAAACACAGTGTTTTTATTAACCATGTTTTATATTGATTCTCTTCATGTCACAATTAAAAATAAAAACAAAACAAGACAAATCACTTACTGGAAATCTAACTACAGACACGTCTGTCTTTGTGGCTTCAACAAGGAAGTCCATCCAGAAGTCGACAAGTTCCTGCTTGGCCATATGTTGCTCTGGATTCAGTTTCTTAAAATGCTGATATATCAAAATGGTCTCTACAATAGACTTCAGGTACCTGTGATTATCCAAGTAGACACACATAGTATATTTAATACAATTTGTAAATAACAACCTCTACATTTAATCACAGCTTAGGAATTTACTATTGCGATACCAACGCAGTCATTAAGATTTTTGGTTCTCTAGGACTGCTTTTAAAAGTAACAGTTTCCCGGTGGGCATGGAGCACCTACATTACTAACCCAAAACATAATTGAGTTCTGGGACCCTTGTTCCTGCATATATTCATATCATTTATACTGCCTGCTATCCTAAAACATGAAAGCTTTCTGAAACAGCTAAATCTTATACTTTGAGACTAAATTGAGCTCATGTCAAGCTTGTTTCAGTTGTGACCAACCTCAAGGAAAAACACAGGTGAAAAGTTTAACCCAGTGCACTGTACTGGCTACCATACAGCATCTGTATTAACAGATCTTTAACACAGATTTTTAAAGATGATGCTTTTAGGAAAAAAAAAAAAATACTATAAAGACAACAGCTACACTAAGCAGCCTTTTGGCAATACTGGAGAAAGGATAGCTGAAACTGTCTCCTAAATGAAGCTCATACCATTCTCCAGTATTTTTTCTTTCTGGGGCTGGTTTATGGACCTCTCCAAAACATTGATTTCTCTTGGCTTTTTTAAGGGCGGGGAGAAGGGAAGGAAAAAAATGTAAGTAATGTAAGCATAATCTTCCATATTTTTTATAGCTACTAGTGCAACAAGATGCTCAAGTCTAAATAGGATTTATCACCATTACCATAGTTAAAACCACCCTGAAAATACAGTTGAGACACTTGTGGCAAGATACACACTCAGAGGCCTTTTGGGAACCCTTCCATAGCTTTGCAGGCTCTGACTGTCCTGCTGAGGCCATGTGAATATCCTGGGAAAGGTCTATTCCCCACATCTATTCCCTTTTGCACCATGAAGCATCTGCTGAAGAATAAGTAATGGACTAGGAAGGAATTTCTCACAGGAAATACTTCCTGAAAATCAAGTAGGGGCACTGTGTTTTCAGAGTTTAAGCCATAGACTCCAATCCCAAGGGCACGGCTATGTAAAATCCTGACAAGCAGGCGTTTATAAATACCAGGAAATTCTAATCAGAGTCTTCTAAAGTGTACTATCCAGTTTTTTAGTAAAACATAACATGTTGTAAAAATTGAAAGCATTGAAGATAACAACTGTTCACAATATGCTTATAAAATATTTGATCAAAAAATCAATAGTCTTGGTGTTTCCTACATTATGCCAGTATGATCCTCAGAGAGAGGCTTTTCTACCTTTATAAAAGTGAAAAAGCAAATAGATAGTGATGTATGCACTTTGAGTGTTGAGAGGACAGCTTTTAGCCAGAAAAGCCTGGGTTCCCCTGAGCTAGCAGCGCCCCAGGCCTTGTGAGCAGGTGACATGCTGCCTATAGCAAAGCAGAGCGGGCGCTGGGAGACGGATGTCACAGCCTTCGCATAACATATGCCAAGCACACAGGGCTCTCTCCAACTTCTCAATTTATGTAACCTTTCCATTGAGCAGACCTTGATCTGCGCTGCGCTCAATCATAACCACATGAGACTTGTCGCAAACAGCTTGTTTGCCTGCCCTCCCAGAAACATCCATGTAATTGTGCCTAAATCCATGCGTCCCCACCACTTCTCCTCCTGCACAAGGTCACTGTACAGGAACACAAACTAGTGCCTACACTGCTCTTGCCCTAAGCAGGGACTAGTGCCAGTGGTGAGACCACCCTCCTCAGCCTCTGAACTAAAATGTGCTATCACTTCTCTTCCTGCATAAGGGCAAAAAGGGAAAATAATTCCTAGCCTGCGTGGAAGTGTAAGGAAGCAAAATTGTTTGATAATCAGTGAAATAATCTATCATATACATTTAGGATAATTTTCTTGTGATCCCTCTAAAAATCTATGACTTAGAAAATTCTGCCGTGGAAAAAAAAAAAAAAAACTAATGGTCTAAGTGTCTCCAGAGATTCAGGAACATGGTTAGACCTTGGTTTCCTTGCTCTGCAAAAGAGTTTCTCCCATCAAACAGTAAAAAACAATCTGAATATGCATTCTTAACCAGCTCTGAACACCTCCTGAGGTTTGCTGTTCATAAGCATTGCTGGCTTGCTCTTAAATCAACTGATTTTGCATACAGGGAGAAAAACAAAGCAAAAAATGACACCTTGATCAGATTTTGCCCCAAAGAAGAGCTTGAAAGTGAGAGAGCATTTATTTTGAAATCATAGACATAACATTTTCTGGGGAAGAGAGATGTTGTTAAAAACAACAACAAAATATGAGTTATACATAAAAGTCTGAATCAGTTACAAATAATGCTATGACATTTTTGAGTGCTTTAAAATGCAGCAATGTACATGATCTTGCTTATCACCTTACCATGCTGGTGCCTTTAGCTTAAATAGTTTTTCTGAAGCCTGGATCACTCGTATGTGGTCGTTAGCCAACATACTGGCCCCCAAGAAAGATCCCACTTCCCAATAGCTCTGCAGTTTTTCCAGGCTCCCCTTTTTACCAAGCAGGCTGCTGATCTTTACCCCTGTAGTAATAAGAACGATAGGTCAAAGAAAGGTATTTACGTAGTTAAAATAAATATTTTTCTAATTTCAATCTCTTCATTGATAAAGTACTGTAGCCTCTCCATTTCAATGAACTAAGATGGAAATTATACTTACCAGACACTTTTTATACGCCTTTCAAACATCATAAGCTGAGGTAGATCCTATGTTTCCCTCCCCCTCTTCCTAAAGGCCTCTCAAGAAAGGAACTTTAAGACATCACTGTCAGGACAAGGCCATAGCCACATTACCTACATTCTTGCATGGACCTTATCTGTAAAGGTAAATTGGGGCCTTAGGCTACACAACACAGCTGCAAAAACTTAACAGATGCTGAATATGGCACCTATTATGTTTTTTTCTGCTTTGTTTTTTTTTTTTTGTTTTGTTTTGACTTACAAGCCCCAAGTCCCAAACTTACCTTTATAGACAAGGTCCCATGCAGAAAGAAGAGATGATCCATTGGGCTTCTTCCAGCAGTGATGTTCTTTTAACTGCCGCAAGTCCTACCCCAATGAAAGACATCTATTAATATTCGTAAGTCTCCCAGCAATTCAAGACCTTGGAGAGGCTCAGGTTTTACCTTGACTTGCTATGCTTTCTGAGAACTACAAGTTTCCTTGTGGCCTTCAGGATGGTTTTTCATTCACATTAGCTGCCTAATGTTTACAGCTAACACAAGACAGGTTACAGCATCACACACAAACAGAACTCCCAGTTTACAAGAAAACCCTCCTCACCACCAGTAGTTCTTTATTCACTTTCCCCGCCCTCCTCCACTATGGCATTTTCACTCCCAATCACTTTTCTTTGTCCTTGGTACTAAAGCTGAGTATTCCCAAGAAAGATCAACAGTTGTGCTAAATTTATCTTTTCCCTTACTCTACTGGCTAGATGACTAAACTTCGTTCTGGCAGCAACAATAAATCTTATCAGAGTGGAGTCATTATATTAACGACATTTCAGTCAAAGTTCATTTTGTTTTCTCATGCTGCTTACATTTTGTTATCAGTCAGACAATAAATGGAGACAATTTTACATTTTATTTAAATACAATTTGTCTATAGCCTATTTCATGTCTGTTTCACATTTTGTGCTCTCTTGCCAGCAAGAAGTTGTCATATTTGCTAAACCTTTAGAACAAAGTAACACTTAAATCTAATTAAAAACGTGACTTGCTTCTTAATCAAATAGAGTTGCTAATTTATTCCTGAAAACATGCAATAGCTTTTGTAAAGCATGATCTTCATGAGAGACCATGGCGTTTCCATTATCTGAATAATTTCACAATATATTGCAGTCATTGTTTTTATGTACATCAAAGCAGCTCTGCTAGGCTTTCAATTAGGGTACCACGCACACACTGATTGTCAACAGATGGCTCCAGAATGGTTTGTTTCATGATGCAGTTGCTGTTGTAGGCTGCAAAGGAGGGACTTCAAGTTATGTTTACTCCATTTGAGGTTCTGGAAACCAAAATCTACACTTTATCTACATAACACAGTACAAGGGTTAAATCATCTCCTCCGGGACCCTCAGATATTCGGCAGCGTCCTGGACGGCTGAAGGGCTCTGCACGCACATCTAACACAAACAGGCGATAGCAACAGGCGCAGACACCATCACACAGACACCTAGCGAATTTCAGGGGCTTTGAACATAACCTGCCCACAGAGCAAGCAAGGAAGTGGTATGGACAGGGACACAAGAAGCCTCTCACGGGGCTATCCCACTGCTGAGGGAAGTGAGGAAGGAGCAGCTGAGCTGCGCAGGTGACCCCGTTGGGTGAGCGGGCGGTGGCTCTGGGCAGCAGCGGCTGCTGAGGGGCTGAGGAGCAGCAGCCCGACGTGCAGCCACAGCGCTGGGCCCTGGCTGGCTGGGCTGCGCTTCAGGAACCCCTCGGGCTCCACACGTCAGGGTTGGTCCAACGCAAGGTGCAAGCAGGAGCAGGGGCTGCTGAGAGAGAGCGCAACTCCCTGGGGAGCGCCCGGGCCCTGGAGCAGCCAGGACAGGCACAGGTACCTCAGCAGGCTTTGAGAGGGCAGATTGGGAGTCCAGGTGGAGGTGGCCAGGGCGTTGCAGGAACACAGTGGCAGAAGGGTTCGATGATCACCCCTGCCTGCACATGTGAGACCCAGTGCTGAAACCCAGCAGCAGCGACACCTCAGCAGCGCGTTCAGGACTGCGGCTCATGAAGTCTCTGACGTCCTGCACTGCAGCGCTGCTGCTATGGGGCCCGGAGCAGCCGCAAGTTTTAACCAAGTGGGTCTTGCTACCTTAAAGAAGACAGGACGAGCTGCTCTTCATATTCCCCTGAGACAGCTGAGGTGCTCAGTGCTGAAATTCACTCTGCTTTGCCAGCCTTGCTGTACAGAGCCTGCTACAGACCTTAGCCTACCCCCGAAAGGCCTCGAATAGTTAAAAAATGCACTCGGAGTGCACATTTACATGGAATCAAGAGAGAACTCTGTTTTACAGAGGTGTGCTGGGTTTTTGTTTTGTTTTCCCATGTTTTGGTCTTTTTTTCTCCCTAAAACAAAAAACTTCTTCCCTTCTGTCACAAGCAAAATATTCTCATAAAAAGCTGAATTCTAGTATACTCTATGAAAAATACTTTGTTTAAAAATAACTGAAGAAAGGTATAAGAGCCATTAATGACAGAGTAGCAATTATGTTTGTAATACCAAGAACATACCTACAGCTTGTGAAGAAAATAAGGTACAGTAACCAGGTATTACCTTTTTTAAAAAAGAAAAAAAAACACTATGAAGGAAAGGTTGTTGATTAAACTGCTTTCCTTGATGAAATATTGACAAAAACAATTTGTATTAGCAGACCTTTTGTGTGTGAAAGCCACAGTCTGCAGAGATCACTATTGCCAATGCAAAGCACTGCCTTTATGTTCTGGTCCCAAAGTTCTGCAGTATGGTTAAGAAAACAACCATCTTGTTCAGAAAATATACAGAGAACTTTTATTGAAGCTTAATTTGATCACTTCATTATGAACTATTATTCTGTCAAGTAAAGAGATGAAAATTTAGAAGGCAAATTTTCAGATCAGATGCAAATGGGTAAAAATTCTCTTGGTTACTTGGACTTAATTTTATTTTTAATAGAATTATTACATTATTGCAAATGCAATCTGATCTGTATCTGCTAATTACAGTCCCATACACCCTCAGAAATGCTAGTCTGGTTTTGCCATATTCTTGTGTGGCCGTTCCCAACCTACCAATATCACTTTCATGAAATCAGGACAGAGCTTTAACCAGCCTCTCATCTTCCCCACAACAAAGGGCCTGCTCCAAACTCCACATGCTATGGGCAGAGCTGGGGGCAGACACGACACTGACAGCACCGCCAGGCAAAGCTAGTGTTCACGAGAGGCTCATGAACACCGACCAAAACAGCAGGTGACACCAAAGAGTAACCCATGACCTTGACGCTGAAAAAAGCATTTTCCTAAACAGCTGCTAAGGTTTTGCTTAGTTTTATCTTTGTTTAAAGAATAAAATTTGTCCAGAAAAGAAAGAGAGAAGACAAAAAAAAAAAAAAGGCTGAATTTCTCTCAGGACCTCACACAATGCAAGTCAGCTGACAAACCTTCTTGTATCTATCCACTGGACCCAAATCTCATTGTCAGGAATTGAATGATTAATGACACGTGCAGGGTTCGTATTATATCTGGATTGGAAAGTTGTTTAAAAACAGCTAAGTCAGTCACAGTCTCAAAATATCTTAACATTTCCCATAAACATAGCAAAGACCAGACACTACAGATAACAGGAGGAATTATTTGTGTCATGGGTTTTCAGCAGAGGCCAAGCAAATGTTCATGTGAAAGTGACTGTCCTATCAAGATGGGAAAACATCCTTCAAACCACCAGCAGCTGGGTATTTCTCCACTAAACCATTCATCAGCCATGCATGGAACTTCAATCAATAAGTAACCTTAAGGAATTTCTGTACATAGAATAGGGTAAAATGGTACTTGCCAAACTCATGGGAAGAAGACATCACTGATCCCTATAAATAACACTCAGATTTCATCAATTTGTCCCAGTCTATCTGGCTGCAGACTGCATGGAATTGAGAAGGTTCCTTAAATGGAAGGATTCAAAATTAAACTAGGCAATAAATATAACCCAGATTCTCTAAGCTATCTATAATTTCAAATTAGGCCAGCTCAGTTAAAATTTGCAGATGCAATGTAGAAAGCAAAATGTATGTATTTTTACCTCCTACACTGTCACAAGAACTCAAATTTCAGCGTAGGAGATGACAGTGTTCTACAGTGTTCTACACAACCCCAAAAGTGAAATCACACCCACTCACAGCAGGGCATGCACAGTAGCTAGGACAACTCTACACAGCCTATCACATCCAAATGAACACCCTCACTACCACCAGAGAATTTTAATTTCAACTCTATTATCCTTATGGAAATAACCATCTTGCTTTGAGTTTCACACTAAAAAACTGCTCAGCATGAAAAAGAGAAATTCACATAATATCCCTTCCCTGTGCTCCATTCTCCAAGATGATCTTCACTGAAAGCAGAGATTCCTCTCATCATGGTACTCAATGTAGTTAGCTTTTGTAAGACAGATCAAAATGACAAGATTGTAATTTTGAGAAGAAAATGAGAGTTCAGATGGTCAGATGACAATGTCAGCATCCTGTGAGGGAGTCTGGGAGTCTAACTTTCAAATGTTACTTGGTTTGGGATGAGACAGAAAGCTGATTGCTAAAAGAAATACTACACAAACATTTTGTTTCAGTAGGTCACACTGTTTAACTTCATTTTTTACACTTTAAAACCATGTTATGTTGGTTAAAATATTTTGTCTTTTGCATGTTGTGAATAAAGTAGTAAAACTTGGAGAGTCAAATGAAGCAGTAACAATCTGTAAAAAAGCTACGTGTACCTAAAATATTTCAACTTTACCAAATCAACATTTGGAAGCATTATAAAATAATATAATCTTAAAAGAGGACTTTAATGCAGATAAAATACAACAGCCCAACTGGCAATTTATGGTCATTAACACTTCCAAAACGTAACAGAACTTCAGTATAGATGGAATTTGGACTCTACCTAGAAAATTACTCTCAGAGTTTAGTGCTAATGTAACTTCTAACCTAAAGTTCTGGTTCATTACAGCCACATTCTGTGAGGGATAACACTTCCTTCTTACATGGCAATCTCTTTCAGGAATAGAAGGTTAAAGGAAGATCTAAAATAAGTCAACAATTACATGGACTCATGGAGAAGAACGCCAGTGGCAGAGAATATGCTACTACATACTGAAACATTCAGTGTTTTCTCTTACGCCTTCTATATAGGTAATATTATAAACCTGACTTTGTATTCTTCTCAAATCCAGCAAAATCCCAAAGGAAATGGACAATGTAACAGATTCAGAAAGCCTCAAAGAGGGCATTTGAAGAGAAATATGACCCTTTCTCTGCTCAGCCCACCCCAAAGAGAAATCAAGTTCCTTTGTCCCGCTTTTTTGTTCAAATTTGCCATCGTTCCATAGAACTGACTTTTCAAGAATGCCAGCTGGACAGGACTGCCCTTTCATGTGCTGTTTCTGGCTCACACAAAAGATGTCACTGCAAAGAAGGGTTGCCAGGTTTTATTAAGCTAAACACCTTAAGACCCTGACACTGGAATCATTTTTTCACGCCAGAGTTAAAATCACCCTCACCCAGTGGGATTGGTAGCGGCAGGGGCACCGATTTAAACATTTATATGCTTGCTATCAAAGCACCCTTCTACATCCATCAGACTTTTTCCTCCTATAACAGGGGGTGGCTTCTCACTTTACTAGAATGAGATTTCACTGTGAATTGGCAAGCTATAATTACCAACTTTCCGCAGCTCAAAAGAAGTATCAAAGTGATGTCCAGCTGCCAGGAGGAGAATTGCATAATTAATTCCTGACTGTAATGTTGGCTCTGATTCAAATGCCTTCTTGAACCTAGAAAAAACAAACATACAAGTTTACTTTCTAAATAGTGCAATCTAACAGGGGCATAATTATACTTTCAGGTACTTTAAGTGCTTATCTTCTATTTACACAGCAAGAATTCATGGAAGCAAAAGCATTTTACTGTTTTCCACACATGCTTTGTAGTTGTTCTTAGGAGTGTTATTTATACATCCTCCTCCCATTTCCTTCCTCCTCACACAACAAACATAGACCCTACTCATACACCACAGGATAGCTATAATACTTTATTGAATGTGCAATTTTCAAAGAGATTAAAGAAAAAATAACACTATCATCTTGTAAAAGAAAGACTTGTTTCACAGTTACATATTTGTGGAGTATTTAATTCACTCTGAAAAGTATCAGTTTTCACTGGTTTAAGACCTTAGATTATATTTTGGATCTGCTATGATGACAGAGGATATCAAAACTTGTTCACATGAAGGTGAGCAATACGACATACTCAAATTATATTTTGCACTATTTCAGGTAGTACAAGTTTTATTCTTTACTGTCTCACTGCCATTGCCATAGGGGCCTATTTACGTAAGGAATGGGTTGATTCTCCTTGGAGAAGGAGAATCCTTTGGAAGGGAGCAAGGGCATGGCAGCAGTATTCATCTTACTCATCAAGCCTTCGAGTTGTCTTACAGAAGTCCAAGGGCCTCACGGAGGTGGCTCTGATGGCCCAAGCCACCGGGCTGCAGCCAGGCTCTGTGGTGCTCCAAGGCTGCCACCAGCCTGCACAAGGTGACCACCGCAGCCTGCACTTTGGTCCTCCAGGGCTTTCAGCTCTCTGCTGAATGACACCCTCCCTTCCTGCTCAGAGCCCTCATCTCTTTCACTCTTTGAAGCACAAAAATAAATAAATAAATAAATAAATAAAATCCGCAACAGAACATCCCTCCCACACACTCTATTTTTCCTAGATTAGGTACCTTGGGAATTTCTGTTCCTTGGCTCTATCTTTTCACCACAAATTGCTTTGACATCTCACCTTGCACCAAGAATTAGTAAAAACTTGCACCCCATAAAGCTTATTTACTACTCCTAAATCATTAAAATCAGAGGGTTATATATTCCTTATTTGGTGTGATTTTATGCTAGCATCCTTAAATCTGCCTCATATAGTTCGAACAACAAACATCTACCCATATAGCTTGAAGAGGAAAAATCTGCAGACTGAAAACTAACCTATAATAATAATCCTAACAAGCTCAAAATATTCACAGAATTTCCCAAGTAATTCACCAATCACACCTGCTCAGCTGAACTGATTTTAATTCAGCCAGTGCAATCTCTGTGCGTTGTCAAGTCTGGAGTATCACCCGAGGATCCTGCACGCTGTCATGGAAAGGAGCGCAGGTTTTAAAGGCAGCCCCTAAAGCAGAGGCTGACTTAGCTGATGCAATTATAAATTCCCTCCGAGAGCTGAAAACTTACATTTAGGGAGATGTTGTGGTGCACACACTGAATTAGAGACGAAGAAGTGCAAAGATTTCAATAAAGACTTGATAATATTAGTGAGCCCAATCTACACTGTCAGAATGCAACAAAAAGTGACAGTTAATAATTAACCTGCCATCTCTTGCCTCATATTTATGAGAAAGATGTCTTGTCTTTCTTGTCTTTTTTTTTTTTTTTTTTTTTTTTTTGGATGAGGGGGATGGTCAGAAAACCACACTTCCTTCCTATTTCTTCCTTTTTTTGGAACAGACCAAACCTGCTTGACACTACTAGCTGCTGCAAGGCTGAAGATTTGGTTCTGCCACCAAGTTCTTCTTATCCTCTGCCCTTCTCCTTCCTCCCGCTGCAGCCTTGTGTCTGTAAGACGGCGCGAGAATCTGGGTGGCAGGGAACGCAAAGGATCTGGGCGGCAGGTAGGGCAGCAGCGCCGCAGAGGCACCGCTCCTGCGCATGCCCTGGCAGCAGGAGGGTAGCCCCAAGGTAGCCCTGCTGGGGCTCTGCCCCCTCCAAGGGCCTTCAGGGAGGCGGTGACTCAACCTGCCAGACACAGCAGGCCAGCCCTATGGCTAGTGCTGGAATTCAACATCCAGCATGAAGTAAAATGAAACCAAGGCAGCTGACCCACCCGGCAGTCAAATCCCAGCTTGGCTTAACACGCACCACCTCGCAGTAGTGTTTGCTTTTGGGAAGTAAGCCCCAAACCTGCCTGCATCAGTTCTACTGTCTGGAGGCATCGAGGATTATCCAGACTGGCCTGTCAACATCCTGCCCTGCGGCAGGAGCTGCTTGTCTGCCCCCAGCTGAGAGACCGGCCCTTACTCCTCGGGGTGACATCTCTGCCTGGCTGCTAGCGCCGCACCTCAGCCCCGCAGCTGCCCGCCGGGACGCTCGCACCTCGGCCAGCAGCGTGAGCGCAGCTGCAGAACAACACACCAGCAGGATGCTGGATGCAACCCCTGTTAAAGTAGGGTTTTTTTTAGTTTAATTATGTTAGCACATCTCAGAGCTTATCTGTTTTTAGGTCAGTTCAAATGAGGAAAAAAAACAAAATGCCCAGCAGCGAACACAAGTCTTATTTATTCGTCAGTAATACCTAGTATTTAAATTCAAGTCTATGGTTTTTCTCCTTACATTAGACTGTGACACTAGCAAATTACTTTTTAAAAATAGAATCCTGAAAGCTTGCTATGGACTATGGCTTAGTGAAATACAAATTTTCTTTAATTCAAAACTATGAAGTGGAGGGGAAAACATACTGTATTACTGCTATACTTTATCTTTAAAAGTCCAGATAGAACTAGAAAACTGTAAAACATTAAAATCAGACATGTATTTTAAGACCATAAATGGTAAACAATTACATATTAACTTTCTCCAAAGGCGGTTTTAATCTGAAGTTGACTAAAAGCAAGTAATGAATAGCAAAGGAGGAAGAATGTTTTTAAATCTAAACATTTGCTTTGACACATGGCTGATGAACACAAGACCAGAACCAGAATCTGATGTACAGAGTATGCACAACATAAACAAAGATTGTCTGTATTCTCAAATGCTCTGTTGCAATGGAGAATGCACGGAGCTCATCCTGGCAAAAAGCTGGAATGGCATCCAGTGCCTCCATTCAGAGTATGTCCCTTTTGAGAATTAAAGTCTGAGGGTTAAAATGAGAAAATAAAAGCAAACTTTTTAAAAAACATATTCCACATGACAGTTATCAAAACATGGTGCATTTCAAAAATCAAGAAAAATATGGTGATGTTGAAGCAAATATTTACAAGTTTGAAATAGTTTTATTACTTGTAAGCGAGGAAGGCAGAAAAGAACAGAACGGTACATCTGTTCAGTGTTACACCTGAGCACCTGTAAGCCTAGCGGAGTAATATCCAGCAGGCTGTAGATATGTCTATTGACTTAAGTCTAATGATTGTCCACTGCAGATTCGTAAAAACAATATATTAAAAAAAAATTATTTGGAGGAAGGGGGCAATGACCTATGACAAGGACTATCTGAAGTGCTTTACAGACTGGGATGTTTGTCTTCCTAGAACCAGATCAGTGGACTAGACAAATCTCTCATTCTTTATATATATGCAGCACTCAGGCTAGAAGATTAATTGTATCCCTTGAGAACACCAAATATCTGGAATAAAAGTTAGAAATGTATTCTTATTGAAGAAATACTTTTCAAAAAGAACACAGACCAGAAAAACAGTACTCACCAGAAGGTCCCTTTGTCTCTGCTTTCTGTATCTGTGAATCCAGATTCCAAAAACATGTCCTTGTAGATTCGCCCAACCAGGCAATACATATCTGAAGCTACTTGGTCTTCCTGTTCTACCAGGGGAGCCATAATTTCTAGAGCTTTCTGCCTGTCTCCAGGCAGATTTCGCCTATTAAAATATTTATTGTGATAAATAAAAAGTTAAGATAAACTTTTTTCATGATCACTTGTAAATATGTATACATATTTTGTCCACCTCAACATTTTTTCTAGACACAATGGACTATATTTTTTGTGTGCAGACACATATACATATACTTTTTTTATTGCAGGACACCCTTATTGAACTGCTTTATAAAAGTCTTGAAACATGCTCTTTCTCATAAAATACCAACAGGTGCAAAGCAGTGGCAGTAACAATAAGAAAAGCCTCAGGAGCAATTCTTAGTCTGGAGAAAGAAAATTCAAATAGCATACAATCCTTTATTACTAAATATCAATATATAAACTTAGATTTCATATCTATTTAAGATTTCGCTTACAGTCACTCATCCTAAAAAGAGATTTTATCTTGTGACTTTTTATACATATATTTTGAAAAAAAAATAAAAAGAAAAAAGAGTAAAAAAGACAGATTGAATTCTCAGGATAAGAAAGGTTAAGGAGTCAAGCCAATGAGGTAATAGTAATAAAAACACTCCATACAAATAAGCTACATAATTGCAAGCATTAAACACTTCCTGGTGAGTCACAGTTTGGACACATACATCATTACCAAGACTTCAGAATTTTTTAAACATATTTTTGTACTGAACAATCAAATGGCTCCTTTCTCAATAGAAGCCATTCTTCATTGGTTTGGGAGAGTTCTGTTTTGTTTTCTTTTGCAGAAGTTTCTTGAAGCATTTTAGTAGCTATAATTTGCATTAGGAGTGTATACAATGGCTTTTTGAAGGCTACCTCTTTAAAAAAACCCAACCAAACAAAGCAAAACAAAACAAACCCACAATCGCCAACAGAATGCAAATATGAGGGCATCTTAAAGCAGATACTGCTTAATCAGAAATTGATCAATGGAAGTTCTTCTTCCCGCCAAACAGAAACAACCCAAAGCTCTGACATGTCTGCATGGGCAGCGTGTCGAGCATGAAAGACCAGAGCATTTGTTCTCTCAGCAACGAATGAGCTCCCAGAGCTCGTGCATGCAACTCCAAAAGGAAGCGACGTAGAAGTATAGATTTACATTAAGCAGAACTAAGCAACAGAGAAAGAATGAGCCTTGCATGATAACATGAAAATAATGAAAAGAACAGAGGAAAAGCACTCAGCATTACATTGGTTCTCACCCCCTTGTTTAAGGTTTGCTTCCCTTTGTCTTTTCTAGTACTGACCACACTAGTGAAGGAACAGGGATAAATCCGCAGCTTCTTTACGTTTGCTGGCTGACTTCCACCGCAGAAGGGTTATTTTCAGAGTGGAATCTCAGACAACTCCTCTGCGGTCACAGGTTGACTATCACTAATCCTAATCAAACCGATAGCTATTTGAACTTGATGAGAGTAAGACGGGCCCAGCAGTGCTTTATGATAACAGCCATTTATACTTTGCTGGTCTCCAGAGAGCGAGGTCTTTTCTCTCTGCTTGCTCTTCCACCAGCACTGCACTTGCACACTTGTGGTATTTAGGTCAGGCTAATCCCACCTGAGCTGCTCTCTCCCTCAGTACTCGCGACATAAATGAGAGGCAAAAGATGAGACTTCTTCGATAGCAAACATTCAAACATGCATCTTGAACTCCACCAGTCAGCACCAGACCATCCAGACCTGACCTAGCTCAGGACCTGCCTTCAAATTCCCAACAAGCTGAAAGCAACAACTAGTCCAAGTAACACCTTCCTCACTGAATCAGGCGCACAACAAAGCATGAATAATATTTTTATGGTTGTTGCTGATTCTGGTTGAATTTACAATCTGAAGAAGGAAGAAAGGGGAAAAAAATGATTGGAGGCACAGCATGGAATTTCTGTCATGGTAGATGAGCTGCAAGACCAAACACTACATTTTAGTCAAACCTTTAAAAGTAGATTTTTCTGTCTTCAAGATCTCCCAGCAGAACCAAGGCAATACAAAGGTCTGTCAGAAAGGATTGTATTGTATTTTTGCAGCAAAAAGTAGTTTTAAGCACTGCAGTGAATATGAGTCCTGTTTTCAAAAGTGACTTTATTTTAGAAAATGGTGACCTTGGCATCCAGGTAACTTCTTACAGACTCATTGGTGTATAGTGATGGTTGTGAAGGCTTAAAAGTAGCAGATATGTGCTGGATTTTTAATTTGCAAAGCTCACAAATTTATCACAAAGTAGGAACAAACAGGGCTCAATATTTATGCCTTTATAATAGACCAGAAAGAGTCTGTACATTTTATTCAGACAGAACTATGCCAGGCAGCTTTTTTGATAACAGATCTATCCCTTCAACTTATTACTTGAGACAGTTTTGATATCACTTGGATGCTGCATGCAGTTTTGAGCCTCCTCAGTAAACCTGAATTACAATATTCAAAGCTGTGAGAGAAGCAGAAAGATTTGTTTTTATCTGTAGATATCTTGTAAAATCTGAACACCTGCTGAACCTTACTCAGCTCTCCTGAACGTCAACGGCAAAACCATATTCTTCACTGTGAAAAAAAAAGCAAAGGAGCAGTGATTCTTTATAGTTTCCTCTGAAATTTTCCCTTTTAATGCTTTGCTCAATTGCTTTTTTCTATATTTTCATGGAGAAAAAAATGGGCTTGGGTTTTATTTAATCCAAGAAAGCAATGCATGTTGCTGTATGTGGAACATTTTGTACGTGCTCTCAGACATCATGAAAAATTGCTTTTTGTAATTGTAAATAATTACAATAGAGTGAAGTCTGCTGATTGACATTCCTTGATAAAAGTTCTCCTCCCATCTCCTGACACTGGAATGCCTAAGACTCAGATGAGAGTATGTCTAAGTCAGCATGAATGTTGCAACACTCTGCCACCCAAACATCCACTTTAGGAGTGTATTTTACAGAGTATTTTATTTGTTCTGCTCAGCACAAATTCAAGTACTAGAGAGAAAAATTTAAATATACATACAGACCTACGGAAAGACAATTCATGCAGGCGAAAGAAAGAACAGAATCTGAGAGTATGGAAGGATAACTTAATGACAAATTTCATCACTAGTTTAATCACAAAACTCCAAGTCCCACAGAAATGCTTCAGTGAAAAACCTAAGGACGTAGACCGGAGCAAGACGATTCCAGTATAGGAACATTCAGAACATTCACCAGGATCATCAGCTCTTGTGTGAAATTTCCAGTACTGATTTACTGCTATCCAAATACGAAAGAAAGGGGTAGATTCTTACCTGTTCAGGGCAAATGCATAATGAAACCTCACATGGTGGTGGGAGGCCAAGTCAAAAGTAGGCAGTTTTTCTAAAGTTTTCACCAATTTCACAATGGAATCATAATCCTTCCAAAAGAAGGGAATAATGAAGTTTTAAGTGGTTACATTGAGGTATGCCTATATAAACTCCTCTTTGAACTAAGGACTTGGTAGGTCTTACTAAGATGTATTTGCAGATTATTGCAAGTTTTATGGACTTCAGTTTCTTCAGTCTCAGACTGCAAATGGCCTGGCACATAGCCAAATTGTGAATATGCACAGTATTCAGCAGGGAAATACTCTTTGGTCTTTTGTTTTGCTTGAATATGGATCTAGGGAAATTTTAGTACATAGATTTCATGCCTACGAAGTTAGCTTCAGGGGACGAACACTTTTCAGAGTTCAACTTCGATGCTAATACATTGCTAATACAATGCTAAGTGTATCTCCACTAAAGTTTCCCAAAACTCCGGAGTAAGCAACTCCAGAGTTAGCATGAAAGCATAAAAATAAAACAAAACCTTTCAACACCATAGTTCATATGGCTTACTCAGACATGTTTAACAAAAAAAAGTCAAATGTTTTAGAAGCAACAGTTAGTAGTTGAAATTATGAAAAATAGAGTGAGCACCAGTCAGACAAGTAGAAATGCATACAAGCATATTGCATTGCCCTGAGAAACATCCTAAGTAGGGTGACACAGCTCACTCGTAAGAACACACGTCAGTGTAACACAGAAGCTACCACAGCATTTAAGTTGTGTACACCGAAGGTCGTTCACCCCATATTAAAGCTGAGGCAAAAAATACTTTATATATGATATGAATGTTGTTAGGTGTTCTTATAAATAGCTAGAAAGCACTGTTATTTTAAAGACATACTATAAAGTCTATAACTACAAAATAAAGGAAAAAGCATCAGTGAATATACTGTAAGGGATTTTTACTGGTATCTGTTACGTATATAAACAGCAAAACAGTGCAAACTAGACTAGAATTAATTTACTACACTTTAGAGTATTTTTGAGCATCAAATTCATACCTGAATGTCTCTGTAGGACAGCAGCAGGTTTATTACAATGTCAGCAGACAACACTTCAATATTATCGACTCGTTGTCGAATCCTTGCCAGCTCTGCTGCAAGTTCTTTGCCTGTGTAGAGGGTTCGGGCCTTCCTGATATCATTGAGAATGGATTGCCGGAAATACTGGCTGGAGAGCAACAACTTCATGTTAGCAATTTGGGACAAGGTCCTTGATGTTTTTGTTTCTGGCTCTACAGCTACAATTTGGAACACTTTTTTGAAAGAGCAGCTGTTGAATCAGTGGAAAGCTTTAGAACAGCTAAATTATTCAGAGGGAAACATCAGTGTGTCTCAACAGGAGACAAACCTCATCATCTTGAGGCAAAACAGTTTCACATTTATATCATCAATACAAATATATCCATTTTATAAAAGAGTATGAAAAGAGAACTCACCTTGAGCTGGCCTGTGCCACTTTTAAGAGTTGAATAAATCGATCTACCAAAGGTAAGCATATAGGCCCAAGCAGCGACTCAAAACTGGGTTGCATCAGTTCTGTTAGTCCCTTCATAAAACTGCTGTCGCAGCAGTACACCTTGTTGTGCGGAGTTATCATGTAAGGAACAAATATGTAGTTACCAGTACACATCTGTAGGAGAACAAGATACAGTAGTTAGGGCAGTGGTGGTGTGACAAGCCTCAGCATCAAACATCTGCAGATATTACGTGCAGAATTCACCTGTTAAAAAACAAAGTGAGATTTCCTGCTTACCGCAGCAAGGCAAGGATTTTACCTGTAAAGTCCAGGATTATATAAATCAGTTTTCGTCTCAAACCTGATATACACCTTTAATGTATTCTTTTGTATTTCTGAACTGTATTCTATAAAATGAGCCTTTTTAAAGACAGCACTTTTGCCTTAAAATAGCAAGGATATTGAATAAATAGGAAAGCAATTTTGAGTAATCACAAAGTGACAGATAGACTTAAATGCAAGACAATGTTTTAAGGTGATATTCAGAAGGTGACAACAGCCCTTTGGGATTTACTATATTGCTTGTCATGCTTGCAGATGTTACACACAGCCACTTGAATCACAATATGAAAACTGAACAAACTAATCCTCACGTGAACTGGAAGACGACTGACAGAGTTTAGGATGAGAACGATAAATGAAATTCACTTCTGTGCTGCAAACCCTTATGGTCAGTGGGACTTACATCCATATGTATTTCAGAATAATCACTTCTGGAATGTTTTTGTATCACCAGACCATATTGATCTCTATATAGCATGTATAACAGACACTCTAGAGAAAAAAAATAAATTTTCTTCCAGGAAAGAGCATCTGCTGCTTGTGGTAGGCACAATATTTGAATATTTGCACTGAATATTTGCAGTTCCGAAATACCTCAACTTTGAAACAGCGTACCGTCAAGATCAGCAGGAGTTGCACCATTTGGCCATCAAAGCTCAGGCTACGCTCTTGTATTCCGCCTACTACTGAGGTAGTGCCCAGCAACACAGCAAGAAAAAGTTCAAGGAAAGAAATTTGGAGATCCTTGATTTTGGTGCCCCTAAATTGTGTTGAAGGCTTCCCCAGAAGTTATGACAGCAATGAGGACAGTTTCAGTCTCCTCTGGCAGGCTGGGCCTCATACTGAGATGCAGTCAAATGCATAGTTTTCAAATGCATAAGACAAGGTGTGCCCATAAAACATACATTTTAATGAGCATGTAAAGATTTTAAGAACATGGAAGTCAGGAGGTACTGAACATGTTTTGTGTGCAGATCAGAGACTGGACATTGAAAGTGCAGGATTTTTTTTTTTTTATATATCTATTAGGCTGTGAAACTGTAAGACCTCATTATATGGCCCCTACTGATTCATACAGAGAAACTGCATAGAATTTAAGCTTTCCTGACATGTGCACTTTCACGAGATCCACCGAGCTTTTTACAACTAACTCAGAATTTGTTTGGAGGTTGTTGCATACACATCTCGCTGCATAAGAGTGTAGCAGTTCCACAGCAAACTTGAGAATTAGGATGTGTGATAACAATATTTTAATGAGTAATTAAGGAGTGCAATACTAGAATTCAAACTGCTTCTCTTCACAGTGTGAGAGATGAATGGACATATCTACTTTCAGGAAAAACGAACAAAAAACCTCCACTCCATTAACTCCACTAAAACTTAATAAGCTCCACAGTTAAAATCATAAAAGAAAAAAAGAATTTGATAGAATGTGATTATACTTTTGTTATTAAAAAGTAGGCAGTCTATTCTCCTTTTTTTTTCCTCTTTTGTTAATAAGGGTGAAAAGTTAGGGAAGCTAGAGCCAAGAGAAAAGGCAAGTGGCTGCAGATTTCCAGGGGCAAATATTTTACTTCCTAATGTTTATTTAGTGCATTAAAAATAAACTTAGAGAGGCTTTCAGGAAGATTTCTCTGACCTCTTGCCCATTGATTTCAAAAGTACAGTTCTTAAATAAGTCAACTTTGAAAAAGGACATTTCCAGCTTTTGAAACCCACAGAGCTCAAAGTTTATCCTGGCATAATGGTCAGGCCACCTACAGAGACAGGACTGGAGTCTTCATAAGTAATTCTGGAAGCAGGAAGACTACTCTTCTCCCTCACAGTACAGAGTGCTTGAGTCTATTTTTGAGCAAGAACTCCTACCATCTGATGCCGAATGTGCTTTCTGCAGGAAGGACACCTAGGCCAGCAAAAATTAATTCCTCTACATTTTCTCTACCAAAGGAAAGCAGCTGGTAATGCTACAGAGCCTGCAAAGAAGGAAAGGCAGACCCACAAGCCTCCAGACACAGAGTACAACAAACACAGTGAAGAACTGAACAGTAAAAGGCAGGAAAAACTGCAAGGGAGAAAAACAGAGAATGAAGCAAACCTGCAGGGGTCCAGAGAGTCATACAAGTAGCGCAGGTTTCTCCAGGACTTGTCTCAAGGCAAAGTCTCACCTGGATGCTTTAGTGTCTGGCATGTGGGAAGATAGTTGCCTTGTCCTCAGTGTGGCTTTAATTTGGGTGTTAGCTTAACCTAGACATGCTTTGTGGGGAGCTCTGTATCTCTGAAACCTCAAAAATTTTGCCAGACAAACAGGTAGGTACAGCAGGAGGGTGGGGGGAGAAAAAAACAGTGCAAGATCATAAGCTTCCATTTCCTTTGTAAATCAGGTTAAAAACAGAAAGAAAAACTTCACATTCAGTGAAGTTAAGAAATATTGATCTAAATTTCACTCTCCAGGTTAAAGGATATATTAAGGATTAATAAACTGGACTTGACAAACCTAGTACAAGTGACTTAATGGAAAAAAAAATCTAAGTTATATTTTATTTACTGAAGGAGGTGGGAGAAGGAAGATAAGATAAGCGACAGCAAGACTGCTCCCACATAATAAAGTTTGTGGTCTCCCACAACGCTGGTCTACTGGTAAAAAAGGAAACACAGTGTTGCCAAACAAGGCTGTTTCTACAGCTTGAGTTGTAACAATCCTACAGATCTGGACACACAGAATCCAGAGCAACACGTTACAGAGATACCAAACCATGTTTTTTTAGATTTTAAGCAAATTTTCCAAATTACTCTGTTTCGGTTCTCTGCTGTAAGGCATCCACCCGGCTAAGCTGATAGCATTGCTCTGCTGTGCTGAACACGTTGGGTAACCCCTGCTAGCACCACCTCGGCTGCTGAGCAAGGCTTGGTGCCGCTAGGTCACTGCACTGCCACTGTTCTTCAGGGGTCTGCCACTGACCTCTGGACAGGTCACTTAAGAGTCATTTCTCTAGAAAAAGTTAAGTCCTTTGTCGTTGTCACAAATGCAGTGTAGGGGAAGGGACCTTGCTGGGCAGCGAGGGTCGGGCAGTGCCCTAGGGGCTGCTCCCTTGCCAGGCAGGGCCAAACCACAAAACCAAGAGCAGAGCCTGGGCTCATCCCACTCCTCGCTCGCAGTGCACACAAGCTCAGTCTAGCTGCTTCACTGCTTCCCTCATCCCAACTCCGATCTCACAAACTCTGCTTTCTCTCCCAGCCCTAATTAACTCCGCTCAAGACCAAGTTTGCTGAGTGCCCATGACAAAATAGCTACTTCTCTTTTGATCCACTTTGACTCACCCTGTGATGTGCACTGAAAGTAGCAGCACCAAAGCTATTCACAAAAAAAGTTTAAGTCCTTTCCTGCAAGAGTGACAGAGCCCTGGAACAGGCTGCCCAGAGAGGTTATGGAGTCTCCATCTCTGGAGATCTTCCAAACCCGCATGGACGCCACCCCATGCCACATGCTCCAGGTTTCCCTGCTTGAGCAGGGACTTTGGACCAGATGATCTCTAGAGGTCCCTTCCAACCTCAACCATTCTGTGATTCTGTGAAAAACAGGGCATTTCTGAAGGAGCAGCACTCAAAGTACTACTGCAGTACTTTCGGTTACATCAACACTCGTAAGGTGCAAATAGCACAAAGGAGCTTCAAAAGGGGTCAGAAAAAGATCCCCCAATCAAGAGTAGGTGCTAGAAGTGTCATTTTCCAGCCCAATTTGTTTATGAGTCATCATTATTTACTGCTCAAAGGTTCAAAATAGAGCCCTGAAAGTTCTGAAGTTTCTGCAGGTCACCTGAGCCATGAGCTAGGACGCATTAGTGAAAACAAGGAGTGAAGGATCTGGGGCCAGGCCAGCTGCGAGCACCTGGGCAGCCTGGGGCACAGGAATTCAGGGCGTTGGGTGCGGTGAACGTGCCCTGAACTCTCCGATGAGCTGCACTGGTTATAGCTAGGAGATATGAGCACACGTATCTACACAGGCCTTGGGCCAGCACAGTTGGTACCCGGCGGCATGAGGCAAATATTAGAGAGAATATTTGTAGAGCAGTGCCACAGCGCTTGTCATCAAATCAGTCCAAATAATCAGAAAACAGAAGTACTGGCTGGAGCCAGTTATACATGCATGAATGTTTACCACCAAGTGACTAAATCTGTGAATCATTTTAGGAATGTTTTAATTGCTCTATATTTTTCTAATGTCCCTTTCTAGCATCCTGTTCAAGATTTTCCTCTGCAAGTTTTATATAATAAGACCCAGTGCTATCTAGATGAACATTTCCGTTCTGCACATTTACCTCAGACCTTGAGTTTACCTTCAAAAGCAGGAGGAAAATCTGCCACATCCTAGCAAGCCAATGGCACCTAGTTCTCTTAGTTCTCTGAGGTTCTTTATTAACATTATCCTTTTGGAACCATTTAATAGAGAAATATTCACAGACAGAGAAAACAATCCTTGAAGACAAGAAGCAAAAGGCCTCACACCTCAATTCTTCCACACGACACGTTGCTCATGGATGGCAGGATCTAACAGAATCTCACACACCTGCCCAGATGACAGGTCAGCACATCTTAAATGTAACTTGGCTTTTTAAAGATTAGAAGAGGAGAGAAAAATTACCGGTCTCTCTCACAATGGAAACTTTCTTCTTACTTCTTCTTACATTTAATTATGATTAAGCTAACCTTTTTTGTACTTTTCCTAATAGTTCTCTTTTCAAAAATATCTGCTCTTATTTCATTTCTTCTGATGATCTGATTTTTATTAAAGGCAATTCTATGACTGCACATGGTATTACATGCAGCAGATGGCCAAATCCTAAAACAAGTTATTAAATCTATTCCTTTCATCCCCCAAACACACAATAAATCTACAGGTGGTTATGTTTTAATGAACACAGACTCCAAATCCCACCCAAGTGAATGACAGCCTTGCTATTGATCTCAAAAGACACATAACCAGGCCCCACACCCCAAATAAATTAAAGCACAGAGATTGGCTCTGCTCTGTTAAATAGTTCCCATTTTCTTTTGACGCCCAGAAATGAAAGCCCACTGCAACCATGCTATATCCTAAATGCTTCTTAGAAAATGGGCATATTTTTTACTCGGTCCTTTCATCATATTCATAGAGGAATGAAAAGTTCTAACTTTTTCCAAGGTAACTATGTGCCAAATATATTAGTAAAGGAATTCTAAATGCACAAGAAGGAGTAAGAGCTGTTGAGGTACCATAAATAACAATAAATACCACAGCTGTCATTAGCAATACAGTATTTATTGATGGTTACTGCCCAGCATTCTCAATATTTGAATACCAAGATCAAACTGTCCCCAAATCATTTGTCAGAGAAGACTGTATTAAAAATCCCCGGCACTCTGTGGTCCTGCTCTTGGGGCCACTTGTCCCTCCACTATTAGGTGAGCAAGAACCTTAAATGAAACATGAGCACTGTGTTAAGGTGCTACTGAGATCGGCTTCAAATCGTACGTGTAACATCTGAACATTAATCTTCCTCACATTCAGTTAAAAATGAAATGAGAGGTGGGAAAAAAAACACCACTTGGAGCCTGCCTTGTAGCTTTTCTCCAAGGCTGGTAACATTCAAAGCGGGGAGAACTAGGATGAAATAAAACTAGTGAGCTAAAACAAAGTACAATCATGTGCTGTAACCTTTACTCCAACAGCTCTTTATGAGACTTTTTACTAGTAATTCCTAGAATGGTTTTGCTGCTTGGTTGACCTCAAAGATAAGATAACAGCAAAAATGAAGGTTTAGTTTTTGAATATCAAAGTAACTGCCTCTTGTCAAACTATCACTCCCCGTAAAACTACATATTTTTGATACTACTGGAACATTTGGAATAGATCCAAGCTCTATCAACTAAATAGCTATAAAACCACATATAACAGGAAATGAGTTTATGTTATCTTTCACTGCTTTGCACAAGTTTCATGCAGTTTACCCTCACTGTGTAACCTCACATTCATCCTTATTTTAAGCAGAAAAATCCAGACAGAAGAAAAAATGGATTTTGGTTGAAAGTGCATTAGGATCCTGGTTGGATCCATCCGAAAATGGGTATTTTTTTTCCCTCCGTGTCCACATTTTCTAGATGCCAGTTATATTTCTTCCATATTTGCAAACGCAATTGCTCAAATAAGGTAAGGGTGAGCATGAAACTCAAGTGTCTCTGAAGAGTGATACCTTTCATGTATCAACTTATCCAAAAGTCTTACAATTTAAGAACAAACGTGATTTTCAGAAAACAGGAATTGCATTCCTTACCTCAGCTGCTAAGCTAATTTTACTGGCTCTCCTGTTCTAACCCCTGGGAAAACACTTCCTCCCAGAAAAAATGTTATGTGGGTGCACTTGAAAACACTAGAGATTCTCAAGGCACACATTCTTTAGACAGCTTCTGCTGAAACATTTCTAGAAGTGAAAAAAATGACAGTTTCTTAGCCACCTATCCAAATTTAAATGTTCAAGTGGAACAATTTTTTATCAAATGGATAGAGGCCAAGCCTCCTATCCCTCTCTCTAAGTGTCAGGGACTGTCATTTAAAGTGGGACAACAAGACAACGTTACCCCTTTTTTTTAGTGCACAAGCCATCATTATAGCCTAAGTCAGCCTAATAACAGTGCTCTAGTTCCTCTGAGGCATTGTATTGGACAGTCACATTATCACCTAGATTCTTTTCTACCTGGGTTGTCAGGAAAAAAATACATACATACACACACACACCCACAAAAAAACACAACGCACATGATTTTACACAGAAGGCCTTACAGTTCTCAAAGTTTCTTTTTGTCTGTGTAAAGGTCTAACTGGTTATTTTCATTAGCACAAGGTGAGACATTTTTTGGTTTATCATGCCATTCATAGCACTCTGTGAATCTCTGGAAAACAATTGTTTTTTTTGTCAACAGACACAGAAAAAAATATGGAACCTTCTTTGCTTTTCTGTTTTTAACCGAAAAAGGACACATGATTTAAAGTCCATCACACGCGCTCTCGTACACAGATGGCCCCGCACTGCCCGACAAGCCACCCGGGGAAACCAGCCTCCCACGGCCAAAGCTCCAGGTTTTCTAGAGCAACAACAGAGACAAGCGGAGCACGTGGAAAAAGACAACAAGAAAAAACAGTCAAAATAACAGATAAAAATGGTGTGTGAAAAAAATATAATGGAGAAGTACAGGCAGCAAGGAAAATTCTACTGAGAGATGAAGGCAAGGTAGGAAGTGAACTTGGTACCTAGCAACAAAGTGATACACACAGACTTTCTGCTAGGAGTTCCAGAATTCTGCATCTAACTCTAAAATACAGTAGGAAAATGTTAAATGATTCAAGCAGAAAACAGAACCAGATAAACAACATTAAATGGAACAGAAGTTTGGAATGCCTAGGATTCAGCTGACACCCATAAATCATACTTACATTATTCTTCTGGCAAATAATTTCCTGAGGGAAAAAAAAAAGAAAAAGAAGTGTTAATAGTACTGAATAACTACTAGGAAAGATATCTGATCAGTATGATTTGACGACATTAACATTTTCAACACACATGACAGGAGAAGGCTGGTTAGTAAAAGATGTTTTCTAAGCTTGTCAAATCAATCTAAATAAAGGAGACACCAAAAGACTACGGAATGAAGTGCATACATACGTACAAACACACCCTGCGGAAATTTTTCCCAGAGGGCCCCTGTCCAAAAGTTGTGCATGAATACATATGTATTCATAGTTTAGAAGCTAAAATAAGGGCTATTATGCTGTCAGAAGAACAAGCCTTAAAAATAGTAAAAGTGTGATTTCAAGTGGTTTTAAACTGACTTGCACTGAAAGAAAAGTATTAACTTCTCAAACAGGTTGAAATTCATGTTGCTCTAATAACTCTGTTAGCCAAGAATAAATTTTTACATGTTACATGTAAGATGTGAGAAAATAGGAATTCAAGCCCACCAAGAAGGAAAGAGATGGTCTTGCCCAGCAATCTGAGCACACAGCCCAGGAAGCTGCCTGAGCACAAGCAACCCATGGACACTTCAAAAATTTCGTGAGCAGCTTCAGCTCTCTGCAGCTGCCAACCCCACTGGGTTTATCAGGCAGCTACTTTCCAGCCTGCCACAGCGAGCACTGAGTCGCTTTGTTTTCCTCACAACGGGCAGAATGGAAAGAGTGTCAAACAGAGGCCTCCCTCATGCTTTCCATACTGCACTGCACTGCTGTCAGGCAACAGCTCTTCCCCCTGAATGAGGTGACGTGTTTCACACAGGGTCATTGCCAGCATTCAAAATAAAGACCATTACTATGTACACATATCCCATCAGCAAAAGTTTACCTATATTTCCTTGCCCCTTAGTTAAGTCGCATGTTGGAATTTTGTGCTTTTTACATTCCCACAACCATTTTCCATTTTGAATTCACCACTATTCTTATACACATGATCAAAACTATTACACACGCAGCAGTTCAACAGTGAGAAGAAAATCCTGCTGAGAAAACGCAATCACGCTGCATCAACTGATCCTCCTGCATCAACTGCAGAGTAAGTGCGGGCTGGAAGGAATCCAGGAGCAAGCACTGCCCTGGGGACACACAAGCAAGGCCTAGCACAGTCAGTTGCTACGTAGGTAGGGAAGGAGCCCTGCTCTCTGAAGAGATTTCACTGCTCACAGCTAAAGCACTGGCTCAGCTGAAAGCCCAAAGAAGGAGAACAGCCTTTCAGCGAGCAACAACCAGGACATGCAAGTGTCACTGGGAAGGACTTGGATTCCCTTGATATCAACCCAGAACACGGCCAGCTTGCAAGCTATGAATAAGTTTTTCCAGATGCCCATAAAGGTTGGTGTCCTGCTCTAAGTATGGGAGTTGGGCATTTAGTTCACAAAATCGCTTTCTGAGATGCTTCTCTTTTGCAACGTCTAGAGTTGAACTGCAGTCAAAGTTTATGTTCATAAAGCACCTGCCAATCAGGGCTAATGATTCAGAGGGATGGGAAGCAATTTAAAAGATTGCCACCCAAGTTGCCTGTCCTCCTCAATCCCTGCCCTTAGGGGAATTAGCAGGAGGAAGCAGGTATCAGTCGGTGTCTTGGCTGCTACAATTCACAGAATTATGGATCATTTTACACTTCTACTTTGACTTAAGCCAGCCTACCACACTAGGAGCCATGATGCTGACAAGGCAGAGGTTTGTTCCTACCAACTCTGTCCTGGTGCTGGCCATGCCCAGCCCAGCAGTACTGACAGCAGCTGCCCCTTCTAACTCAGCAGAAGGGACCACACCCCTTCTGGAGACCCCTTCAAGCTTGCCCAGAAAACTACTATTGCTGTGAGTGCTAAAGTGTTGGGATTGTCCTGCTACACCTGCACACAGCATCCATCCTCACCTAACTGTTCTCCATCATGACAGCTTACCAAACCAGGCTGGTAATTCCCTTGAATGTCAGAAACATGTGTGCAATTTCTCATTTTAAATTTGTCATTTTTTCCACAAAGAGCTATTTAATATCTGGTTATTTAACTTGCTATGATACAGTCACCTAAATCTTCTCTTGGCAAAGCTAACTTGAGTTTTTCAGCATTTTACCATGAACATATTTTCTAGGCCTCAGAACATTTTTGTCATTCTTCTGTGAACCACAAGTGGCCTCTGAATTACCTCTGGAAACAGAGAACCTATTGCAGGAGTTGGACAAGCAGGGCTTCCACCCACCCCCTTTTTCCATTGAGTGCTACCTTCAGTGACTGCAGAGACTCAGCGTTGGTGTCACAGTAGAGGATGATGTTGTTGGCCATGCTGAAGCTCTCTCTGACTCCCAGGTGGTAGAAGAGGGAAGGCTGTCGGAAGGCATCGCTCATCTCCACCACAGCAATATCTGCGGAAAGGAGCAAGGCATTAAATGTCAGTGCCACATATGTCGGAAAGACAAACACCTCCAAGCCATTTAGTTTCACTTATTTTGCTTTGATAAAACAAAGGGATTTTAGGTAGGAAATACAGATCTAGAGGGATTTTCCCATGTTAGTTATTGTGCCTGAATTTTGAATATAGTCAGCAGGATGTGGTATAACTTTTCTTTGTTATTTGTTTCCTTCTTCCTCACCCTTTTTTTCCCTTCAAGACCTTAATTTCCATAGGTAAAATAAACAGATTAAAAAAGTAAAAAAAAAATAGTAATCAAGAAAAGACAAATTTTTCATTTTATTCCTTAGATGACAAAATCTCCTTATTCTATATTTATTGATTGATGATATTAGGGGAAAGAAATAATTTTATTTGATGCCTACTTTCACCCTCTGGGCAAGCTATTCTTAAAAACTCATGTAACATATTGAGATTACATGACTGTATGACATGCAGTATAGATGCTGTATTAGAATTTTGGAAGAAGTTAATTTATTCTTTAAAGAAAATATCTGTAAAATTGAAAGCAAGGTAAAAGTAAAATTCCAGTATAAGTTACCAAACATATTATTTTAATTTAAATAGAAAGACTGTGAGGGGAGAAGGTGGTGACATAGCAGGAAGGAAGGAAAGGGGAAGTGAATATAAAAAAGCCATAGAAAACTCCAAATAAGAGCTTTACTGCACTGAGATAATAATTCTGTTCATAGTAATTTCACATCTATGAATAAAACTAATGCTTACAGCAGTGAGGAACAGTGAATGCACAATACCTACAGCAGGAGGAACATAGCCTCCTGCAAATTCTCTTCAAAAACATGTTTCACTTTCCCATATTCACAACAAAATGTAACCAGAGGTAATCACCAAATGTCTGCAGAAATAGCTACAGTCTCTGTTATATCAGGTAGCATCTTTCTTCTGCAAGAGCCTCATCAGAGTAAAAGAACAAAACAAAAAACCTGACTCATCTCCACCCCTCTTTTCCAACACCCCTCTATCTCTTCACTCAGTTCACTTCTTTCTTCTCTCCCAAGGAGACAGGGAAAACATATTAAAAAAAAAAAGCATAATTCTGTGAAAGGAACACAAACAAAGCCTGGTTTCCAACATCTCTCCCTGCTTTCTTCTTCCTGGGGATTCTTTTATGACAAAAATCAACAGACAAAGATAAGCTCTGCAGGCAAAAAGCAGATGCACCTTGAGGTTCCTCTGCTTGGAGTCAATTCAATCTAACTGATCTAATATGAGATTTTAACTCTAACCACAACTTTCATCCCACCTATTTCCTTGGATCATCCAAACCCTAACACACACATTCAACAAAATACGTGCAGCCATACTTATGGCCATACTCTCAACTGGGAAGGCAGCCGTGAGGGGTGTTTCAAACTTCCTGTAAGCACCTCAAAGACGTCATTTTTCTGTTCAGTCATTAACAGCTGTAACTGATCTACAATCTTAGATATTATTAAGAAACCAGAAGGAAAAATAGAGACTCGGAGAGACAGACAGACAATATTTGCCTAGTAACTTCTTTAAGATACAAAGCTAATGCAAGGCCATTATCACTGCACTCAAAAAAAATCTATTTTATTAATAAATGAAAAATAAAATTCTAATTTTAAATTTTTAATAATTTGTCTTCTAATAAACTCTCTTGTGCAACTTCACATAAACATTTTGAAGTGTGGATTCCACCAAACACGTTACTGAAATTAAAAAAAGCAAACACGTGTTACTAAAATTTAAAAAAGGCAGCACATTGCTCCGATCACACATACACTGACCATCTCTCATTTTAGGAACGTGAAAAATAGAAAGTCAAATAGGAATGGTGATGTTTGGTGAAATTATGACTTGTTTATTTTCTTTAGGAAGTTGCCTAAGTACAAGTTCTATTTTTAACAGTATTATTCACATAAAAGTCTAATCTTGAGTAATTTTAAGTCTATAGTACATTTATGTTACATTGAGAAGAAGGAAAGCTGAGCAATTTTCCATGACTTAATTCTCAAATCTCCCAAGACAGTTTGCTTTTGCAAAAGCTTCAAAATTAAGATGAAAATAGATACAGTATTTACAAAAAGAAACCAAAGTGATAGCAAGTGACCACAGTTAGAATACAGAAATTTCTGAGAAATCCTATTTTAGAAGGTTAAGCTCCCTCACAGAACCATGGAGAAGGAAGAAAATCCTTAAAAAAAATCACTGTCTGAGATCATCTGGCCAAATCCATTAAGCACAACTATAAGAACATACCAGACTCTGGACCACATTGCATAAAAAGGGTTCTTGGTCTTGACCTATCCCTCAAATTATAGCAAAATCAAAGCAAGAAACTACACCCACAACAATCCAGTAAGTCTGGATTACTTAAAAAAAGGAAAGAAGGACCATATGCATAAGCTAACATTTGTAAGAAAAACTACACTAAACAATGGACATAAATACTCTATTGATACTTTCATTTCTTCTGTAATTAAGGGAGATTAATTTCCTTGGTATTTTAAAAACTTTTGTGGAATTCAGAACTTCTGGACAATCTCATTTGGTAAAGCAGAATTAGGATTAGTCCAACCTCTCACACTTCACTCTAGCAGAGCCTCTTTCTCTTTTTAAGAAAAAGAATGAAGTTCATGACTACAGTCAGAGTGAGAAAAGAGGCTAGTCTTTCAGGGTAGCCTTCCATGGTTAATATCAAAGACTCGAAGGGAACCAGACAGTCTTTACTAGGAAGTCCAACATGCCATAAAATACATGTGCGCTTTGGGGACCCAATGTCTATCCAATAGGACACTGTACCCTAAACCAGTTCCTGCAACATATCCATTCCTGACTATCTTCTTTCACAATATCTGGAAAGAAATATCTCTAAGAGATTTATGGGTGCTGGTATATGGACTGTTGGACTGTTCCATCAAATATACAGCAGCAAATGGGAGCTCATCTTCTGGGAGAACTTCAGCTAGTCCATGCACTTTTTCTGTCTCAAGTTCTGCCTATGAAGCAAGGGTAATGACTCCTACAAAGGGCCTGATCCAAAGCTGGTCGAGACTGACAGTTTTCAGGATAAATCTGATATCAATCTACACGAGAATTCCTTGCACTTTGGAAAAGACAGGATTCAGTTTACCATAAAGAATATTTTGGCCACCAGTACAGAAAGAATCAGAACCCCATTTACCAGACTATCATTTTCACCAAATGAAATTAATCTCTCTAATGGACTGCTGCATGGAGAGACGTGTCTTCCATCCACCGGAAAACTATTTCACAAGTGGTAAAACAGTATTTCAATATCAGTGGCAGAACTATCTCTACAATAGAATGAGACAAGCCTATTTATCAAAGTTATTTGCTGCTTACATATTTATCAAAATTTATTTGCAGCTTCACTTTGAGGACAAGTAAAACTGACCAAGTCCAGGGAATCGGAGCAGAGTCCTCTCAACACTCAAGTCTTTAGTACAAAGTGCTTTGAGGGCCAGAGACTCACAGCCACTCCAAACACTCTTGTGTACCCTGCGTGCTGCCACAGGGAAACTCTGCTCCGACCTTGGCAGAATCATGTGCGGGGAGGGTAATTAAGCAAGCAAAGCAAAACAGGAGCAAAAAATGAAAACCCAAACAAGGAAGTGGATGAACTGCACTTCCTGTAGCTCTGCTGCTAGAGCACAGGTTGCAGGAAAGCAATGCAAGGTTTATCTCTTAACTTGGGTCTTCTGCATAGGATTTAAATCTCCGCTTTCTTGGGCTAATGAGAGCAGAATCACTGATAAAAACTATTTAAAAAAAATGATAGACACTCCTCTTTGCTAGTGATCTTGAGATGTATGGGTAAAGTGTCTTGCTAGTTCACAAAGGATGAAATAAGCCTAGTTAAAACCTTCACTGTCATGGCCTTAACCACCCAGTGTGCCTATAGCGCTGTTAAACATGTAAGTGCTCAGCTTGGCCAGGGCCGCGAAAGCCGCGTAGCCGGGGCAGCCCGCAGGCCTCAACCTCCTGACTCTGTTTGGCAGCCCCCTTGAGCACGATGCGGAGCTGCGGCAGGAGCGCCTGGCTGCAGCAGAGCTGGTCTCGCCACAGCAGTGACCACACAGCCAGCCGGCCTGTGGTCAGGCTAGCCAGAGGCTGTGCCAACAGCAGTTCAAAACACAGGCTCGTACATGCAGAAGAAAAATACCACTATGCAGGGAATCTGCTTCCTACTATCCTGCAGAAATAGATGGGTGTGAGGGAACAGGAGGAACTTTAATTGAGCCTTCTTGCCTGAGAAGCAGCAGGAGCTCAAACACTTGCCTCTGCAAGGACGCATGGTACAGTTTGGCATATGCTACAGCTACGTGACTAAACAATTCTTACCTGCTGTGACAGTTAGCTCAGTTCTCTTCCAGCAATATGTGCATTAATATATAAATTTTCTACTTAATCTACTCTTAACTAACCCTTTCTGAGAAAAAGCTGAAGATTACCATATGAGAACAAGATCAAGAAGGGTAAATATCTATTACTGCATACAAAGCCCTTTGCTCTTGGCTATTATCAGGGCCTTTAGTCTCCAAGAAAGCAATAAATGAAATGCAGAGGCCAAAGTTTTTCTCCTGCTCATTGATTGAAAACACAGGGCAAAGAAGAAAGTTTAAACAAATACTCCCAGATATTATATACGTACATCCTACTTCTGGATACTACCAGACAACCCAGAAAATACCTAGTGCAAGCAGTACTGTTATCAACCTAATGAATGTTTAAACCTGCTGTCATCTTCTAGCTGACTTTTGCTAATCACTGTTGCATCGTGTTCACTGCCCAATAACTGAGGCAACACAAAAACCATTGTAGTAACTTCTTGGACAGGTCAATATTTAGTTGTCGGGGGAGGAGTGTCCATTTTGTTTTATTTTTCCCTTCCACTTGGGGTCCAAAAGCAGAGGCATTTCATAGAGATATAGGCAGATAAAGGACTTAGGACAAAGTTTATTTCAGCGCAAACTTCAGCATGAAGCATCTTTCATGCTGCAGTAGGAACCCTGCGCTCAGCAGTGTAACTATGGATTCAACACGACGCGGTGTTCGTTATTGAGAAAGCCTTTAGGGACAGGTGCAGGGGAGACGTCCTCACCTACTGCGTGGTGGTTCCCCAAGTTCAGCGCTGACACCCTCTGAGATTGCCTGCTTTAGCTCAGAAGCCAGCCCTGGAAGTCATTCCCATGGCAGCACTGCCCGATAACTCTGCGCCCTGTCCATCAGCCTCAGCACCGCTGAGCTGCCCGGAGACCTAGAACTGGCTGTGTCCTGTCCCAGGCACCTCAGGTATCTGGCAGCCCGGAAACAATTGACAGGAGCCAGGAGGGTGAGACACCCAAGCACAGGGAAGGGCTGATGCCTCAGGAAACCTGGCCAGCCAAACCAGTCCTGTGGGACAGGCTACTTGGAAAAAGCACTTCACGGATGTACCTCAGGCTTGGACAGGAGGAATAAGATGTTACTGGCTACACAGGTGAGCTAAACACTCCAGATACTGAGGAAAAAGCAAGAACCTCTGCCCGATGAACAAGGTGCATAAGAGCACTCAGAAGGGACAAGCGATTGACAGAGTTTGCTACTATCTCCTGAAGCCTCCAACCTCCTAGCTAGCTAGGGTCTAAAGAGCTATGGTTTGGGATCCTTATTTCTGCCTCAGGTGTCAGGAACCCCGGGGCCAGTAACATGCATCGGCGCTCAGGGAAGTGCTGCAATAAAACGCCTGGGTCAAGGGGAAATGTTCTCTCTTCACGCTGACATGGATAAAGCATCAATCTGCTCAGGAACCTCAGATGTAACATCAGCACAGAAAAAAAAATGTTCCCCACAGCACAATACAGCACAAGATTTAAAAAAAATATGCCTCATCCCATCAGAGATATCTAAATTTTAGCATTCATGCCTGTATTTATAAAGACTGTATATGATTCAGTTTAGATCCTATGATTCTGCTCAATAACAAGAAAAAAAAAAAAAAAAAAAGAAAAAGCTAATGAGTTAAACCATCTTTCCACTTTTAAAAATATTAATAACTGCCGATACAGTGCTTCATGGAACAAACATTTCATCAACTACTATGAATTATCTGGAGAAGGAAGGGCTATTTAAGCAGAGGATGATAATTTGGTGCAGAGCAAATGTAAGTCATCCCTAAATAATTTTAAACAAGAAATCACTAGAGTGGCCATGACCCTCAAACCACAATGCTCTGTAGCACTTGCCCACAGGAGCAGCAACTGCAAGGAGCCCAACTGCTCTACAGGTGGAGCTTGCTAAGCGTGCACATGGGATTAGATGTGGGGCTGCCTGTGAAAGCCGAGGTCCTAAACTGATAATCCAAGCACACTTTTCCAAGCACAGTGTAAATATGTTCTGGTGTCTAGACACCCTAGACAGGACCAGGGTCCATCCTGCACCAGCTGCTGACCTTAAATTAAGGCAGTCTCTGCCTCAAGAAGCTTATAGGCAATAAGGAGATGCAACAAATGGGACCTCAACCACAAGGTATATATATATATATAGAAAGAGGATAAAGTAATTATTAAAAGAAAAATTCTAATGTAAAGTGGCTATAAAGTCCATACTGCAATTTTTAGCCCTTTTACTATTATTTAAACAGCAACTACTAAAGCAGAGAAAAACAATAGTTTCTACCAAGTGTTTAACCTATACATGATATTTGCTCCACTACCACACAGGCAATTTAAATAACTTGCCGACAGTTTTACCTACAGTACCGCAAGGTGCTTCTTAGAGTCGCACAAATAGACTGTCAATTGCTGCAGCAGAGGGGCTCAGAGCCTTCTCATAACAGCAAGGGTAAGACTTCACAAAGCAGAACCATTCAGTCAAGAAAGAGAAACATCCTCAGGTGATTGCAATTTCTTCCCAAATCAGTCTCCACATGAGCTCCCAACTTTGTCAACTGCGATACGAGCCTCTTTTCTCTGTGCCGGCCTGAGTGCGAGGGGGAAAGCACCTCTTGAATTTACAAGCTCAGGTTGATGAGAGCAAAACAGAGGCCACTGAACTGAACTAAAACAGCAGACACTGACAACTAGCCGGTCATGCAGGTGCTAGAGGAGCAGGTGCTGGCGGGAGGAAAGGAGATGACAAATCTAAGGATGTTTGTTCCCCTAAAGTGGGGAGTGTGTAGGAACAAGCACAGCAGCTACCTGGCCAAATCTAAAGGACTATCCCAATGATCTGAAGAAGATACAACAGTATAGAAAGGGCTTTTGCTACAGAAAGTAAAATACAATAGAAAATAGAACAAAAAAATTGGTCTATCCTGACTGAAAACAAAGGACTGCAACACTATCACATGATTACAACCCCTAACTACTGAAAAACAAAAAAACCCTCTCACATTGATGCATGTAGGAGGAATTCATGATTAGGCAATAAAAGCTGACAAGCAACCAAAAACTAATGCATTTAAAAATAACCTCAGCATGCTCAGACTCACAGCACCTGTACCAATCCCAGCAAAAAAGGCTTTCTAGTCCCAGGAATATCACATAGTGTTACCACATTTTTTTGTTTTAGAAAATACCCAGTGTGCAGAGAGTTAATTAATAGGCGCTGAAGTCTTCAACTGAGCTGCTGTGCAGTTAGTGAGCTTCAGGATCCCGTACCAAATACTCTCTAGTTTCAACCACTCCAGGTACAGTTACATGTAACTGGCCAAATACCAAATCCAAATAAATCACCAAATACATCAACAGAAACATTCAAGGAAAACAAAACAAGTTACAGCAATTAGCTGTTTACAGAAGTTCTGCTTTTAGAAAGAGTGTCCAGAGGGTCTGCATCATAGTAGGTTCTTTCAACATAGACTGAAGTGCTCCTTCAGCCTAGATAAGATTCTATTCTGATTTTCTATATTTCTGCTATTTCTGTTTAAGTTTCAATTTCTGTTTTGCATGCGTTAATCAACCTAAGATTTTCTCTGCCTAATAAGTATCATATTTTTTGTGTTGATAAAACACAGCTCTTTTGGTTTATACCATGATCATATATGTGGCTTCTTCAGGAAGGTCATTCTGAAGCAGCAGCCATGGCAGATCCACCTCCAAGCTCCGCAGCCAACTCAGGGTTTTATTGCAGCGACTGTAGGCATCAGATCAAGCTCTGCTCAGCGCAGTCTCCTCTCTAGGAGGGGCAAACTGTTGATGCTGTAAAGGCTGTAAGCATGGGGCAAATAAAGGGGACCTTTCTCAGCATTCCCTGACAGCTTCCAGCAATCCATGCTTGAAACACATTTTGATAAAACTTCTGATCTACCTCAGAATTTTAGCAGCGGTACCTAATTTATCACTCACTACTATGTGCCTAATTAGAGTTGATTTCTCATGTGTTACTTTGCATTCACCAACACCAGACTTGACTGTCCTGCAACTGCCCTTTAGCTCGCTAGCATAAGGTGGCATACCTTCTGCCACTCATCACAGTTATTTTCAGTTTTGACGGACCTGATTATAATCAGCACACGCCACCAGCCCACTGTCATCCAAAGACAGTTAGTCATGACTCCCCTGAAAAGCCTCAAACAAAAAGAAAGTACAGAGCAAACCTTTCACCAGCACATTTTTGCAAGGGTAGCTTTTCTTCACCATGAAAGCTGATCTTCTATTTCTCACCTTTACTCCTTCAGATTAATTGTTTCTTAAAGATCTCATCTCTGTTAATTTTTAAACTTGTCTCTTAAAGAGTCTCTCACAAGGATCTTTTCAGAAGCTTTAGGGGCATCCAAACCCATTATTTTTAGTAGGTCAGCCTACTCTGTGTGCTCACAAAGAAAGACTTGAATATTTTGAAGCCTGTTCTCCTATAAACAGCCACATCAGCTCTTACCTACTGCAGGGTTTTATCCATGTCTCTCTATCACCTCTGTCTCACTGGGGTTGCACTATCATCTCCCCTTCCAACAGGGCCAAAAGCAACCAAAGTCAGGAGCCACACACTATAATAAATAACTCTGCATTTTTAATTTTCCTCAGAACTTTGAGGTGATCATTGTATGATTCCTATGATCTGGTACTGTCAGCTTGTTCGAAAACCTTTTTCTCCTGCAATTTACGTGTGAGGTAGTTCCTCAGACTTATCCCTTCAAAGGAAATCTTTCATTAGACCCTATCAAGAAAGCTGCATCTTTTTTCAAGCCCTCCTTTTACAACTTGATTACACAGGATCCCTAAAGGGCTCCTTCTTGCTAAAGCATATGAGAAAGCTTCTAGTTGTTGCTGCTCCTGGTAGGTATTCCTCAAAAAAGTTATTGTGTTCCATCTTAAGTCTTCCATTTGATTTTCTCTAGATTACATTTTTTTTTTCTTGTTACCCCATTTGAAGAAAATTTCTACTTTCAAAAGGGATCATTCCATTCACTTATCTTTTATAAAAAGGCCACTTTCTAGAGGCTATTTTAAAACATCCTTTAGTAAGTAGCATTTATTTTCTGGGAGGATATAAAGAAAAAAAAATCCTTAATTAGATAGCCTTCTTGCTACCTAAAAGCTTTTACTCTTTCTAGCTACACCTTTCTATTTCTGGTTAACTCATTTTTATGCAAGTCCTTGTAGAAATGTGATCTGCACAAAAGACTAAAAGGTTCAGCCAGAGCATGAGGATGGATTCTTCTGAAGAAGACCAGAACTCTGTTAAGCTCACAGCCCCTTAAGAAAGCATTCAGAAGAGATGTTTCCAGCTAAAAGATGTGGAATCTTTTCTTACATCATTCTTTTCAAGTCCTGGGAGTTAACATTCCTCATTCAATGAAAGCAGAACTAGTTTTTAACATGGAATACTTATTAGCAGTGAGCGCAGATATAAAATACATTGTATTTATTTTTACAATATGATGAACAGCAGTTGGAATGTCAGTAGACACTCCCCAACTTCTGAATACTGGAAATAAAAATATTCTAAGACAACTAAGCAAGCATATTTGCAAAATATTTTCATTTCAGTAAATATTTTATCTTAAGAAGAAAATATCTTTCCTAC
This sequence comes from Crypturellus tataupa, assembly GCA_034781795.1. Classification (NCBI taxonomy): domain Eukaryota; kingdom Metazoa; phylum Chordata; class Aves; order Tinamiformes; family Tinamidae; genus Crypturellus; species Crypturellus tataupa. The sequence continues at coordinate 1,877,782 of JAWLRI010000367.1, read as the reverse complement.
ATGATATTTGAAAGTTTTATGCCCTAAGCCCAAACCTAACTGAAGGTACAGATTACATCCATCTTTTCTGGTTCATCCTCTCAAGCTGGAGCTCTGTGTATGATACATTCACAGTAGTTGTTCAGTGTTTTCCCAGAAATAGACCCCAATCTGAGAAGATCAAATTCCCAGGGGCTTAGGAGTCACACACACACCATGTTATCTGACAGAAAACACCACCATTGCTTAAAAGTGCACAGATCTTTGCTCATTAGGTTTGATCTAAAAAGAAGCATCTTCTCTCTAATTCTGCTCTTCATGCTCTGTTAAAAGGCTGACATAAGAAGTGTCACATAAATTGTTTGATTGTAGCTATTAAGCTGGCAATATACTGTGTTGCTTAAATTTAAAGACTCAGGAGTTCAAACCACTACTTTACTGAACTACTTTATTCAATTCATTCTTGAACATGTAAACTTCACAGTTTGAAAAGCCTGTGCTTTTAATTCCCTCATCAGACAAGGTGGACATTTATCAGCACTTTCCTGCCAAGCTGCAGTGCCATGTCAAGTGATACCACACAGGGTTGAGCAGTGGCAAAGTCTGCTTTACTGGCTTTCAAATGAATACTGCTAGAACTTGTCTTCTCCACATTGGGAAGCCCCCTGAAGGAAGGGAATCAAGAAACAGTCTGATAAATTTCTCTGAAATAAGACTGACAAAATCCAGTACTTGGAAGTATTATTCTCTATGCTTAGGGATGGTTCAGGGGTCATTACCTACTCCACCTCATACTCCTGAGGCATCACATGCACACTTGGGAGTCCAAGGTGGATTAGGGACCTCCTGCCACCACTGCTGGATCTACATTTGTCTGTGCTTTGCACTGCCCTTTTTGTCTTTGCAAGTAGAAGGCATGGTACACCAGTCATACTTGTTTAACAGAAGAGTACTGTATTGTTGATTTTGACTTCATGCTAGTTGGATACTATCTTCACATATTTTCACTATGTATTAAAATGCATAACAATTATTCTTTAATTAAATGAGGAATGTTTTTATGCCAATATCGATGTTGCCCATACATTAAATAGTTTATGTACATATCCAATCTACCTGAATAGATAGTGTGTATATATGTGTATGCACAGGAAGCTTTCATGAAATAAAGGAATCAGTATTTACAGTAAAGAATCAGACAAACTCATCAGCCCCAAACCTCATTTTATTTCATCTTTCTAATAAAACACTTGTCTGGAATAAGTGCATGAGAACAGGTAGAGACCTTCTTTCAAATTCCTGTGAAATGAAAAGTCAAAACGAAAGATTTGCTCTGACAACCACAGTGTGATTGATTTCAGTAAAGACAAATTACTTGAGAGTAAAACAAAGCGTCCTATGAAAACATCCTTTTTCATCCCAGCATGTTAAATGTTTCTCATTCACTTTAATTGAATTTAAACAACAAAGAAGTTGGTAGAGATGCCTTCTGCAAACCTTTCTTTAGATATCTGAGATACAGAATGTACCCAGAAAGGTCCAAAGAGGATTTTTTCTTCAGAGGTGCTCATTATTAGTCAAACTTCCTTTCACTGAAATTGACAGTAAGATAGTTGTGAAGGACAGAGGAGTTGGGTTACTGTAAGAACGCTTTAAAAAAAAAAAAAAAAAAAAACTAAGTTTTTTCCACACTGACTATGAGTTGGCCCAGAGCACTGTGTCCAGAGGTTTACTGCCAGAGAGTTCCGATCATGCCAACAGGGGCTACATCAGCTTGCTTTTTCAAATCACCTTTATCCACCTTCAACATACTCCTAGGCATCCCTTCTACCTCCAAATGAAAAGTGGGTTTGACAGAAATTGGACATTCTATGGAAAGCATGTGTCAAAGCATGCTTATAGGTTTAGCCTTATTATTTATGTCATTAGTCACCAAGAGGCCAAGTTGAGCTCAAATTCCCTGGATCCAGCTTTTCTCAAGCACATATTGGAGTTCAGTGATCTTGGGAGAACCTCCAGGACATAGATGAGCAAGTGTTGCTTCTCCTCTCCCAGCATCTCCTCTACAGGTCTTGAGTTGAGGCTGCACAGCCCCCTCCATGCTCAAAAAAAAAAAAAAAAAAAAAAAAAAATTACCTCAAGCACTGAGTTCCCTGGCCAAACTGTGAAGGTGACCCACAATGGAAACGCTGAGCTACTGCCAGGGAAGAGCATCCTGACACAAGTGTCCCTGGAGCTCCACTGTCACAGAGCTAAACAGGCAGCACAGGTGGCAGTGCAACAGGGCACAGAAAGGAAGAACCAAAGCCAAGCTGGGACTCAATTTATAGACAGTCCTTCTGCTATTTCAGATCCCGGACTGATGCCAGATCCGGATAAACCAGTGTGCTTCTTGTTCAGGGTATACTAGGTGGTTATCTGTCCCCACTTGTCCGATTACTGCCATTAAACAGCCAAGTCTCATTCACATTTGTATCTTCTTGTGGAAGACATTATTTGCAAATTTGTCTAACAAATTAAAGAATTTAACACCATTCCTCAGGGAACTGTCATTGGTCTTAAGGATAACCTTGCTAGGTCAGACCAAGAGGTCCATCTTGCCCAACATCTGAGCTTTACCACCCTAGTTGTTAGGTAAAAGAAAAAAAAAGAAACAGAACAAGTGTGAAGCCACTTAAGCATTTAGACCATTGAATTTCCATGAGGTTTGAGTCATTTGAGTAGTACTGAGACCATCGTACACAATAGCTCTCAGCAAATACATATGCCACAAATTTTAGCTCTTTTGTGTAACTCCTAATTTTTCGTCTTCACAACATCTTATGTCAGTGAGATGTACAATTCATCTATGGGTCTGTATAAGAAAGTATTTTTTGCTTGTATTAAACCTGCTTCCAGATAAAACTTTTTTCTTTCCCTCAAATTTCTGATTTTGAATTGTGTCACTTTTTCCTTGATTTTGCTTCACAAGTCCATATCTATTTTATTTCTATCTGTAATGAAAAAAAAAAAAATCCATAAATGTCTCTGATAATCATTGTTTCCCTTCTCTGACTTTTACCAAAGGGCAAAATCATTTTTGATATAAGTAAAACCACATACAATAATGAATATATGATCACACTTGTACAAACCTGAAGTATACGATAACTTTTTCCTGCAAGCTGCGATTTTGATTCAGCTTCCTACTTTAGGCTGCTAGAGCAGTCACTGCAACTGTGTTTGGGACTGATGTCACAAAAGGTTTATTAGAAACAGAGCATCTCTCCAAGTCTAAAGACACACACGTTCATCCAGATCTTCCTTTATTTCTTTGAATCGCCTTTTAAATAGATCAAGGTTGGCTTGACTTTCAGAATTTGGAGTATATTTCCTTGCTTTGCTCAAGCAGAACACAGGTCACATCTCTCAATACCTCATGAAATGCAAGGGCAGCTAAGGGTGGCCTAGAGAGCAATCAGAAGGGAGAAGAGGGAGGCAAAACCTTATTCTGGTTGTACCACACACACAGAAGTTGATTATGGGTGTCCAAAAAATTAATTTAGCATTTAATCTCCTAGGTTTTCATATTCAAAGCTTCCTGAGAAGTAATTGTTAATTAAGAAACTAATATATAAAATTTCACTAGAAAACACTGCACACCTAAAATTACTACTGCTCTCACAACCACACCATCTGTCACCAAGATAGGACTAACTGCTCAGCCTCACAAGTAACTGCACTTATTGCATCCCATAACAGAAAACGGATATGACTCATCTGAGCTAAATTCTTAACACTTGACATGAAGGCTGGTAATTGCTGTAAAACTAGATTAAACAGATCCGATAAGCAGGTCTGCTACTCCAAGTAGCTGCCAAAAGCTATGACTTCATTCTCATTTAGTTCAGTTTTATGGCTAAAAGAATAGCCCTGACTTGTTGTGATGCAACTCTCTGTATGAAAATACAAATATTTACTTCCAAAAGTGAACAATCTTTGCACAGAATTCTAGCACCAAAAGCTGCCTTTTTAAATACACAAAATTGATCTAAAATTATTGCAAAAGAGACTAATATCCAACTATTTATTCTGTGAGAAATTTATTTTGAACTCCTTCTCTTTTGGTTTGACATTAAGGATCCCATCAGCTCATATCTGCTTGACAGAAGTGAGTCGTGTCTTTTCATACCAGTGAGCATGTTAGCAGTGCCCATGATCTACTGGGCAGAGCACAAATTCATGAACCTGTACTGTCCTCAGGTAGATCTGTAGCCCCTCGCACATTGGAGGGTCTAGCCCTCCAATTTCACCACCTTTAAAATCATGAGCTTGCTATTTGCTTCTTCTGCAAAGTGCTAGAAATGTATAGGCAAAAATCAACAAGCAGATATACTATTAATTAGAGGGATAAGCCAGTCCTATAGCCAATGGCAGCAGGCTTTAGGCAACGCACTAGAAGTGATGCTAACACTGAATTTGACTGGGAGGTACGAGTGCAGGACAATGTTTTCAGCAACCTTGCAAATCACCAAGTGCAACTTTTCAAGCAGTGTCACTGCTCCAGTGGCAGTCTCTGAAATGGAACTAACACCCCAGCTACGAGTGAGGACATACCTTTGCATTTTCTTGCCCAACATCATAAGGCCCAAAGGTGAGGAATTTCATTTGAGTTAACAAAAAAAAAAAAAAAAAAAAAAAAAACAACACACACACACACACACACACAGTGGATTCATTTTGTAATAATATATTTTCATTTAGACTACAAAGTAACCCGTTAGGTTTTCTGAATCATAGCAGACCACAAAAAGCCATGCTAACCTAACTAGCCCACAGCTGAACTCAGGAGATGACAAAAACAAACAAACAAACAAACAAGCAAGCAAGCAAAGTCAATTCCAACCAATTCCAACAGTGGGGGAAACTAAACCAGTCCAAGGGAAAGATTTAGGACAGGTTGGCAGACCCCAAAATGCTTTGACTCACCATTTACAAATTTAGCAGATATTTAGTTATTCATTCTCTACTTCATGTGCAGAATATGAATGTATCTATCCCACTAATTTCTGGAAGTTAATTAATATGCTAAGTGGCCTGGTACCAATTAACTAAAATAGCTCAGTATGCAGGATTTAACTGCAAGATTCACCCTGAGCATCAAGCTCCATTCAAGTTCAAGGGAGGAGATCGTATGGTAACAGTCATTAGCGCTAAAAATAAAGAATCTTCAACAATTTTTTTTCTAAAACAATTACTACCCCATTTTCCCTGGTTTGCATAGGAAAGCTTCACAGATGCAAGTCTTTGAATAATTGCTAATGAAAGCAATATTCAGCTCTACGCAAACTAAACAACCGACACAGCTGGTAAGAAATATTTCCGAGTTTTGATTTGTAAAATATTAACATATGATTTCCTATGCTTCAGCCTCTTAAAATTTCTAAATAAAACACTGGAGAAGTGAAAATATTTAAAATTAAGAAACATCAGAGGGATTCTGGGGAAGAAAAATAAAAAAAAGAGGCAGTAACCACCACCTACTCAGTTTCATTTTTAACAGAGTAACCATCTTTCTCTTCCACAAACAGGGAGATTTGTCTAAAAATGCAAGGATTAATATGCAAGGTTTAATATGGCCACCATATTAAACCATGAAACTAGGAACCAATTTTTCCACTAATGAAAATAATTTTACCATAAAATTAGTCCAAATTAAGCTCCAGAAGCTTCGTTTCTTTCACAGTCAAGCTTTTTCCTTTTCCATATTAAAGGCTTATTACAAGTCTTTCCATTATAAGAGCAGTAACTCAAAGAATTAAAATATGCTGCAATTCAACACTGAAAATTTTGATCTTTCATCAGGAATAGAGAAGTACTCTCTCAGGTATACTTTGTAGTTGAACTTTACAAGTATTTGGACATGTTGCACTTACAATGTAAAAAAAATGTTGTATGTTTGTATTAGTCATGAATTTTTCCATGTTACACAGAGACAAATTTGTGATCTGGACTGGAAATGTCACTCAAAGACTGTACTGGATACCTAGTCCTATATTTATTATTATTATGGAAGTTTTTAATTTTTCTTCCCCTAAGAGCAGTGCATATTAGCAGATTCTGGATAACTATACAGGCCTAAGCCATTCATTACACTTAGGTGTAATAGAAAAGTATCCTGAATTTGGAAGCCGAGCTAACAAGGCAGCCCCCAGGGCTGTGCTCTGACAGACACGATAACTTTAACCCACCTTCTCAGGATATGCACAGCCCAGCAACTCAGTAGGTCCTCAGCTGCCAACACAAGCTTCCAAATGATTTTTCAGCGGGCACACCTGCTGCGCCCAAGCTTGGAAGCCATGACTGAATGCTAAAGCATTACATGTGCCCCACACCATTCTGTGGTATGAGAACTAAGCAGCAGGGAAAGGCCCATATCTGTATTGCACTCTCCTAGCCTCAAGCGAGTCCTTTAAATCACCTACCGAGAATGTTTCCAAACTATGAGCAATCATTTGGGATCAGGTATTAAAAATGCACTAAAACCATGCCCAGAACTGTTCTAGGCATTTAATAGCATGCACAGCAGAGCCCTGGTAGCCACAGATTCACTCTCCACTCCGCCAGCAGAAATCCTGAAGTTTCTGCTCCAGTCCTGAGCAAAACTCAAGCCACATTTTCAAGTTCACAGAAAAGCAGAAAGTTTCTGGAAAAAAACAGCAGGTTGAAAGCACAACCAGCTGGCACAGCCAGTGGGATATACACTCCTTCCCCACGCTTACTGGGAGAGGAAAGGGTATGAAGCAATGCACAGCTAGACAAGAATAATTCGAAACCACACCTTTAGGCAACCTAAACTCGTTGCTGCAGTCCCACTCCTGGTTTGGCCTCTGGAACTCATGCTGAAACACATTCAGTCTGTTCAGAGAACTTACTCAGCTGAAAGCTAAGCAAGAAATTAAAAATTACATATTTACATAGATAATTATCACTGAGGTCAGCTGTCTGACCTGCCTCACAGTGAAACTATGTGAATGCTGAAAGCTGGCAAGCAGCAAGAAAGAACTACACTGATATGTTTTTCTCCCTACTTAATCTGTCATGGGACCATGGGTTACACAGAGGTGTAACATTCTCCAATGGTGCTAGCAGTCTTCTCTACTGAGAAGAACTACATGCAAGATTAAACCATACCACCTTCTTTTTCTTCGAATCACTGAAACTAGAGACAAGTCTGGATTTTTTTGCTGAAGGATGATTGTCTTATCTCTTATTAATAAGCATATTGCTGTGACAGTCATCTTACTAGTATTTATTTTTTTAATTAACACCACAGGTTCTTGTCAAAACACACTGTGTCAACTAGGCCTTTTAGTGTTGGAATCTGGTACAGCTCTACTGTAACTGTACTCACAGAAGCACCTACAATAGTAGTTCTAAACCAACAGTTTCAAGTCACTATATCCACTGAATAACTAATTTCTTATAAACAAATTTGAATCCTGAAGATTGGCACTTGCCAGTTTCCAAGCAGTCCACATAGACTGAAATCCACCAGCAAGCTGCCTTGAGAAGTCTTTAGTTTCCAGTTCTCCTTAAAGTACTGAAGCTAAGAAGAAAGAGACAAAAATACCAGGCTGCCAACCCACTGATCACTCAAAACAAGGGCACTTAAGGGACACAGCAGAAAACAACCCCAAAATGTGAGCAGTTAAACAACAAAAAAGACTGGAAGTTTTCCAGTCACACACCCATCTGGCAGGGCTCACAACAGAAGCTCTTGCTTTAGTTTTAGTCCATTTCCCTAGTGCTGTTATTGCATTTTGTCCCTCTTGCATCAGCTGGAAATGGAATCTCATGGACTCGAATAATACGGATTCCTGCCAACAATCCTGTTTGCTCATTTCTTTTGCAGAACATATTTTTATAAACATATTTTTCATAATTTCTTCCTTTTCTTCAAAACCACAGTACACTCCCAAGATCCGCTGAGATACTTAAACCAAGCTAACACTGCAAGACCTTCTGTTATTGCATCTCAGAGACACTGGTGCAGAGCAAAGCGTCAGCACCAGCTCTTCAAGCAGCAGCTAAATCCAGCCTACAGGGCACTGACAAACTACCTCCCACCAGAGGAGGCTGCCGCACACCCTGGAGCAGGCCCTGCCCCAGCTTTTGGATGCAGCAGGACAGTATCATACGAGTTGGCCCCTGTAACAGTGCTACCCATGCAGGCCTGAGCTGCAGCAGCTGCTGCGAGTCTGTGGCCATGGCAGAGAGCTCCCCGCCTTGCACCGAGGGGGTCAGGAAGTGCTCTTCTGTTGCAGCTCCAGACTTCAGCCCTGCAGAAGGCTTTCAGTGGCCATGGCAAGTCAGGCTATGGCCAGCTGCCCTTGCTCTGCAAGACTGCGTGGCACAGGGCAAAGCAGACAGGCCTGCTCTCTGTGACCCAGGGCAGAAGGGAGGGCACTCCTTCAGAAGCAGACAGCGCTGCGGTAGGCCAGCATTTCCTCATGCAGGACAGCGCAGGCCACATGAGCCTACGCTCCCGAGATGGGTAATGCCTAGAAAGGCTGCCTTTTCCCTCCCTTTTCTCTTTAGGGCTGCGGCACTAGGGACCATGCTCTGCATACACCCGTGGAGTGCCAAAGAAGCTGCCTGCTTTGTGCAGCAGGTACAGGATTGCTGAGTCCTGCAGTTGAACAGGTTATTTCAGAAGTACCACTTTTCTCTATGCACTGCAATCTTTCATCATATGCACTATGCTCACTATGCCCCCAGTTGTTATTCCTAGCTAATAAATCAGGAAAACCTCCAACTTCAGTGACAATCCTTAAAGGCATCAAGAGGAATAAAACATGCTCAAACAGAAATATAGCAAGATGAGAAGCACCAAGCTTTTGAGCTATACAATTTAAAAGCAAAAAAGTTTGTTCCACCATACACTCAAAAAGTGGCTATGGAAGTTAGCAGGGCATGACTTCCACCACAAGATAATAACATTCTTGAAACATAATAATATATGGAATGAATTAATTGGGGAAGTTTAACTCTTGAAATAAGCTTTTCACCATAAGCTGAAGAAAATAGCTTTTGTAGCAGTTCTCATGGTTTGGCAATTTACTGAAAACATTTCCAAGCAAATACATGTTGCAGGTCTCCAAGTATCAAATTAAGAATACTTATTATCATAGGAAGCATCAGTGCAGTCAACCTCTGCAGAAAGAAGAACAATAAAACTGACCTCAAGGGAAGAGATAATAAAAGAATATATTTTTAGCTCATTTGCATAGGTAACAGCCTCTTAATTTCTAGGGAACACAATCAACCCAGTATTACTGATCTTTCACAATTGCATGTTCCTGGGATTCTGACACTGTTTGGATCTGACCAAATTCCGCTCCTAAGGAGCCTGGGAAGGATTCCCAGCTCTTCACACCAACTACCTGGCAAAGACTCTCCCCTTCCTACTGTGACCTGGAAGAAAAGATCGCATTCAGGAAGTGACCAGCTTCTGCCCATCTGCCCAAATGCCCCATGTTGCAATAGTCACCTGGCCTGCACAGAGCAAGTAAGGAAGGGCACTGCACATCCCAAAAGCCTGACCAGGACCTTCATGCCATGTTGTAGCTAACACATGGGAGCAGAGCGAGCACCAAGTCAACACAGGTGCACCTCCACTGAGCTCAAGTCCTCTGCACACAGATCACCTGCAAAGTTCACGCTAGAGGTCTGCACAGCCCTGCACAACATCAGGCATGGCCTTGAAAGGCAGCAATAAACCAGGGAGACATGAAATAAAGCCAGGCTTCTAGCCTCGGCTTGCCTCCCCTCATTGCTATTTTTCTGCAGGGAAAGAACAGCACCACCATGCTTTTAATAGTGCATACATCTGTAAAAACCATCTCCAAGGTGGAGCAGAGGAAGTAGTCACTTTAATCAGTGGGTGTGCCTCTATGGTGGAGTTAAATGAGGCACTCTGTACTGTGTCTACATAACTGGATAAATTTATCCCGGTCATGTAGGGCCACACTTCAGAATCATAAGTGAGTTACTACAGTCTCATGGGCGTTTCTGTCCTTTATTCCTGCCTCAGGGCTTTCTGAGTCTTGTTACTCCCGCAAATCAGAGAACTTGCTTCTCCTGTTGGAAAAATGACAAGTCAAGGGAGGCTGCTGGAGGACTTTAAACTCGTGATAATTACTTCTCCTGCATTTTCACACCACAGGTTTCAGTCTATAGACCCTAGTGAACCACAGAGTATGCACTGGACACCTCATACCTGTATCCAGTGCTGATTGCAAAAAGGGGAAGAGAAGCAGACAAATCCCGCCAGCCACTTTGGATAACTCCTCTGTGAGGACACCGCTGAAAAGTTGTCCTCACCACTGCAAGTGCCAACTGCTAACTTAGCACAAAGCCACACTCTCGGCACGAGACATCCGCTGATGTCATCAGCAAGAAAATTCCAGAGCATCTCATTCACTTTATTATAATAAAGGGAGAAATGCAGAGCCAAATATTCACAAGGGTATGCAGTTGCTAAATCAAAATAAATGTTTCTTGTGGGATTTGCAACAGTGCTGATTCCCACTGATTAGACAGTCTGTACGAAATCTTTAAGATTCGGTTAACATCTAGCTGCATCTAAGGGCTTCTTAAAGATTATTTACAATGGCAGACAATTTAGAGCAGCATTCAAGTGCAGCATACCACTGCTACTGGTCTCATTAGCAGTTCTGCATAATCATTCTCTTGATTATATTTGCCCCAGTCACGATATAAACTTAGTTTTCAGAGACAAAAAATAGCATACAATAAGAACAAGTAGCCTGTGCTTATATTATGTCAAGCTCACTCTGAGGGTTTATTTTCTGTTGGAATACAAACTTTATACAGATATTTACCTATAATTAAAAAAAAAAAAAAAAAAAAAAGGAGTCCCAACTGTCCTCTGTCCCACATGCTCTTCCATAAAAGATGACTTCACTTAGTACTTCTTAATTCACTCAGTGCTTCTTACATCTACTTCATTCAAACAAATGTTGTATTTGTGAATATATTGGTGCACATGAATGAGCCACACAAACTTAGGAGGAGGTAACTACTGCAAGCAGCAGATGTTATGGGGGATATGAAGCAGGGAGCTGTTATGAAAGAAGAGGATCTCAGCAAGGCCTTCCTTTTTACTAACCACACACATGCAAAGCCCACATTGATGCTGAGCTGTGGAGTTTTTTTTAGTTACACTTTACAAATATAACTTGCAGATGACCTATGTAAGAAAACACAGTGCTGCTTAAACAAAAAAACAACAAAACAAAAAACAAAAACAACAACAACACACAGCTTTCCAAGAGCTGGAGACAAAAGGAGTAACTTTTAAGCAGAATTAAAAGTGAGCTCTTCTCCACTGTGAAAAAGAAGAAAATAGCCTGATGTAAATTTGAAACTTTCACTTGCTTAATTTTATTTTGTTTAACAGAGTAACAGATTAGAAAATACACGGCAGAAGGTAACAATGCTAAATCACACATTCGGCTTTTTCTATTTCTTACCTGATTCTTTAACATTTGTAACAATTTGTTTCACTCTGCTGCCACTTGTTATAAATATGCAGCTCTGCATTGTGCTGCTTTACTTTAGAAAGCAACTAAAACGAGAAGTAACATTGTCTTGGCTGTGGTAAATTCAGGAGTCATTTCTGCATGACACATCCTGTTCAGAGCTACAGAAATGCAAACGGCAGAAAATAAAGCAGTCAAGGGCTTCCTTCTATGCTGCTCTCAAGAGTTTAATCTAGCTTCTTCCATGCTTTCCTCCCCCACCTTCCCCTGCCACTGAAGAATATATTTTCACGCTACCTTTGCATGCAGCTGTTTTCACATGCAGTGCAGAGCAGTATTTACACCATTGCCCCTAACCAAGTGTCTCATCAATGCCATCAGGAGATTGAGTACATCAGCACTGCAAGAGCATACCTTAACACTGTCTGCATTAGAGCAGCTGAGCTTTGTGCCCAGAGCATCCCTGCAGAGGCTCTGAGAGCACAGGCACCTGGGAAGAGCAAGGAGGAAGATCTTGCTGAGCAGCAAAGCTACAAAATGAGGAGAAATGACTTGCAAAGAGCACCAGGTCCTACAGCAAACAAGCTTCACAATTCTACTGAGCTCCTCCTAGATTGGAGATAAACGAAATAGGATACTGTTCTTCCATGCAGCTGCTGGCAGGTAGCCTAATGGAAGCTATGCCCACAGTATCATTGTTGGGTTTCAGTTAAGAAGTTTGCAGTGCTAAACAAAAAACCAAACCTCTTTCAACACAAGTTCCACTGACACTGCTACTCAGTTTGTTTTAAAGTAGCTGTCCATGACTCTGACACTGGGCAAAGGTAACACACTAGGAGAACTTCTGCTTTGTAATAAAAACTACCGTTTGTGTAGTGACTGTCTAGGCATGTTGCTATAAAAAGAGTACAGTACTTCAGCAGCAGATGATGGGGAAAGAAGAGAGGAAGTGTCCAAATTTTAAAAAATGTGATGGCTCCAAGCGCTGCCTCATCGCAGAAAGTGTGTGCAGCATTTCAAGTGTCTGACGAAACCTGCTGGTGAAATTTTAAAAATAATAATAAAGGAAGTACAGAGAATAAACTAGTGAAGAAATCAATTGTTTTGGAAGAGAGGCAGAGTGAGATGGAATAACACTTACTCTCCTTCTGGTACTACAAACAGGTAACACCAATGAAAACACATAAGTGTTCTTGAAGTCAAGAAGCTGACTTTTTTAAAAAATCACTTCCTTTGTACTATAAAGGGGATGACTTGCGCTGGTGTGTCACAATCACAAACTTCCAGGAAACTTCTATTAAGGCATAAAATCTCTTAAAGAAACAGAACTATTTTGTTCAAATCCTAAAGTGTTTAACATGTGAAATAAAGGATTCTTTAAACTTAACCTCTCTCAGAATAAATAAAAAGAAAACAGAGGAGCACAGATGAGCTGTGGTACAGTTTTACTTCATATCTATGTGCTGGTAAGTGCTTAAACCACAATCCACACAAATCCTATGAAGTATGCACAAAATAATTTGGATGCAGAGCATTATCCAAGCAAAATTCACGTTTACACAAGTGACTATACTGGCTCTCTGAAGATCAAGTCTTTTGTAGCCAAGATTCTCCAGGTACCTTGCAGCAAGTTCACTTGCATTCTTAAGCCCAGTGAGCTGGCACCAACTTGGCAGCCCAAATTTACACAGATTCCTAAAACAATTATGCTGAATTCCAGAAACAGTGATCTGAAGCTAAACTCATTACGTGTTATTCAATGAACTCTATTTTATTTAATCATTGCCACTATGGGGAATTATCTCAATAGCCTCACTCAACACTGTTAGTACAAAACAATACTGCAAGTGCCACTGAGCCATGAAATATGAGTGTAAGAATTTGAAGTAAAGAAATTTCCTAATACAGAACAACAAATAAAGTTGCAAGGAGATATTTCTATAACAAGAACATCAATCAAAATGTTTACCTTTAGAACAAGCTTAAACAAGTGAATGCATAGATCTGAAACCTCAGATCCTCCTCAATCACTGACTTTGTAATCCTTCTTGTCTTCTATTGGTTCCTCTGTGAGATTGTACAGTCTGCAGAAATCTTGATGTTGTGCTTTAACTTGCCCAGAACTGCCATTCTTACAAGAAGCTTAATTTTACTGAACAGAGTGAAGATGTTCTATAGTGTAGTCTTGCAAGTCAGACAAGGAGATGGGACCCAACAATGCTAAGAAAACAGCATCTCCATCCATGCACCAGAAGTGGTCACAAGTGTCCACACACACACACACACACACAAAAAAAAAAAAAAAAAAAAAAAAAATCAAGGTACTTCAAGATAAGATACACTTCTCTTAAGATATCTATGCAACTCCTCTAAATTATATCCAAATCTGAGATTTCTGACCTCTTCAAGAAGAGCAGTTTCACCTTTAGACTACCGTACTATACAGATTATTCCAGAAACCTCTCAACATTAATTCACTTGGTGCTAACACTTTATTTTGCCAGTCAGTTCACCCCTAACTCATCCTGTGCTTTAAAATAATAATAAAAATAAAGTCAAATGAGACATTACTTTAAGCATCTAGGCAAAAATGGGCATAATCCTTAAAGTGTGTGTAAAGAATGTACATTGAGTGTTTCCTTCACGAGGGGATTAAAGGAAGAGATCTGGTAACCCAGATTACCAGTTCATATTTATTTTTCCGTTATGATTCCTACTTTTTTTTGTTGCAGTTCAGTTAGCTTGCATGATGCATTTGTTCCTGTATAAATACAAACTGACAATCTAAAAATCTGCAGAAAGAGCAAGTGAGGCTAATTCTTATGTCCTTAAAAAAAAAAAAAAAAAAAAAAAAAAAAAAAAAAAAAAAAAAGATGATGCACAATTAATTGCTTACATGAATCAAACTGACTGGCCTGTAATCACAGACTCACATAGGACGGTTGAGGTTGGAAGGGACCTCTAGAGATCATCTAGTCCAACCTCCCTTCCTTTATGGATCAGTTTTCATACAGAACTGAGCATTAAAACATAAATAAATAAATAAACAAAACATGATCAGGTCATTTTAATGCAGAAAATGCACTAGAACTACAAATAATAATGGTTATAGTCATATGGTGTTCTAAATGTTACTATTTACAGCCTTATACTGTTAGGTTTCTCTACGTTACTCCTTGTTTGCATAGCATTACCTACTTGAGTCTTTAAATATTTCTGAACCTTTTGAAAGTGAAGCTGAAGACAGAGACCAGTAATGCAACCGCATTAGCTCAATACAACTGGAAAAAAAAAATCTAAATATTCTTTTTGTGGATAAGAGAATCCCCGAGACAGCTGGTCAGCTTCAAATATACTGACATTTGAAAGAAACCAGACTAGATTTTCTTTTCTCGCCCTGGTATCCGAGTGGAGCAAAATACAGGAAATGTTAAAGTGTCCATTTTTGTCATATAATTTTTCCAATACTTATTATGACTGATTTAACACCTGTTTCATAAGAATCAATTAAAGAAAAAAATTAAGCCATGTGTTTGTGTTTAAACACAAACACTAGAACAGGCCAATTCTTAGCTATTTGCTGCTGAAACGTTTCAGCTACACTCAGCTAAGACCTACTCACTAATCACAGGCATTGCTAATTATGTCTCAGCGTTTAAGGACCATCAGTTGACTGAAGCTGGCAGAACAAGATTATTAATAGGCTAATCTACATTAGAGCGGATGAAGAGTATTTACATCCAAGATTAGAGTTTTATTGAATACTTCTTGAAATTTTCTTTGAAGTAGTGAAAGGCATGCAGTAAATCTACATCTGAGATCACCGAGAGTTCAGACCTTCTTATATAAAGCAGAACAAGATATTTAAGAGGAGAGGCTGATGATGGACAGATATATAGTACTAGATCTACTGCCATCCCATCACAGTTGACTTACATTATAAGACTTAAGAGGTTTTACAATTTATTATTTAATTCTAAATTAAAAGCTTGATTTGTCAAACCTCCATGCAGTCATTTCTTAACATTTTAAGTCCAGTAGTCTCAGTCACTTGAATAAGAATTATTTTAAAGTATTTGCAATAATAAATCGTTACTTGATGCTCACTCCTGCTGCACTGTTTCCATGCATGGCATTTTATTTAAACAAAGTAGTGGACTGAGATTCTTTATTTGTAATACTGCTATCTTCAATAGCACATAGCGAGACATGTGACATGTAGAACAGGGAGATAGCTGATATTTACTTGTCACTTGCATATGCTTCTTGATTCCCTACTCCCATTCATTTTAAATAAAAAAGTTAAAATATGCAAGACTTGCACCTTGCCATGTATTTGCATTCTTCAGCTGACATACCTCAACTTCGTAATGCTGTCTTGTCCCTAAATTGATACTTGTTTTTTACTAGCTTAAAGTTTCTGGAAAAAAAATAGTTCTTAAAAATGCACATTGTAAATAAAGTGTGACAGGAATAAGGAAACAAGTATGAAAATGTTCAGATCTTCCTAGACCCAAGTTTCAACCTCAAAGTCAACAGCACAAAATAGCTTTTGGAAAACTGCAGGTTCATGACTCCTCAGATCAGACTGTACATAGTATACTGGAAGCAGACATAAATTTGTTCTTATGCCCTGTTCTTTTCAGCCTAGCATCTGGATGTTTCTCTCTTTTTTGTATATTTATGGACTTTGCTACTAGAGCAGAATGGCAAGGCAAAGTGTTTTACAACACTCTGATTAAGTTGCCATAAGCAAAGAATATTGAAAGAAAAAGCCAAGCTTTCACACTTAAACAGCTTGCTCAAAAACCATTGAAACGAGCAATGTTATATTACATAAGCGTGCAGTTATGTAGTGTTATATGCCAGACGCCTACTGCCAGGATTCAAGGGGCCCCCTTTCAAGCCAAATCTCCTGTTACAAGAAATGCCTCTGAACTACTGAGACTCATCCCATGTGCAAAATCTAAGATAAAGAGCACACACACAAATACACAAAGAAATAAAAATCACAATTAAACCAACTCTGAGTGTTTTGTTTCACTGTGGAAGCTCTATCATAACAAGAGCCTCAGGTTAACTGTCCAACCAATAACAGGTGTCAGAATTTTAAAAATCTGGTCTCTCTACTCTGTGTGGGGAAAGTGCAAGATCCATACGGAAGTCCTGCTCATTCCTGGCAGCACAGCTCCTCTGCCTTCTGAAGACTCTCAGAGCAGGCACAGTGTTGTAAGAAGTGCTCCAAAATCATCCGCCAGACTGAAAGCAATGCTCCACGAGGAAAAGCTTTCAGGTTTCTAACAAGTGACATGCACATACATGTTCATGCTGAAGAACCTTTCCTGGAAGGGGCCTACAATCCAGCCAGAAGAAGCTTTTTATTTCCCCCCTTCCCCCTGGAGTGGGGGGTGGAAGTTAGTGTATTAGACAAAATTTCCTAAGCACCCATTTGCCAGTGTATTACACACACACACACACACACACACACAAAAAAAAAAAAAAAAAAAAAAAAAAAAAAAAAAAAAAAAAAACACACACACTACATAGTAGGTTTAAAACTCTGGGTCAAACTGCTGTTTCTGTTTAAAGCAAAAAGACATTCATTAAATACTACAGTTTTTAAAGTGCTTAAAGAATCTACTAGGCAGCTGTTTTTATCCTCCACTCAACAAGAAAAAGAAGTAAAACCGTAGGAAGCTTTCGTCTATTACTTAAAAAGAAATACGGTGAGGTAAAACATAACAGACAACCTAGGGTCACCACGGCTTCCAGGCAAGGAGCCTCAAGTTTAATGCTCTCAAAGCGGGTGGCCTGAGGCGAGAGGATGCAGTACGGGCACACTCCTGCTGGCCGACTGCATCGAGGCACTCTGTTCCACTCCATCCACCATAAACCTTTCATGCAGGCGATATTTGAAGCACAAACAATACAAAGAGTGTTCCAATCATGCTGAAGCTACCGTACAGAGCTGCTAAGCCCTTGCAGCCGTAAGCAACTCCAAACGCAGTTGAGTGCTCTGGCCAAAGCCTGTCCTCTCCTTGCACGCTTTGTTACAGTGACCAGGAGGAAACGCTCATGTCGCGGTTTGAGGGCAGGTTTAAAAAGGGGGGACGGGGGGGTGGGGGGGGCGGGAAAGAATCACAAGTTCTGCATCCTCGACAGCTGCTGATTCACAGCACACTTGCTGACGCGGAGTTTGTTCCCCGAAACACATCAGTGGAGGGAGAGAGTAGAAAGAAGGGGGCAAGAGAGGAAAGAGCCGAAGGGAGAGGGCAGCCTCGCAGACAGGCGGGCGGCCCGCGAGGAGCGGCGGCCGCGCCGGGGCGGGCAGGGCCCTCGCGGGGGCAGGAGCG